>NIVC01000089.1:380000-575000 GCA_002269645.1 Macrostomum lignano | reverse complement strand
CTACCATCATTTGATCTCAGTCTATTATCTCTTACCCTCTATCTACCATCATTTGCCCTCCATCTACCATCATTTGATCTCAGTCTACCATCTCTTACCCCTCCATCTACCATCTCTTATACCCTCCATCTACCATCATTTGCCCTCTATCTACCATCTCTTATCATTTGTCTACTTTTCCTAACATTATGATGTACGTCAATAGAACACAAAAATAACTCAAATAATTATGGGATGCTGTCACACCGAAAGTACGGACAGAGTTATAAAATATAAAATCCAACTCCTTCATTTCAACATCACTAAGCAAGGTGACGTTATAAATTTATAACCCAGAGCCAACCATGACAGATTCGAATACGGCAAGATAAACAGGGAAAAAATTACAACGGAATTGGCCTCATAATCAAGTTCCTAAAAGATAGCTCAGTGCTCCCTATCAGCACATCACCAAATTAGAATTATGGAACGCTAAATTAATTCGCAACAACCGCACACAACACTAATCAAATCAAAGACTACTTAAAGTAGCAGTAAACCGAGCTGTTTACGCAAAAAATACACTACACGCACTCATGCACACGCTCACAAAGGGTGCACAGCGGCCCTTGACTATACTAGAATAACTAGATGAGCCACTCAGCACATTTGCGTGTAAGCTACTTTCAGTTCAGTAGTAAGTTAAACTGAAGCATTTTAATGTATTTTTAAAGCCAAGGCTCATTTTATTGGCTCTTACCGCCTCCAACCGCGCCTTTCCACACTACCCCCCTCCCGCCCCGCCCCAATTTTTATTGCCTTTCTCGGAATTCCAGCCTAAAGCTGCCATGTACATTTCAGTGGACTGGCTAATGTACATTATTACTGAACCAATTAGCAAGTTGTTTACGCCTGCAAGCTTTGGGCTTCTAAACTTATCAAAGTCATTTCAGCCGCCTTTATTCTCATAAAATAGCTTATGTATTCTTCTTTGCTACTGAACTGAAAGTAGAAAGCTGTTTTTCTAATGATAGACGCCTGAGTGGCCCATCCAGTTATTTTAGCATCTGTGCATATATCTTAGCCAGGTAGTGTATTTTTCGAGCAAAGCCAGCCTTAAAAATCTTTTAAGAACTGAAGCGTTTAAGAAAGTAGCCTTCAATTTGAAGGAGGGGGCATTGCTAGACAATAAAGCAGATTTGGCTATTTGCCAGCATGTACAGCGCCATCCTTGAGCGGAGCGCAGGCGGCTGGCACAGCCGGAGCCGAGCGCAAGCCCATCTCGGGCGTGTAGAACTGCAGCCTCCAGTACTCGGGCTGGTAGAACCGGTCCAGGCTGGACCAGCCGCACCACCGGCTGGCGCCGGGAACTGCCGGTGGCGTTGCAGACTGCACCGCCGGCTCAAAGCAGTCTTGGCAGCAGCAAGCGGCTGCTTCTGCTGCACCGCAGGGCCGCACATAACCTACGCGACGGCGGTCGTGACCGGTTCTCTGTCGCGACTTACTCGCAGAGGCGGCAGAGAGCTCGGAATACAGCGGCTGGGGCAGCGACTGCGGCAGTGAAATACAAGTTTTGCCGGCCCCCCATATATAGGGATTGCATTTCAGTAAGTGCTACTGTATTGGGTACTAGGAAATTCAACTGAAAACATGTAATCTATTTTTAATGAAATTTAACATGAACTTTATGAAAAGCAAAGTTTTTTATTCGCACAAGCTAGATAAGTATGTGACAAGTGAATGAAAATAATTTTGTACTGATTAGACCTGCAATCCACTCATTCATCCACTGATTAGACCTGCAATCCACTCATTCATCCACTGATTAGACCTGCAATCCACTCATTCATCCACTGACTAGATTAGCAATCCACTCATTCAGCTACTGACTAGATTAGCAATCCACTCATTCAGCTACTGACTAGATTAGCAATCCACTCATTCAGCTACTGACTAGATTAGCAATCCACTCATTCAGCTACTGACTAGATTAGCAATCCACTCATTCATCCACTGACTAGATTAGCAATCCAGTACCATCAGTAATCCGGGATTCAGAGACGGCAGAAGCAACTAAAACCCCCTCATTCACACCTGAGCGGAGTTGCTGCTGGCAGACTCGAACAGCCGCAATAGTGGCGACATCTCTGCATTGGCGGCTGGCCGCACTAGCAGGCGGTCTTTGCCGACGCCCTGGGGCAGCCGCTCGATGGTCTGGGCGATCTCCGGCTTCAACAGGGCGCAGGTGGCGCACGGCAGCGGCTGGTCGAAGCAGCTGAAGCTCCAGTCGGCAGACCAGGGCCCGAGCTGCACGAACTGCACATTGGTTGCCGGGCAGAGGTTCGGCTTGCTGAACTGCAGCCGGCCGCTCCACAGGAGCCGACCGGTGGTGACATCGGCGGGGGCGGCAGCGGCGGATGACGGCACCGGCTGCGGCGCTGAGGAGTCAGGTGCAGCCTGCGCTCCAGTCTGCTGCGACTGACATTTCAGTATGTGAATGCTCAGTTAGCTTTAACATACGGCATAGCAACTACTCAGCTGCAGAAATACACAGGATGGGCCTTGCGACTCCCCTCAGTGCCAGCACTGTGCAAGCTGTGCCTGGCCACTCCGTTACCAATTAGCCACCATCTACCTAGTGAGGCACCATATACCCAATTAACTACTCTATAACAAAACAAGATACTATTGACGTAATTAGACTATCTAAATTTTTCATAATTAGCTACCATCTGCTCTACATAAGTAGCTACTATCTACTCTATAATTAGCTACAATCTACTCTACATAATTAGCAACCATCTGCTCTACATAATTAGCAACCATCTGCTCTACATAATTAGCAACCATCTGCTCTACATAAGTAGCTACTATCTACTCTATAATTAGCTACAATCTACTCTACATAATTAGCAACCATCTGCTCTACATAATTAGCAACCATCTGCTCTACATAAGTAGCTACTATCTACTCTATAATTAGCTACAATCTACTCTACATAATTAGCAACCATCTGCTCTACATAATTAGCAACCATCTGCTCTACATAATTAGCTACTATCTACTCTACATAATTAGCTACTATCTGCTCTACATAATTAGCAACCATCTGCTCTACATAATTAGCTACCATCTGCTCTACATAATTAGCAACCATCTGCTCTACATAAGTAGCTACTATCTACTCTATAATTAGCTACAATCTACTCTACATAATTAGCAACCATCTGCTCTACATAATTAGCAACCATCTGCTCTACATAATTAGCTACTATCTACTCTACATAATTAGCTACTATCTGCTCTACATAATTAGCAACCATCTGCTCTACATAATTAGCTACCATCTGCTCTACATAATTAGCAACCATCTGCTACCATCCATAATTAGCTACCATCTGCTCTACATAATTAGCAACCATCTGCTCTACATAATTAGCAACCATCTGCTCTACATAATTAGCAACCATCTGCTCTACATAATTAGCAACCATCTGCTCTACATAATTAGCAACCATCTGCTCTACATAATTAGCTACTATCTGCTCTACATAATTAGCAACTATCTGCTCTACATAATTAGCAACCATCTGCTCTACATAATTAGCAACCATCTGCTCTACATAATTAGCTACTATCTACTCTACATAATTAGCTACTATCTGCTCTACATAATTAGCAACCATCTGCTCTACATAATTAGCTACCATCTGCTCTACATAATTAGCAACCATCTGCTCTACATAAGTAGCTACTATCTACTCTATAATTAGCTACAATCTACTCTACATAATTAGCAACCATCTGCTCTACATAATTAGCAACCATCTGCTCTACATAATTAGCTACTATCTACTCTACATAATTAGCTACTATCTGCTCTACATAATTAGCAACCATCTGCTCTACATAATTAGCTACCATCTGCTCTACATAATTAGCAACCATCTGCTACCATCCATAATTAGCTACCATCTGCTCTACATAATTAGCAACCATCTGCTCTACATAATTAGCAACCATCTGCTCTACATAATTAGCAACCATCTGCTCTACATAATTAGCAACCATCTGCTCTACATAATTAGCAACCATCTGCTCTACATAATTAGCTACTATCTGCTCTACATAATTAGCAACTATCTGCTCTACATAATTAGCTACTATCTGCTCTACATAATTAGCAACTATCTGCTCTACATAATTAGCAACCGTCTGCTCTACATAATTAGCTACTATCTGCTCTACATAATTAGCAACTATCTGCTCTACATAATTAGCAACCGTCTGCTCTACATAATTAGCTACTATCTGCTCTACATAATTAGCAACCATCTGCTACCATCCATAATTAGCTACCACCCAGACACGCACCAGAGTCGGCAGCAATCAATGCGGCGGCCCTGAACTCACCTGCACCTGCGCTGGGGCAGCTGCCTGCTGCGGCGGCAGCGGCGGTGACAGCCGGATGCACTCTGGCACCAGCACCAACTCCCACTTGGGATGCGGTGAAATGCCCGAATCGCCAAGATCCTCCTTCCCATTGACCAGGCCGAACAGCTCAGTCAGCTGGTCGTTTCGCCTTGGCGACAGAATTGTGAGAGAGGTCAGGGGTTCGAGCACCGATCTCAACTGGTCCATGTTGTCCTCGAAGCGCGAATGGACAATCAGCAGGAGGTGGCGCTCGGCGGCACTACCGGAGCAGCTGCTGCTGATGAGGCCCGACAGCAGGCGGCCCAGGTGACCAACTGGGACCTGGGAGCGGAGAATCAAAGAAAATGTTTCAATTGGTGTAACTGATGTCCAAAGCACCAAGGCAACAAGGCAAAGCAAATCACCGAGGTCAAAGAAGGTCACTCACCCGCTCGGACCTGGCCGGATCCGGGTAGCGCATAAATGTGACCTCGGACAGAAGGCGCAACAGGGCCTCATCGCTGTGCAACGGCTGCTCCTGGGCAGTCAGCTGGCCGAAGTCTCGGCCGTCAGGGTCTCGATTGAATGTCACAGCCCTGTAGGAGACGGCGGCCTCTGGCCCGGCCAGGCCACGCAGGCAGACCAGGAAGGGCCGGATGTAGGCGGGCAGGGCGTGTCTCATGTACAGCGTGCCCGGGTTGAACACGCGGACATCTTCAACGGCCACCAGACAGTCCACTGGTCGCTTGGTCGCGGCTGCTCCATTCCCAGTCCGACTGGGAGTTGGCATTGTAGGGACTACAAATTAGTTGGTTTGTTGCCTGCACAAAAATGCAGTCCAGCAATCGATTCCGCTAGGGGAATCGGATTACTCAGTTGAGCGGCTCAAGCGTTGGCGAACTGGCCTTGGTGAGGCGGAAACATAAAGTGGAAAAGAATTGTAATCTACTACTCGAATTGGTCAGGCATTCTGCATTTTGAAGCTGCTCTTAAATGCGGATAGGTTAAGCAGAGTGGAGAGGTGTCATAGACAGTGCATGGTGGGGAGGTGCCATAGACAGTGCATGGTGGGGAGGTGCCATAGACAGTGCATGGTGGGGAGGTGTCATAGACAGTGCATGGTGGGGAGGTGTCATAGACAGTGCATGGTGGGGAGGTGTCATAGACAGTGCATGGTGGGGAGGTGTCATAGACAGTGCATGGTGGGGAGGTGTCATAGACAGTGCATGGTGGGGAGGTGTCATAGACAGTGCATGGTGGGGAGGTGTCATAGACAGTGCATGGTGGGGAGATGTCATAGACAGTGCATGGTGGGGAGATGTCATAGACAGTGCATGGTGGGGAGGTGTCATAGACAGTGCATGGTGGAGAGGTGTCATAGACAGTGCATGGTGGGGAGGTGTCATAGACAGTGCATGGTGGAGAGGTGTCATAGACAGTGCATGGTGGGGAGGTGTCATAGACAGTGCATGGTGGGGAGATGTCATAGACAGTGCATGGTGGGGAGGTGTCATAGACAGTGCATGGTGGGGAGGTGTCATAGACAGTGCATGGTGGGGAGGTGTCATAGACAGTGCATGGTGGAGAGGTGTCATAGACAGTGCATGGTGGGGAGGTGTCATAGACAGTGCATGGTGGGGAGGTGTCATAGACAGTGCATGGTGGGGAGATGTCATAGACAGTGCATGGTGGGGAGGTGTCATAGACAGTGCATGGTGGGGAGGTGTCATAGACAGTGCATGGTGGGGAGGTGTCATAGACAGTGCATGGTGGGGAGGTGTCATAGACAGTGCATGGTGGGGAGGTGTCATAGACAGTGCATGGTGGGGAGATGTCATAGACAGTGCATGGTGGGGAGGTGTCATAGACAGTGCATGGTGGGGAGGTGTCATAGACAGTGCATGGTGGGGAGGTGTCATAGACAGTGCATGGTGGGGAGGTGTCATAGACAGTGCATGGTGGGGAGGTGTCATAGACAGTGCATGGTGGGGAGATGTCATAGACAGTGCATGGTGGGGAGATGTCATAGACAGTGCATGGTGGGGAGGTGTCATAGACAGTGCATGGTGGAGAGGTGTCATAGACAGTGCATGGTGGGGAGGTGTCATAGACAGTGCATGGTGGGGAGGTGTCATAGACAGTGCATGGTGGGGAGATGTCATAGACAGTGCATGGTGGGGAGATGTCATAGACAGTGCATGGTGGGGAGGTGTCATAGACAGTGCATGGTGGAGAGGTGTCATAGACAGTGCATGGTGGGGAGGTGTCATAGACAGTGCATGGTAGGGAGGTGTCATAGACAGTGCATGGTGGGGAGATGTCATAGACAGTGCATGGTGGGGAGGTGTCATAGACAGTGCATGGTGGGGAGGTGTCATAGACAGTGCATGGTGGGGAGGTGTCATAGACAGTGCATGGTGGAGAGGTGTCATAGACAGTGCATGGTGGGGAGGTGGCATAGACAGTGCATGGTGGGGAGGTGTCATAGACAGTGCATGGTGGGGAGGTGTCATAGACAGTGCATGGTGGGGAGGTGTCATAGACAGTGCATGGTGGGGAGGTGTCATAGACAGTGCATGGTGGGGAGGTGTCATAGACAGTGCATGGTGGGGAGGTGTCATAGACAGTGCATGGTGGGGAGATGTCATAGACAGTGCATGGTGGGGAGATGTCATAGACAGTGCATGGTGGGGAGATGGGTGGGGAGATGCCATAGACAGTGCATAGTGGGGTGATGGGTCGAGAGATGCCATAGACAGTGCATGGTGGGGAGATGCCTTAGTGCATGGTGGGTTGATGGGTGGGGAGGTGCCATAGGCAGTGCATGGTGAAGTGATGGGTGGGGAGGTGCCATAGACAGTGCATGGTGGGGAGATGCCATAGACAGTGCATAGTGGGGTGATGGGTCGAGAGATGCCATAGACAGTGCATGGTGGGGAGATGCCTTAGTGCATGGTGGGGTGATGGGTGGGGAGGTGCCATAGACAGTGCATGGTGAAGTGATGGGTGGGGAGGTGCCATAGACAGTGCATGGTGGGGTGATGGGTGGCGAGGTGCCATAGACAGTACATGGTTGGGTAATGGGTTGGGAGATACATTGCGAGATACTAATTTGTTTGGCAAAGATAAAATAAAAAATTAACACAGTCAGAGCGCCAGCTAATTGCAATACAAGATGACAAGCAAAAATGAAATGCTCCACTCGTGCGAGACCAAGCGCGCCATGTCATAACTGCTGCTGCAATCAATAAGTTTATTTGTAGACTGACAAGATATTGCGTAAAATGTATATACCAACTAGCTACTCATAATAGTAGTAAAAGCTGCGTGTGTGTGAGTTTAAATTAAGATTTGACGCAAGTAAAGCTATACATGATTTAATTAGTACTGTGCTGTAGTAAAATTGCACTGCAATAACTGCCATAAGCACCAGCCTTTAATAACTGTGGCCCCTGCCTTAAGCAAACGCATCTCTGCTAGAGTTGAAAAAATAAAACGACAGTAGATAATAGGCCAGACTAGACTAGCTCGCTAACTCAGTAGCACAACTTCAATAACGCGAAGGCCCCGCTCGCTGGGGTCAATCATCATCAGCCTGCGGGGCATGAACACCGTCCGGTTGTACTCCTCGATCAGCTTGCGCACCTCCTTCAGGCTCTGGAAGCAGAGTTTCAACGCGATCAGATTTGGATGCCAGTTTTTTATAGTTTCAGTTAGGAATTGGAGCTGGGGTTGGCTGGGTCAAATGTACATTCAATCGGATAGGAATTGGAGCTGGGGTTGGCTGTTCAAATGTACATTCAATCGGATAGGAATTGGAGCTGGGGTTGGCTGGGTCAAATGTACATTCAATCGGATAGGAATTGGAGCTGGGGTTGGCTGGGTCAAATGTACATTCAATCGGATAGGAATTGGAGCTGGGGTTGGCTGGGTCAAATGTACATTCAATCGGATAGGAATTGGAGCTGGGGTTGGCTGGGTCAAATGTACATTCAATCGGATAGGAATTGGAGCTGGGGTTGGCTGGGTCAAATGTACATTCAATCGGATAGGAATTGGAGCTGGGGTTGGCTGGGTCAAATGTACATTCAATCGGATAGGAATTGGAGCTGGGGTTGGCTGGGTCAAATGTACATTCAATCGGATAGGAATTGGAGCTGGGGTTGGCTGGGTTAAATGTACATTCAGTCTGAGTGGAAGTTCGGACTAGGCCTAGCGGCCAGAGGATACACTTAAAGCAGAGAAAGATTTGGCTATATGTACACTAGCACTGCCCTAATGTACACTCAGTCGGACAGGAAAGTCTGGGTATGCCAGACCCCTCCGACTGTGCTTACTCACCCTCTCATAGTGCGTGTCCATGCACATGTATATAAGGTAGCCAGTCAGGCAGGCAAAGCAGCTCTCGGCGTAGACTCCAACAGAGCCATTCTCGGCGCCGGCAAGGATCTGGTTGATATTAACAATGGCCGCCTCGAATAGGTCCTCGGGCATGCGGTCCTGCAACTGCGGCGGCATGGCGGTGGAGTAGCGCAGTCCGAGGCCTTGACTGTAGTCCCGCTGTATGTACACCTTCCGGCTGTGGCCTACCTGGGCGGCGGGCCGCGATCCCATTATTAATAATAGGTTGCGGCGAAACAGGCGGCTTCTGAGGATGCGAGACTACTACATGCAGTAGACGGGTTTTGAAAAATAAGTATTAATGATTAGTTGATAAAATACGGAATGCTGATGTGAAAGCATGAGATGACATAGAACCCGGATGCAAAAAGCATGAGATGACATAGAACCCGGATGTAGGAGGATGAGATGACATAGAACCCGGATGCAAAAAGCATGAGATAACATAAAACCCGGATGTAGGAGGATGAGATAACATAAAACCCGGATGTAGGAGCATATCATAGAACCCGGATGTAAAATAATGACATAGAACCCGGATGTAAAATAATGACATAGAACCCGGATGTAAAAGCATGGCATAGAACCCGGATGCAAGAGCATAAAATGACTTTAGAACCCGTTTGTAAAAGTATCAGATGACTCAAAACCCGGATGTAAAAGCATGAAAAAGAAACCGGATGTAAAAAGATGACTTAAAACCCGGATGTCAAATCATGAGATGACTTAGAACCCGGATGTAAAATTACGATATTGGATAAGTAAAACCTGCTTTGAGTATAGGATGAGTCGCGGGAAGAACTCATATTGTAAGTATAAACTAAGCTTAAAAATCAACAGAAAAAATACAGAACAAACGATTCAATTCCGATTTGCTGACTTAGAATTTTTTAATTTACTAACGGAGACGCCAAATTTGTATTTTAAGAAATCAAAAGAGTAAGTTAACAAACAAAATTTCAAGTCAATTTGACACTGGAGTGCAACTGAAGGCAGAAACCGGTTGAATATAGTCACGAGTAATTTCATCGCCAAATTTTTAATGACTTGACAATGCAGAAAAATTTGCTTAGAAAATTTTTGAAAATAAACTTTGCTGCCACCACAGAACAGGTGTTAAAAAGTCCTAGTCTACTAGAAGTAGCGTATTCATTTTTAGCAACCTGGATTGATCTAAAGAATAAATTAAATGAAATTAAAGAAACTTAAATAAAAAGGCAACCACATCTTGAATACTAGTTGCACATGAGTAGCATGCACGGCGCATGCCCGAACATTGCTTTTTTATTCGTGAGCAAGCCAATCTTGCTTTCAGCAAGCCAGAAAGGACAAATTAAGTCAATTGCGTAGAAGCTGTCATGAAATCTAGACTGACATTCCAGAAGATTAGGCTACTAGTCCATTACGAGATAAATCTGAAGTTTGAAATTAAAAAGAAAAAATAATCAAATTAACTGTCTTCTGAAAAGACGGCATCCATTCGGATATGGAGTTCTCAGCAAGGACTACTCAAGTGAGTGTTTTTTCGGCGAAAACCAACCTCATAAACATTTTCTAAGAAACGTGGTTTCCCGTCCTTCTACTTGAGTAGTCCTTGGTTCTCATAACCATCTCTACATAAGATAAGCATCTAGATATTCTTAACTCTGTGCATAGATAAGGAGGAATTCCTATCTCTGCATTATCTAGACACCTAGACTATCAAACTCTAAACCAACTCTCACGTGAGACTAGCCTCACAATCTCCCACGACACTAATCGCTACTCGAAGGCAGCTCCAGGCACACGGCGATGCCCATGCCGCCGCCGATGCAGGCGGCTGCGCAGCCCCGCCTGGCTGACAGGCGGCGCATCTGGTGCGCCAGGGTGACCAGGATGCGCGCGCCTGAGCAGCCGATGGGGTGGCCCAGGGCGATCGCGCCGCCGCAGACGTTAAGCCTGGCCCGGTCCAAATCCAGCTCGCTGCACACGGCCACGGCCTGGGCGGCGAAGGCTTCGTTCAGCTCGAAAAGGTCGACGTCCTTCGTGGACCAGCCGGCTCGGCTCAGCGCCTTTCGAATCGCCGGCACAGGGCCCATGCCCATGTAGTCCGGCTCCACGCCCGCCTGGCGAAGGTGCGGGAGGGGATTTGTCATGTGATTATCCCCATGCTAGACTGCTCACCTGTCCGTAAGACACCACCCTGGCCATGATCCCATAATTATCCCCATACCAGACTGCTCACCTGTCCGTAAGACACCACCCTGGCAATGATCCCATAATTATCCCCATACCAGACTGCTCACCTGTCCGTAAGACACCACCCTGGCCATGATCGGCAGGCCCCGTTTCGCAGCCTCCTCCGCCGAGGCGAGCAGCAGGGCGGCGGCCCCGTCGTTGATGCCAGACGAGTTGCCAGCGGTGACGGTGGCCTCGGCGTCCTTCTGGAAGCTGGGCTTCAACGACTTCAATCCTTCCACGGTGGTGCCGTGGCGCGGAATTCGTCTTGACGGAGCAGCGGCTCCTGCTGATCGGAGCCGACGGCGGAGGCGGCCGCGGGCAGCAGCTCCTCCTTGAACAGGTCGGAGCGCTGAGCCTTTTCGGCTTTGTTCTGCGATAGACAGGCGAAATTGTCCTGCGCGGGTCAGGGGGGGGTTGGTGTGCAGCTAGTGAGTTATCAATCAAAACTTGATGGAGATGTTCGTATTGATTGGCATAGACAAATGATAAAAAACTCTTAACTCAGGATTGGACAGGTGTGGCATAGGATGAAGGATGCAGGATGAGGCAGGTGTGGCATAGGATCAAGGATGCGGGATGAGGCAGGTGTGGCATAGGATCAAGGATGCGGGATGAGACAGGTGTGGCATAGGATCAAGAATGCAGGATGAGACAGGTGGGGGATAGGATCAAGGATGCGGGATGAGACAGGTGTGGCATAGGATCAAGGATGCGGGATGAGACAGGTGGGGGATAGGATCAAGGATGCGGGATGAGGCAGGTGTGGCATAGGATCAAGGATGCGGGATGAGACAGGTGTGGCATAGGATCAAGGATGCAGGATGAGACAGGTGGGGATAGGATCAAGGATCCAGGATGAGACAGGTGGGGGATAGGATCAAGGATCCAGGATGAGACAGGTGGGGGATAGGATCAAGGATCCAGGATGAGACAGGTGGGGGATAGGATCAAGGATCCAGGATGAGACAGGTGGGGGATAGGATCAAGTATCCAGGATGAGACAGGTGGGGGATAGGATCAAGGATCCAGGATGAGACAGGTGGGGGATAGGATCAAGGATCCAGGATGAGACAGGTGGGGGATAGGATCAAGGATCCAGGATGAGACAGGTGGGGGATAGGATCAAGGATCCAGGATGAGACAGGTGGGGGATAGGATCAAGGATCCAGGATGAGACAGGTGGGGATAGGATCAAGTATCCAGGATGAGACAGGTGGGGATAGGATCAAGGATCCAGGATGAGACAGGTGGGGGATAGGATCAAGGATCCAGGATGAGACAGGTGGGGGATAGGATCAAGGATCCAGGATGAGACAGGTGGGGGATAGGATCAAGGATCCAGGATGAGACAGGTGGGGGATAGGATCAAGGATCCAGGATGAGACAGGTGGGGCATAGGATCAAGGATCCAGGATGAGACAGGTGGGGGATAGGATCAAGTATCCAGGATGAGACAGGTGGGGGATAGGATCAAGGATCCAGGATGAGACAGGTGGGGGATAGGATCAAGGATCCAGGATGAGACAGGTGGGGATAGGATCAAGGATCCAGGATGAGACAGGTGGGGCATAGGATCAAGGATCCAGGATGAGACAGGTGGGGGATAGGATCAAGGATCCAGGATGAGACAGGTGGGGATAGGATCAAGGATCCAGGATGAGACAGGTGGGGGATAGGATCAAGTATCCAGGATGAGACAGGTGGGGGATAGGATCAAGGATCCAGGATGAGACAGGTGGGGGATAGGATCAAGGATCCAGGATGAGACAGGTGGGGCATAGGATCAAGGATCCAGGATGAGACAGGTGGGGGATAGGATCAAGGATCCAGGATGAGACAGGTGGGGGATAGGATCAAGGATCCAGGATGAGACAGGTGGGGGATAGGATCAAGGATCCAGGATGAGACAGGTGGGGGATAGGATCAAGGATCCAGGATGAGACAGGTGGGGGATAGGATCAAGGATCCAGGATGAGACAGGTGGGGCATAGGATCAAGGATCCAGGATGAGACAGGTGGGGATAGGATCAAGGATCCAGGATGAGACAGGTGGGGGATAGGATCAAGTATCCAGGATGAGACAGGTGGGGGATAGGATCAAGTATCCAGGATGAGACAGGTGGGGGATAGGATCAAGGATCCAGGATGAGACAGGTGGGGCATAGGATCAAGGATCCAGGATGAGACAGGTGGGGCATAGGATCAAGGATCCAGGATGAGACAGGTGGGGGATAGGATCAAGGATCCAGGATGAGACAGGTGGGGGATAGGATCAAGGATCCAGGATGAGACAGGTGGGGGATAGGATCAAGGATCCAGGATGAGACAGGTGGGGGTAGGATCAAGTATCCAGGATGAGACAGGTGGGGGATAGGATCAAGGATCCAGGATGAGACAGGTGGGGGATAGGATCAAGGATCCAGGATGAGACAGGTGGGGATAGGATCAAGGATCCAGGATGAGACAGGTGGGGGATAGGATCAAGGATCCAGGATGAGACAGGTGGGGGATAGGATCAAGGATCCAGGATGAGACAGGTGGGGGATAGGATCAAGGATCCAGGATGAGACAGGTGGGGCATAGGATCAAGTATCCAGGATGAGACAGGTGGGGGATAGGATCAAGGATCCAGGATGAGACAGGTGGGGGATAGGATCAAGGATCCAGGATGAGACAGGTGGGGATAGGATCAAGGATCCAGGATGAGACAGGTGGGGGATAGGATCAAGGATCCAGGATGAGACAGGTGGGGCATAGGATCAGTCATTCAGGATGAGACAGGTGGGGGATAGGATCAAGGATCCAGGATGAGACAGGTGGGGGATAGGATCAAGGATCCAGGATGAGACAGGTGGGGGATAGGATCAAGGATCCAGGATGAGACAGGTGGGGGATAGGATCAAGGATCCAGGATGAGACAGGTGGGGGATAGGATCAAGGATCCAGGATGAGACAGGTGGGGGATAGGATCAAGGATCCAGGATGAGACAGGTGGGGCATAGGATCAAGGATCCAGGATGAGACAGGTGGGCATAGGATCAAGGATCCAGGATGAGACAGGTGGGGATAGGATCAAGGATTCAGGATGAGACAGGTGGGGGATAGGATCAAGGATCCAGGATGAGACAGGTGGGGCATAGGATCAAGGATCCAGGATGAGACAGGTGGGGGATAGGATCAAGGATCCAGGATGAGACAGGTGGGGCATAGGATCAAGGATCCAGGATGAGACAGGTGGGGGATAGGATCAAGGATCCAGGATGAGACAGGTGGGGCATAGGATCAAGGATCCAGGATGAGACAGGTGGGGGATAGGATCAAGGATCCAGGATGAGACAGGTGGGGGATAGGATCAAGGATCCAGGATGAGACAGGTGGGGGATAGGATCAAGGATCCAGGATGAGACAGGTGGGGATAGGATCAAGGATCCAGGATGAGACAGGTGGGGGATAGGATCAAGTATCCAGGATGAGACAGGTGGGGATAGGATCAAGGATCCAGGATGAGACAGGTGGGGATAGGATCAAGGATCCAGGATGAGACAGGTGGGGGATAGGATCAAGGATCCAGGATGAGACAGGTGGGGGATAGGATCAAGGATCCAGGATGAGACAGGTGGGGGATAGGATCAAGGATCCAGGATGAGACAGGTGGGGGATAGGATCAAGGATCCAGGATGAGACAGGTATGGCATAGGATCAAGTATCCAGGATGAGACAGGTGGGGGATAGGATCAAGGATCCAGGATGAGACAGGTGGGGGATAGGATCAAGGATCCAGGATGAGACAGGTGGGGGATAGGATCAAGGATCCAGGATGAGACAGGTGGGGGATAGGATCAAGGATCCAGGATGAGACAGGTGGGGCATAGGATCAAGTATCCAGGATGAGACAGGTGGGGGATAGGATCAAGGATCCAGGATGAGACAGGTGGGGGATAGGATCAAGGATCCAGGATGAGACAGGTGGGGGATAGGATCAAGGATTCAGGATGAGACAGGTGGGGCATAGGATCAAGGATCCAGGATGAGACAGGTGGGGATAGGATCAAGGATCCAGGATGAGACAGGTGGGGGATAGGATCAAGGATCCAGGATGAGACAGGTGGGGCATAGGATCAAGGATCCAGGATGAGACAGGTGGGGGATAGGATCAAGGATCCAGGATGAGACAGGTGGGGCATAGGATCAAGGATGCAGGATGAGACAGGTGGGGGATAGGATCAAGGATCCAGGATGAGACAGGTGGGGCATAGGATCAAGGATGCAGGATGAGACAGGTGGGGGATAGGATCAAGGATCCAGGATGAGACAGGTGGGGCATAGGATCAAGGATCCAGGATGAGACAGGTGGGGCATAGGATCAAGGATCCAGGATGAGACAGGTGGGGGATAGGATCAAGGATCCAGGATGAGACAGGTGGGGCATAGGATCAAGGATTCAGGATGAGACAGGTGGGGGATAGGATCAAGGATCCAGGATGAGACAGGTGGGGCATAGGATCAAGGATGCAGGATGAGACAGGTGGGGGATAGGATCAAGGATCCAGGATGAGACAGGTGGGGGATAGGATCAAGGATCCAGGATGAGACAGGTGGGGCATAGGATCAAGGATCCAGGATGAGACAGGTGGGGCATAGGATCAAGGATGCAGGATGAGACAGGTGGGGGATAGGATCAAGGATCCAGGATGAGACAGGTGGGGGATAGGATCAAGGATCCAGGATGAGACAGGTGGGGCATAGGATCAAGTATCCAGGATGAGACAGGTGGGGGATAGGATCAAGGATCCAGGATGAGACAGGTGGGGCATAGGATCAAGGATCCAGGATGAGACAGGTGGGGGATAGGATCAAGGATCCAGGATGAGACAGGTGGGGGATAGGATCAAGGATCCAGGATGAGACAGGTGGGGGATAGGATCAAGGATCCAGGATGAGACAGGTGGGGCATAGGATCAAGGATGCAGGATGAGACAGGTGGGGATAGGATCAAGGATCCAGGATGAGACAGGTGGGGGATAGGATCAAGGATGCAGGATGAGACAGGTGGGGGATAGGATCAAGTATCCAGGATGAGACAGGTGGGGCATAGGATCAAGGATGCAGGATGAGACAGGTGGGGCATAGGATCAGTCATTCAGGATGAGACAGGTGGGGCATAGGATCAGTCATTCAGGATGAGACAGGTGGGGCATAGGATCAGTCATTCAGGATGAGACAGGTGGGGGATAGGATCAGTCATTCAGGACAGGATACCACCCGAGCTAGGAGTGGCATGGGATCAAGGATGTGGCATTGGGATCAGTACATAATTAGCAAAAGTCTACCTGGTCCTGCCGGCTCACTCCGTATCGCCGGGCCACATTCTCGGCCGTGACGCCCATGTGCTTGGAGCTGAATGCGTCAGTCAAGCCGTCGCACATAAGCGAATCCTGAGCAGTCCGATCGCCGAATTTCACCGGCCTACGCATGTGCAACAGGTGAGGCGCCAAGCTCATGGACTCCTGGCCACCGGCTACAACCAGATCGGAGGAGCCGCACTGGATGGCCTGGCAGGCGGTCACAACGGCGCGCAGGCCCGAGCCGCACAGCATGTTGACCAGGTGGGCTGGCACCTGTAAGCGGGACAGTTTTTTTGCTGACCAACTCAGAACTGGACGGAATTCAAGTCCAGATGCTAATTATCGAGCTCCATGGCATAATGGTGCGGCCGTAGCCCAGCGGTCTAGCGCAGGCTCTGGTGTGCCAGCGACCCAGGCTCGATTCCAAATGCAGTCACATTAATTTGGGGCTGAATTGGAATCTCGGCTTGGCTCTGCTCGTGCAATTAACGGCCTTGAGAGCCAACCCCCCAAGGCACAGTGAAGTGTACATGCCTAACGATAAAATAAAGTTAGGGCCGCTGTACACTCCTGTGTGAGTGTGTGCCTGCGTACGTATCCGCGCGCTTGTATGCCTGCTCAGGGGAGTCGGCGGAATGGGCAGTAATGCCCCTCGCCGGTTGTGTGCCTATGTCGCTTAAAGTGCGCCATGGTGCACACAACCCCCCTGCCTATAATAAAAAAGGCATAATGGTTATATGGGACGATGCAGAATCGGCAGGTGTGCGGGACCAGCTGCAGAGGGGGCAGGTGTGCGGCACCAGCTGCAGAGGGGGCAGGTGTGCGGCACCAGCTGCAGAGGGGGCAGGTGTGTGGCACCAGCTGCAGAGGGGGCAGGTGTGTGGCACCAGCTGCAGAGGGGGCAGGTGTTGTGGCACCAGCTGCAGAGGGGGCAGGTGTGCGGCACCAGCTGCAGAGGGGGCAGGTGTGTGGCACCAGCTGCAGAGGGGGCAGGTGTGCGGCACCAGCTGCAGAGGGGGCAGGTGTGTGGCACCAGCTGCAGAGGGGGCAGGTGTGCAGCACCAGCTGCAGAGGGGGCAGGTGTGCAGCACCAGCTGCAGAGGGGGCAGGTGTGCAGCACCAGCTGCAGAGGGGGCAGGTGTGCAGCACCAGCTGCAGAGGGGGCAGGTGTGCGGCACCAGCTGCAGAGGGGGCAGGTGTGTGGCACCAGCTGCAGAGGGGGCAGGTGTGTAGGACCAGCTGCAGAGGGGGCGGAGCATCAGACTAGACTAGAGATCTCTGTAAGCGAAAAAACCTACATCTACATGTAGTTGCATTCCAGATACCCGATCTTAGAGGTCCTTGACCTTGGTAGCGCGCCTCTATTACTGCTGCAAAAATCATGCCAAGTGTTGTTTCCTAAAGTTCAATTCCTCGATGCAGCAAACCATCGTGGGTTAAAAACTGAAAAAGTGAGTCTGTTACCTCAACAGGTATTCCAGCCAGCTTGGCGGCCTGTCTCGCCGGGTTCTGCCCGGCCCCAGAGGTGAGCACCTGGCCCAGCACCACCTCGTCAACGTCGGCCGGCGACAGGTCGTTGGCCCGGCGTAGGACCTCTCGGATGCACTGGGCGCCAAGGACGTGGGCCGGCACTTCGGCCAGCGCGCCCATGAACTTTCCGACCGGAGTTCGAACCGCGCTAACGAGCACCACCTGGCGGACGGCGTCGGGCGCGCCGCCGGTTTTGCAGGTGACGGCTTCTGACATTATCAAAATATAATCGTTTTTAGCTGAAAGAATTTTTGAGTAGTTAAACAAATTTAGAAAGAAATATTCGATGCTTGCCTACTTTAATAAGTAGCTTCGTCAATACCAAATAAAGAACTAATAAAATATTCTCCTTATCTCGCATTTATATCTGATTGGCTATTTACCAATTTTATCGCGAAATCAGTGGTCCACTAATTATCGCCCGATTAATAGTTCATTGCAAATATCATCAACTAACTGCGCCATCACATCTCTGGGATAGCTCAATTATAAACTAATATTTTTAAGTAACTATTGTAAGCTGGCTAACTGTCTGATAAAACAATAGAGACTTGTATGCTGATTTTAAGTTTGTGTCTTTATACTATTTACTTAATCGTACTAGTAAAAGTAGCATAGAAACTACTTAAATGACGGTGTAACGATATTAAAGAAGCACAAAAGCAAATATTTTTCCTTTATTGTCTTTTTTAACTATTAAACAATGACAGGGGTTAAAAGAGTAACGGTCAAGATTACTAGCTGGTGCAAACAAAGCAATAAAATAATTATTAAAATAGAGCCAAAACGGCTGGCCTGGATAATACGATGGAGCCGTGCTGCACGCGATTGGACACATACTACTGGCAGTAGGGGTCAAAGGTTCACTGGATAAAGCCGATACACAACGACAACAAAATGCGTGTATTTAAATTATTACCAACAGCCGAGAGATACTTCTTAAAATGAATCAATATGAATTTTAATAATACTAAATTTATAAATAATTTTCCGGTTAACAAGTTTTTATTTTTAAAACGAAAACTGTTTTAGTAAAAAAATAGGTTGACACGAATTTTTTTATAAATTTCTGAGCAGATTGCAATATTCATGACTTTGATGACCATGCAAATTGTGCATAGCAAAGGGGAATGTTTAACTATATAGGCGAAAGCATCTGATTTATATAACAGGTTTGTAAATTGTAAAAAACATGGCTTTTATGTAACAGTTTGATGGGCATTAATTATACTTTGGTGTGCTGGCAGGTTGGGGGATAACAGATATAATTAGTTAATAAATATAAAAATTCTACAATAATCAACATGCATTGAAACATCCGACATTTGATTCACAGGTTACAACACAAATTAATATATGATTTAAAAATCGCACTTTTTAAGTATTTCCGAATGTTTAAACAAGGATAGAAAATTCTTAGATAATCCGCTATCCCAGATTCATAGAAACACATCAGCATTTCTAAGAACCATCTAACTGATTTCTAGAAGATCCAACTGAGGAAATCCTGGAAACAACAAATTAATCTTAAAAGAACGAGTCCAGTTTAGGAAACTAACCATGTCTTAGAGACAATCACAGATATTAGAATAATTATTAGATACTTCACTTATGTAATAAAAAATCAATTAAAGTCTGAAAATTGCCGGAAAAAATAAAAACCACAAATCCAGTGCGTGCATAGCGAGCATGAGAGAAAAGGGGTGGCGCCCGAGCCCCCAGTCAGGTCGAAAAACAGCTTGGCTTTCCTCTGCCCTTCTTACTGCTCTCCCATTGGCTGAACCAGATTGGGCCTGCGCCCCAGACTGAGTTTCGTCCATCTGACTTTGACCTCTCTCCTTACTGCTCTCTCATTGGCTGAGCCAGATTGGGCCTGCCCCCCAGACTTAGTTTCGTCCATCTGACTTTGACCTCTCTCCTTACTGCTCTCTCATTAGCTGAGCCAGATTGGGCCTGCCCCCCCCCCAGACTTAGTTTCGTCCATCTGACTTTGACCTCTCCTTACTGCTCTCTCATTGGCTGAGCCAGATTGGGCCTGCCCCCAGACTTAGTTTCGTTCATCGTCCATCTGACTTTGACCTCTCTCCTTACTGCTCTCTCATTGGCTGAGCCAGATTGGGCCTGTCCCCCAGACTGAATTTCGTCCGTCTTGCGTTCACTTGTGTACAATTGAGTTAAATGCTAGTTGTTTATTCTTAACCCCATATATACTCCTGAGGCCGCAAACCCCAAGAAAGGAACGGAAAGTTTAGCTGCCACATTAAATATAAGTTATAATGCGCAGACAAACTACTCAAAAAAGAGTAGACGGTCTTCTTTTTGAAAACTTTAATAATCAAGCTCATAGTCAAGATAATCAAGCAAGGCCATTCCTGTCTGCAAAAAGTTCAGTCCATTCCTAGGAACCCCCTGATTTTATGAAAAGAAACGACCAACAAGTTCTAATAAATTTTGAATCTTGATTAGTCGCTTTGTCGAAAACTCTCAAGCAATTTCTGGAAAAGATACCTGCCCTTTGGAAGGCAACTGAACCCTTGACCTCCGCTAGATGGCTCCACAGTTGCAGCTCAGCAAAGTTAAGCAATAAATCCTAATTCCATAGGGCAGCTACCCACTCTGTCTCGAGGTGCCTGCTTTGAAAAGTCTTGAATTTCCCTTAGTAATAATTAGTTGTTTAGAGTAATAAATGAATTACTCAGTCTCAGTTCAGCCGCAAAGCTCCAACTCAATAGCTCAGCGGTCCCCACCCAGGCCGAGGATAATAAGGAAAATGAACACCACATCCATGTACAGCTGCAGAGCTCCGAAAACGTACTCCTCCTCGGACAGGTTGTATTTACGACCGCCGATAACTCTCTGCGTGTCGAAGATGAGAAACAGAGTGAGCAGCAGGGCCACCAGGCCGCCGTAGACGCAGTCCAGGATGCGCAGTTTAAGGTAGTCGCCCGGTTGGCCTCGGTAGGCAGCGAAGGTGATGCCGCAGGCCAGGCCAAACAGCAGCACGACAAGGCAGAGGCCGAACAGCAGCCCGGAGCACAGCGTGAAGTCGATGCGGGTCTGCACGGCGAACAGCGTCACGCCCACGCAGACCAGAACGGTGACGCCCAGGCAGATTAGCACCTGCCAGGTGTGAATTGATTGCAGATCTTGATTGACTCATAGGTTCTGTTGCGTACTTTTGGGTCAAGTTTTGGTACCGGCTTTGGGTTCGGGTTCTGTGTTCGGGTTACGGTGCTCTGGTTGGGTTCAAGGTTCCATGTATTGTGTTCGATTGTGTTCGGTGTTCGGTTCTGGGTGTTCGGTTAGGTTCTAGGTGTTCGGGTTGGGTTCCATGTATGGTGTTCGGGTTGGGTTCAATGTATGGTGTTCGGGTTGGGTTCAATGTATGGTGTTGGTTGGGTTCAGGTTGGTGTTCAATGGTGTTATGGTGTTACGGTTGTGTTCCATGTATGGTGTTAGGGTTGGGTTCAATGTATGGTGTTCGGGTTGGGTTCGTGTAGAATGTTTGGGTTGGGTTCCGTGTGTCCGGGTTGGGTTCTGTGTAGAATGTTTGGGTTGGGTTCCGGGTGATAAGGTTTGATTTAGAATTTGAAGCATGACTTTCGATTTGGGTAGCTTCTGCGACCTAAGAAATTAAGCAGGATTAGAAAGAAAAAAGTGAATACATGTAGGTTTTGATCGCGTACTTGTACAGTCGTCACTATTGCTAATTTCCTAAGGAAGATTATAAAGAAAAATCATCCATCCTGAAAGCCAGGTATTTAGGTATCTATGAGCCACAGAATTTCAGCAATCCCCCCATAAGCCTTAAATCTTAGCAACCCCCCCCCCCCGAGACTGAGCCACGATTCCAGTCCGAATTGCAACACGCACCGAATTGGTGCTGTACTGAGCGGCAATCACGGCAGCCACAAAGGTGAGAGCCACGGTGAACACAGTCAGAGCCACCATATTCCATGGATATTTGCGCCTAAGCGACATCATGCAGACCAGCATGATGTACACAACGATGAACACAGCGTAGGCAATGTAGGCAATCCACCTGTGGTCACGAGCAAATTGACGCAAAGCCGGCACCAGACTAACTAGCAGCACTATGCCAAAGGTGAAGGCTAACTGGGCGCTCAGGATCAGGTAGACTTTGCGGATGAAGCCTCGTCTAATAGATTTGTCATTGAAGGCGAAGCCACCGCCGTCCTGATGCTGCTCAGGCTGAGACTGCTGGCCAGTTGCTGGTGGCATGACAACAGCCACCTGATCACCCGTATGCATGGCCTGCTGGTAGGAGGGCGGAGGCGCTGGATAAGGAGCAGAGTTTGCAGGCTGCTGCTGCTTTGGATCGGGATTGTAAGACATTCTTGCTGATCTTTGATTAGCAAAGGAGCTTCAGCACATGCAAAAACAAGATAAAAAGTGTCATGGGTAAGACAGCATGCCTAGTAAAAAACAGTAAAGCTATTATTGCAAATGCAGCATGAAAAACAGCCCTGTTGCCAACTTGGTCTAAAAATAGAAGTGGGTTATCAGAGTGGCAGTTTTGCTGTGAAATCCTCCCTTCCAGTATGATACAAAATACTAACAATATATAAAATATTGATAGAGAATTCATTCCAGCATATATTGACCCCAAATCCCTAGTTTAAACATGTATTCATTTTTTGGTATAAATGATATAATTGCCTATTAGAAAGTAGGCCCTTTTTGCAATCAGCCAATTGCTATACCTTTTAGATAGACCCTTTTTATTTATTACATTAATTTCAGAATCTTAAAAAAATTAGGGTCCCCAATCATAGTCTTGCCTAATTTAAAAATTTGATCCTATCTTATATAACCTTTCAGCTTCATATAAAATATGAAGCATTCATACTTCTATAATTTAGGATTCTAAGAATAATTAAACTTTTTTTATAGTCAAGATCATGTCTTATATAAAAGAATATATTTTAAGTATAAAAACTATTTTAACACAATGAAATAATAGAAGTAAAAAAACAAAAAAAAAGCTAGATTTAAGTTAAAAATTAAATATTCTTCTTAAAATTTAAATCAGATTCATTTGTATTCTAGTAAAAAATAAATAATGCCAATAGTAATGTTTTATTGTTAGGGCCTCTATATACATTATATATATATTTTTTATTTATATATATATACCATTAGATCTATAAGACAGAGCATAGGTTTAGGCACTCATTATTTGCACATGATACTATGTAAATATTGCCATGTTATCTGCCTAGTTAATTATTGTTATTTATAAAGTAAGCAGTGTTAGGCACCAATAATAAAAATCTTTAACTTCTATTAATGCCAAAAGCATTAGTATTAAAACAAAAAATCTTAATTTATTAACTCTTGATTTTGTTAAGTTAACTAAAAGTTAACTGGTAATTATAAATAAGCATTAATCCATATAAGTTAGGGGCCTAACACAAAAAATATAGGAAGATATAATTATATATTTTAAAAAGCTAAACTAAATAGCAAATAATCAAATATATACTATATATTAGCTAGAGCAAATCTATAGATATTTAAAAATTGTACACAACTAGGCTACCATACTGAGGGGCCTAGCCCAGCAGTAGCACAGCTGCTCTAGTGTGCCAACAACCCAGGCTCAATTCACATTAATTTGGAGCTGAATTGGAATCTCAGATTGGCTCTGCTTATGCAATTAATGGCCTTGAGAGCCAACCCCCCAAGGCGCAGTGAAGTGTACATGCCTAACGATAATATAAAGTTAGGGCCACTATAGACTCCTGTGTAAGTATGTGTCTGTGTACATATCCATGTGCTTGTATGCCTACTCAGGGGAGTCGGCGCTAAGTGGAATGGGCAATAATGCCTCTTGCCAGTTGTGTTCCTATGTCGCTTAAAGTGCACCAGGGTACACACAACCCCCCCCCTGCCTCTAATAAAAAAGGCTACCATACTAATTCATTGGCAAAGACTTTTGGATACTAGAAAACTTTGAAAATTGAAAATTCTATCTTTCTGTTTTTTATGCCTTGGGTTATAGTTAGCAGTCTCAGCCCTGAGCCTCAGCATGAAGATAATTACATAACATTTTAAGATTTTAATTGACTGCAAGAAACTACAAATTACCATAGATAAGGGTTTTCTAGTTCTTCTAGAAATCTAAAAGGCAGGCAGGCTAGCTAATAACAATTACAATTATTGTACAATAACCAGCTAGCTAGGCCTAGTTATCTGATAATAAAGTCTATCTAGAAAAGGCCTTTTCATATTGCTTGTTCTTGTTTTAGAACCAGATCCAATTTGTAAAGTATAATTTATGTGTCTCCTAAAATAGATGGACGTGTGCTATGAACTACTAAAGTTGTAATTATTGAATGGCAACAGCCAAGAAGAAAGTGAAAATTGTGCAAAGTGGGGCTATTAAGGCAGTAAAACATTCAACAAAGTTAAATAGGTTTACTGTTTTTTTGGAAGATCCTAACCGCTTCTGATTCTGGCAATGTGAAAAGCCACCCAAGGTTGCGCCGCGCAGTGTTATAAATTTAATGTCGGAACTACAAATACAATTTCAATTTCGCGCGATTGCTATTTCTGTAGAAGTTATCGAAAATTAAAAAATCCGGCAGCCGACAAAAAAAAGATAAAAAATTAAACCTAAGTTAAAAACTGCAGTCAAGGCGAGACATCCTTGACCTTAAGTCGAACAGTTCAAATAAATATAGCATATTAGTGCTGGATTTCAGTTTTAGAAACTTGTAAGTTGGAGACATATAATAGAGGTCGCGGATTCGATTTTCGACCCACTCGAACTAATTTGTGACCTGAGCTTGAGTAAGGCCCTTAACTCTGTATTGCTTCAGCTTACCCAGCTGTAAAGTGGGTACCAGCAACAGCTGGAGTAATTGCATGAGGGTGTACAGTATGTGCATTCGTGCAGCGCCCCGGCCCTCTAGCTATTGGAATGAACAGCGTACGCAGCTTTCAGTTGCGCCGTGCAATAGCTGCATGCGGCTGAACTGTTTGTTTGCAAATCTGCCATTAGGGGAGGTTAAATTAATTATCATTGCTATTACTATTATTATCAATATTAAGACATACATTACTATACTTTATATACTTATGATATTGAAGATGATGATGATGATGATTATTATTATTACTATTATAAATAATAATTATCATTTAATAACTAGTGTCAATCCCTTTTTTATAACGGCCCCGGCCTTATACCCCCAATACTCCCAAAAAACAAGGAAGACTTAGCTACACCCAGAGCTCATCATGGATTACGAGCAGATTGGTTACGAGCTTTCGGTTAAGTAACTTCCGGTTCCAAGGAAAGTAACTTCCTTGGAACTTTGGATTACCTGATCTCCGGCTGTTGAGTTTCCGATTGGTTGGGTGAGAGGCTACCTAGACTTGCATGATTGGGTGATTCCCTATCTGTCCCCTGTTTCAGTAGCTTAATTAGGCGCACACTTTTGCTCATTTTGTTCAGTAGTGCTGTTGCTGAGGCAGAAGTCATTCAACAATACTGCTAGTAGTCTGGGGGGGTCTTTCTCGAAGGCAACTTACGATCGACCATAGACGTAAGTTGGGTAAGCTACACTTACGGGTTGCTCGAAGGGCTCGCAAGTTAGCTATGCGTAAGATTGATCGCAACTTTACGAGTTCGTAACTTTGCGCAAAAGACTGTTTCTCGAAACGTTCGTATGTCTATGGTCTTTCGTAAGGTTGATCTTAACCCTACGACTGCTCGGTATCAGTCGTAAGACGCACTTAAGCACTAATCGCATAGTACGTGAAGCTTTAGTTAAGCCAAGTCAAGTTAAACTTTATCGAAGGTGGGTCTTTCTCGAAAGCAACTTACGATAGACAAAGTAAAGATATTTACAGATTTATGACCATAGACATGCAACTTTTCGTTTCAGATACGACTTACGAACAGTGTAAGCCACGCAAAGTCTAAGTGAGTTTTGAGAAAGCGTCTTACGAGCAAACTTACGCTACACGTAAATTTCTTTCTTACGATCTAACTTACCATAGAACTTACGTGAGTTTCGAGAAACACCCCCCTGAAACTCCAATTCAATCTGAAGTGTGAAGTGATTTAAGGAGAAGGTTAAATCTGACAGTTATTTTTATCGGCTTTATTTCTTTGTTCGCCGATGGCTCAGATGAGTAGCTAAGCTAGTAGGCGCCGGTCACAGTGGACCAATGGCAAGGCAGTTCTCAGTCGATCAATCTATCAAATCAGTGAGCAAAATTGCCAATAGTGCAAAATCGGCGCTAGAGATGTACTTTGTGCACTCTAGGTTCGCCAAGCGGCTCGGGTAATGAATCATGCGGTCTCTGAAGTTCGAGTTAATCTATCATCAGCGCTATGAGAGGCTAGTTGGCGCGTTGAAGGCCAAAAGTACAATTCCTCGTATTTAGCAATGTAATAGTACATGTAGCTACCCCATAGTCTCGCCACTGCAAGAATCCCCTGCACAAGTCCCCTCTGTACCTGCATGGCCAATGCGATCTAGTCCCAGCAGTGTCCCTTTTCATCGGCTATGACTTCGAGATTGACAGCAAAAAGACACTAGTTGGCAGGTAAGTGCAAAGCCCCTTCTAGTCGGAAGCCCGATTTCGAGAGTCCCGGTCTGGTGAGCCAGGACGTACGGGCTGGTGGCAGCGAGTTAGCTAACCTGCGGGTTAACTAATTTCTACCTTCAAAATTCTCCCTGCTTGTCTCTCGCTGTCCCTCTCTTGGCTATAGGACCTAGACTGCTCGCCACACGATCAAGCTACCATGGGGCTGACCATCTGACAGGAGTGGGGGGCCAGGACTCTAATTGATTTATTTCTGAGACCTGAGGCCCGAAGGCTTCCCCACAAGGGGGCGGGAAGGTCGAAACCTATCAACTCTTATAATGCATCACTCGTGTCGTCCTGCACGAACATCGAAATGAAGAAATCGGCCTTCAAAAAATGTTCCACGAATCACGAGTGTAGCGTACTGATGTACTGCAGCACGCGAAGGTGTATTCAGCACGCCAGTGAAGTATGAGACAGACCAGGCCTATGAGCTACGGTCTGCGATGCTTCACGCCTGCCCCTATCTTCAGCAGGTCAAGGCTAGAGGGAGGTCTGCACCCGCTATTTGCCGCTGGCAGCCGTAGAACCCCCCTTACGCTGTTTCGCAAGTTGACCCAGGTACTCGTCCCCGCGTGTGTTCAAGGCAGACCCTAAAGCTGCTGGACAGACTGGGCTCCGACGCTGGCGACCCATCCAGTGGCTTCGGCCGAACTTGGGTATGCGGGTCTGGCTTGCCAGCCTGCAGGCCGTGGTACTGCTTAACGTACCCCCTAATGCCTAAGGTGTTTGACCGTGCCGATGGGCTGGAAGGCCGGTGGGTTGTCCGGTCGCTAGCGGTCCTTTTCTTTTTCTTCTTTCCTCTTTCTTTTGTGACTCAGCTCACTCCTTCCCGCTTTCAGCTATGGCGTCATCCGCATCTTTCAACCCCGCTGAAGCCGGGGCCCCGGCAACTCCGGCCGGTGACTCTGGCACCAGCGCCGCCCCACCGGGGGCAGATGGGCTTGCCGCCGGCTCGGCCGGTGACATGCCCGCACGCGCAACCGGGCCCTCCGCTGAAGCCCGACGCGCCCGCAACCAACGCCGCAACGAGCGGCGACGGCGACTACGGGGTACTGCGGGCCGGCCACCGGCGGAGGGGGAACCTAGGGAGGGCGAGGCTGCTGTTGGGCCGAAAGGAACCACAGCAACCCCTGCCCCCCAGGATACAACCCCCGCTGGTGAGCCACCCAGTAAACCTGCTACAAGCGCGGCCGGGCCTTCGGGAACCGCCGTCACCAACTACGCCTCAAAGGTCAAGCTCCAACCGGCGGTCATCGTCTTCGGGGAAGAGCAGGACCTCACGGCCGACGAGCTCGGCAGTGCCTGGTGCACCATTGATGCTGCGCTCATCGACCAGCTCCTGGCGGGCCGCCCTGTGAGCGTGGTCAAGTCTGCCAAGACCGACGGCTGCATCTTCATCTGGTGCAGCTCGGAGGAGAGCAGCCGCAGTCTACGCGAGCTTCTGCCAAAGCTGAACTGGCCCAAGAAGCTCGGCAAGCTCGTCTTCGCCAGCGAGGGCGAGCGACAAAAGACCCAGCGCTTTCGCGTCTGGATCCCGGCCGGCAGTGCCATTAAGTCCGGAGATCATCTTAGGCAAATATTGCTAAAGCTGCACCCTGACCTTGAGGTCAACGGGCTCCTACACCACACCACTTCCCGCAAGGAGAAGGGGGCTACGGTGATCCTAGGGCTCTCTGATGACTGGGCTAAGCGCTTGCCGCCTAAGTCCACAATTCATATTGGTCTGACTCAGCTGACCATCCTCCAATGCGAGGAGCGGAAAGCTGATGAAGCCAAGAATGCCAAGGCTTCCGAAACCGGAACTGGGGCCCAGGCTCCTCCGGCAAAGAAGCCGAGGCAAACGGCCGATCCTATGCCCGGTAAGGCAGTTCGCGCTGCTGAAACCGGAAATTGCAATCGCAGACCCGCCAGGAGCACCCGGAGGTCCGGCCTGATCCAGCGCGCGCTGGACCAGGCCAAGAGCCTTCGGGCGCATCGTGAGCGGGCCCGCGCCTCTCGCGCTCCACCCCAACAGCCAGAAGGCCAGGCTCTAAGCGGGGAGGCTCCGACCGACTGGTTCGAGTCTGTGACTCACCAGGAGGCTGGCGCCACCCGCATCGACCTGACCGACGAGGCAGAGGGGACGGGCAGTGACAGCACCGAAGCACGCAGGGGAGGCGACGGTAACGTCAACGCTGGGCTCACGTCCGCGGAGGACTCCACAGCCACCCTAACTGCTGAGGACGCTGAAACTCCCATGGAGGTCTGCGGGTCACCCACCACTGAAAAGGAGGAGGATGACCTGCTCAACGATTCCCCAACTGCGTGATAATGATCAGCAACCAGGGAATCCATTGCCTGCAGATTAATCTGCAACACTGCGTCGCAGCCTCGGTCAATCTTATGCGTTACGCCGAGCTCGACAAGCCGGGGCTCATCCTCGTCCAGGAACCCTGGACTCTCAGAGGTAAGCCTCAAAACGCTCCTGACGGCTACAATTGTTTTTATACTTACCCTCGCGAGGCCAACCAGCCTCCCAGAGCTTGCATCTTTGCGAGCAAAACGCTCAGTGTGTGGCTCAGATCGGACCTGTCCAACAGGGACATCTGCGTCATCCAATCCGAGGACCTTCTTCCTGGGAAGACCACCCTCATTGCCTCGGTTTACCTACCAGGTGATGCTGCGGTCGTCCCCAGAGCCCTCGCTACGCTGGTAGAGCTCTGCTCTGCCAAAAACTACGAGCTCATGGTTGCCGGCGACATCAACGCCCACCACACTCACTGGGGCAGCACTGGCATTAATCAGAGAGGCGAAGACCTCCTAGCCCACGTTGCCTCTACGACCCTCGAGTTCTGCAACTCTGGGTCCACCCCTACCTTTGACAACGGACGGTGGTCGGAGGTGATCGACGCTACGCTCGCAACGCCCAGACTCTACCAGAGTATTGGGGCGTGGCGGGTGCTTCCAGTGTCCTCACTCTCGGATCACAAGTTCATCTCCTTCAACCTGATGGCCGCGCGTAGCGCAACTCGTGTTACGTGGAGACGGAACGCCAGAAATACTGATTGGGAAACCTTCGGGCTCGCCCTGAAGGAATTCCATCGGTCTCCTGGCCAACCATCCACGATCACGTTGTGCCGAGAGGCGGATGAGTGCGCGACTGTTTTGACAGAGACGCTAACCGCCGCCTTTGAGGCGTCCTGCCCTTTAAAAGCCTATAAAGGGAAAAAATCGGCGCCGTGGTGGAATCCCGAGCTCGGCAACCTCCGTCGCAGGGCTAAGAGACTCCACCGCAGAGCAACTAAAACTAAAAGCCCAGCGGACCAAGCCGCCTATCATGAAGCAATTCATGAGTTTAAAAGGCAGGTTAGGAATGCAAACGCTCAAAAATGGCGACAATACTGTGAGGAGCTAGAGGGCTCACGCCCCACCTCCAGAGTTGTGAAAGCGCTCACGCTGGACAAAATGCCTAAGCTCTCCTCGGTCAAACGCACCGACGGTACATCCACGGACAACCCAGGGGAAACGCTTGATGTAATGCTCACTGCGTTTTTCCCCAACGAGCCAGCTAACCCGACCACTCCGGATCACTCGGAGGGAGGTCACGCGCTGGCTGCCTCTATCATCACGGAGGACCGCATCGTGAGAGCGGCTAATTCCTTCAAGCCTTTCAAAGCCCCAGGACCCGACGGCATTGTACTGGCCCTCCTAAGAGAGGCGGTTAAATGCCCAGGCTTCCTGCGCAAACTTTGCAGCCTTCTTCGGGCATGCATCACGCTTGGTTATGTCCCGCAGGCATGGACCGAGGCAAAGGTGATCTTTATCCCTAAGCCAGGCCGCCCGGACTACCATTCTATCAAATCCTTCAGACCGATCAGCTTGACCTCCTCCCTGGTCAAGCTGATGGAGAGACTGGTGCTTTGGCGCCTTCTCTCTGTTGAGCTGAAGAACAAACCTCTCAGCGAGAACCAGCACGCTTTTCGGGCGGGTCGCTCCACTGAAAGCGTGCTGCACGTCCTGGTCGATAAACTCGAGAAGGCCGTGCTTGGTAATGGCTTTGCTCTGGGGATCTTCCTGGACATCATTGGCGCCTTCGATAACGTCCTCTTTGAGGCGTTCCGAAGAGCTCTTTGTGAGAGGCAAACGCACTCACATCTCACCAGATGGATCATGTACATGATCAGCCATCGCACGGCCACCGCCAGTCTGCTGGGCTACCAGAGGACGGTCCCCGTCTGCAAAGGTAGCCCGCAAGGTGGGGTGCTGTCTCCAGTTCTCTGGAATATGGTCATCGATGAGCTCCTCCGGGATGTTCGGCCTGACCCCATTCTGAAAGTTGGATATGCGGACGATGTCACCGCGGTGGCATCTGGTCCGTCCCCTGATACCCTTAGGGACCTTCTTCAGAACTTTATCTACGCCGCTGAGCAATGGGCGGACCGCTGTGGTTTAAGGCTCTCTGAGACTAAGACCGCAGCGATCATGTTCACCAGCAGGACCAAGTGGCAGATTCGGCCGCTCACGCTTTACGGAAGGGAAATCCCCTTCTGCAAGCAGACTAAATGTCTGGGTATTACCCTGGACCACAGGCTGAACTGGTCACCCCACGTTCAAACAAAAGCCAAAAATGCCTTCGCAGTCCTCGCGCAATTGCGCAGGGCTGTCGGCACCACCTGGGGGCTCACCCCCAAGCGCCTCTGGTGGATCTACACTGCAATGGTTAGGCCCGCTATCTCGTATGGCGGCCTGATCTGGGCTAGCGCCCTGCAGATAAAGACCTGTCTAGAGGCTCTCAGGAGAGCGCAAGGGCGCGCCTGTCGCATGATCATGAGCGCCCCTCCGTCTGCTCCTTACGATGGCCTCAACGCCTTCCTCAACATTCCTCCGCTGGACATCTTTGTCCGCAGGGAAGCGGCTAAGACTGCCCGCCGTCTAGCTGACGCTGGCATTCGAATCCAGCTCCATAGGGCCATGGCTAAGCGCAAGCTTCTGCCCCACGCCGACCTCTGCCTCAAGGACTTGAGAGACAGCGGTGGGCTCCACGTCCTATCTGACGGCGAACCCCGCACTCTCAACCTCTTTCAGCGTTACAAGGTCACCATCCCCTCTAGGGATGCTGCCAATGACCACTGGAATTTCCAGGAGGTCCATTGCTACACGGACGGATCCATCAAAGACGGTCGCGCCGGCTTTGGGGTCTGCATCATCATCAACGGCCGCGTAATTGCCACGCATGCCCAGCACACTGGTAGACTCCCCACAGTCTTCCAGAACGAAGTCCTTGCCATCAGCTCTTGCTCTGCAGAGCTGAACGCCAAGGGTACGAGAGGAAAGACTATTGTCATCCACTCCGACAGCCAAGCGGCCTTACAGGCCCTTTGCCACACTACAACGAACTCCCGGACAGTCGCCGACTGCGCCCGGCAGCTCAACCTCCTGGCCAGTAGCAATACTGTCAGGCTGAAGTGGATCCCAGGGCACGCAGGGTTTCCGGGGAACGAGCTGGCAGACACCCTCGCCAAGAGGGGCGGCTCTGGCTCTTTCTTTGGCCCTGCCCCCCTGGTCCCTATGCCCTTGACAGTCATCAATCGTCAGATCGACGACTGGGCTGACTCCCTCCACAGGGACAGATGGGCGGGCACCCAAAACTGCCGGCAATCTCGTGCCGCGGTTCCTTGCCCGTCTCGCAGGCTCAGAAACATCCTTCTGAACCAGAATCGGAAGGATATTCGAGCCCTTGTCATGACCCTTGGCTACCTCGCCAGGCACTGCTTCCTCCGAGGTGACCTCGAGAGCGAACTTTGCCCCTTTTGCGAGTACGACAATGAAGATGCTCAGCACTTTGTTTGTCACTGCTCTTTCTTTAACAGAGACCGGCTACGCTACCTCGGGCCGAACCCGTCCATTGACGAGGTTTGCCAGCCCGACAGCATCTCACGAGCCAGTTTCTTCCCAACGGAAGATCACGCTGCAGGACGGACCGGCGGACCACCCTGACCGGCCCCACGCCTCTGCCTGTCTGCGGGCCTTCAGGGGCTAGCGGAATTGGCGACCCTCACCTCCCCGCTGTGTCTACGGACCACCCTGCAGCTAAGTCAAGTAAGTCAAGAAGATGTACTGCTAGTTATGCTTGTTAGAAAACTTGCAAGGAGCTGTTAAACAAGGATGTTTATTGTTTTGAATGTCTTGTTACAGCAATCGTAGTTGCCAATAATTATTTCATTTTATGATTCTATGATGCTTAAAACGTGCTTTAACTTACTACCGACGGGGGGCAGAGCGCCGCGAATAGGCCGCGAGGCCCCTATCGCAACCCCAAGCTAAAAACAGGTGCTTTAACTTAAAAAGTACGACTAAAAACCACATGATCTAGGATCATATTTTTACCTTTTTATAATTGCACTACGAGTATTTTGGTGAAATTTTTGCGCTGTTGAGAAATATTTAGTGCTAAATTGGCTGTTTGGCACCTAAAATTTCATGTTCAAGTACCGGAGGACCGGACTTATCAAAAAGTAACTTCCGTTACCGAAGTCCGGCATTCTTAAAAAAGAACCGGAAAAAGTGCCGCTTTAAAAAAGTAAATTCCGGTACTAAAAGAGCCGGAAGTGCCGGAACTTTGCCCAACCCATTTGTCAATTTCTGTAAATGAATTCAGGCGGTACAGGCACATGTATAAATTGATTTATACAACTTAGAGATACCAGTGGATGTTTGTTTTGATAGTTTTTGCTATGTGTGATGATGTCTTTAACAACTTACAAAATACTACGCTGTCTGCTGCTTAAATACGAGTATAGGTCTTAGGAAAACAAGAGCAGTGTTGCAAGACGCCTCCGGGCTACAGCGCGAACCGAATCCGGGTAGCCGGCGTCAGTCAGCTAGATTGCAGTCAACGAATCCTCGAGTGCGCGTCTGTTCTTGTTGGTAAGTGCATGCCTGCAGCCTGAGCAGTAGCACTTGTTGAACAGGTTGTGAGCAATACGTACGACTCAGCCTGCCAGCTGGACTCGTAACAGGTCCCTTGGACGGACAGAGCCAGCGCGGCGAATACATTGAAGCGTTGGAGGCAGGCCAGTGTGCACCGCGGCAACCTGCGTTCGAGCGAGTCCATCAGCCTTCAATACTGGCGTTGTAAAGCAGGATAGACTTGCTACAGCGCCACCTGACGTCAGGTAGGGGCCTCGGACTGCGGATCACCAGTTTTTAAAAATACTGTTGGTATATGTTAACCACACAATTAAACATGTACATTGTACCTTTATTGCAGCGGATGCGCAGAAAAACCCATACATGCATGTAAACATAAATTCTAAACTCTTACATTAATTTTATTCCTACGATCCATTTTCACTTCTTGTTCTAAAAAGTAAAAAATGCACCTATACTCCTAAGAAGCAATAAACGCAATCGTAGATATATGCATACATGCACATGCAGGGGCGTCGCCATGGATTTTATGGTGGGAAGGGGAGGCAAAGCCAAGAATTGAACATGTACATGTACATGAGTGAATTACTACATTTCCATTATTTTGAGAATCGCCGCAGGTACTCATTTTAGAGCCGCAGGCACTTATTTTGGCGCCGCAGGCACTCCTTTTGGCGCCAAAGGCGCTATATTTTGGCGCCCTGAAGAAAAATTATTGATTACCACAACGGGTCACAAGGAGGGGTGGGGGACAACGCATTAGCATGTCCCCCCAATAGCTTTTACTGGTCCCCCCCCCGGTGGCGACGCGCCTGGATACATGTAAGTCGTAAATATATTGCGCGCTACAGAGAGTGCTACGACATGGATAGTACTCTGTAGTAGTTTATATGCACAAGTACTTGATGTACTGCTTTGCTTACTCCTCCATTAGGACAGGATTTTGCACGATATAGCTACGAATTTAGAGGCGCGGTTCTTTGCACCGTGGTGTTGAACAAACCCCTACAAAAAGCGAGTGTTTGAGAGGTTTAAGTTGTGCTTAATAGGATTATAGATTTAAGTAAATAACCTGATAACCATTTTATTCAGAGTTTTGAGACTTTAAAATGCTTTATTCGTCAAAACGTGCAGAAAATAAAGTTTATATGTAGACGCATGAATCCATCATTCACATTACTAATTAGAGAGTCACAGCCGCCAGATGACGCGTGAAGTATTGATCAACGTTATTGAAGTATATGAGTGTACACTATACTAAATATCATTGAGCGCATAGCTACGAAAAACGCAAGATTTCTGCGATATTCCTTATCCAAAAATATCACTCGATAAGGCTCAAATCACCTTATCAGGAGCCTGTACTATTTGAGAGCTATATGATTGCTGGCTTGTGGTGGTTTTTGAATTTCTATACCTCTTGCATCAATAAATTATTGCGAACCCAGTACGGTCGAATGAAAATTCTCAATACCTGTTTCGAACCAAAATGAGATGCTTGCAAACTGTCGGAATTCGTGAATTCAGAAATCTTCTATTGTCAGCGCTTTGCGATGTAGAAGTTAATACGATGGGAGAATGGTGCCTTTTACCGCAGAGAAAAGCACAGATTAAGTCTTTGCAACGATGCAACGAAAAAGGGCAAGAAACACGAGCTTGACAAAATATGAGGCAGTATAATGGCAGTTTCTTATAATGGCTTTTGTGATCAAAATGCTTTCGAAATGGCTCTGTCCAGTCCCAAAATTTGTTTGACCGCGGCTCCAATTTAAGACCCCTGACAGGGGTGTATTTGCCTTTGCTGGCCACTTTTACGGTTGTTTTTGTGGGGGGGGGGGGGCTTTTACACAAACATGTAAAACATATAAAAAGAATGACATCCTTAAAATTCAGCACATTAAACGCATTGCATTTTTGTTTCGGTCTTTTAAATTTTCACGAAACATTTAGAAGAGTTGATTGTGCACTCTGAAGCACCATTAGACTGTACAGTTTGTTTATGCAACTGTAATTTGACAGCTTTATTTTGGACGCGTTGAAAATTGACTTACCAAATTTATTTGAATTTAAGCTGGGTCCATACCACTGGTCCCTCTGCGTAGCAAACGAATTCAACGAATTCCCTGAAAAAAACTATGGAAGAGCACCGTGTTCAAGGCCCGATGCCGTTCCTTTGAAGGTCCTAGCTGTTATCAGCCAGGCAACCAACTAGGGAAAGTTATTTTGTAAAGGGCGGGCCACGTCGCACACAATAAACATGTCTTGCAGCAAAAAATGAAGTTTTTACAGCTGCAGAGAAAGCCTTGAAGTGGGTAAGCCATTTCGCATACGGCTTCTAGCTCGTAACCTCAGCTTCAACCTCATGACCTACGCCGAACCTATACCGCTGCAGCGGCAGGCTTCATCGAAAATGACAATAAAAAAGGCCTAGTCGACAGGACAGTGCATATTTTCTTGGTCATCATTCACGGTCTTCACTCTGGGCGCCAGCATGAACGACGCAGCGAAGGCAGAGGAGCGCATGGACAGGAGCGGCTGGCGTTGTTGAAGGGCGGTGCAGTTCAACGGGCATGGGCAATAAAATGAATAAAAAATCGTGCATTAGCTAGTATGTGGCAGGCTACAAGATATGTAAGTTATTAGCACGGCCACGTATACTTGTACAAATCAAAAATAGACAAAATATTTTGACCAAATTCTACCCAAAATTATTTGAGTACTCCATGAACCCTGGGAGTGGGCAATTAGAACGTGTTCTTGTAGCTGCGAAGTAAAATATCAGTTAGTACACGCGAAGGAGAAGAGGTTACACAGCAGGGCACTGAAATCTCAGGGCCCATTGTTCGTCCTCCGGCATCGGCCAGCAGGGCAATGGACAAATCAGTGCATTCTCAACTGCCCAATGTCTCTAGGGATCCTGTATATAGTAAACAGCAAGAAGCCCTGCGATCCGGTGATGTGTTAGTCTAGCGCTGTGCACAGAAGAACTTTCATGGAGCAGAGAGAAAAGAGAACGTAACATATGATTCCCTTATTAGTTCCTGAAAAAATGCTTGGATCGCGCGCATTTTATCCAAGCCAATTCCCCTTAACATTTAGATGTAGCGATTGCCAGCCAGCTTGCTCAAGACAGAATTTTTATACTTTAATTCTGTACTTTACTTTACTTTACTTCAATATACTTTCATACTTTCATACTTTAACAACAAAACACGCTGTCAGAGGGCTCAAAATGGTTTGGAGGCGACTCTGAAAAAGACTGGCCTTCTGTGCTTTGCGATCGTCAAAAAATCAGGTCCCGATTGGACCGCCGTTTTTTATCCTCCCTCCCCTATTCCTTCCTTCCTTCTCGCCTCGTTCTTTTTGTTCAGTTTCCGCCGCCCACTGAGAGGCGAGCGTATTAACTAAACAGGATGTATATTTTTGACGCGGCATTCGAATTTAAATTCTGAAAGCAGCAGCAGAAGTCCTTGAAGTAAATTTCCGAGAATTGCAGCAGTACAACCAGTAGAACTAGAGAAAGCATAGCATATTTGACGTGCCTGTATGTCTGAGGCGTCTGCAACGGCAGCGCCATTAATAACAACAACAACAACAGATCAAACAGCAGAACAATGCAGCAGCTGAACGAAGTCTTCCAGCGATCAACTGTGCATGGCCTGGCGCACGCGGCCAACTCACACAGCCGTCTCGGCCAGCTGTTCTGGGCGACACTGTGCGTTGGCGGCCTACTGGCCTTCGTCTACAATGTGTCTTTCACGCTGGACCATTTCTATTCACTTCCGCTGCTGACTTCGTACTTCTCTAACTCGGAGTTGATGGAATGGCCCGACGTGACACTATGCAACCAGGTGCCGGTGACGCTCTCATCTCAGGATACGCTAGACAAATGGCAGAAAGCACTGGATAATGCTTCCCAGTATGAGACGTCGGAAGATCTTTTTACCTTCTTTAAGCTGTTTCGGGACAAGAATTTCAATGATTCAGAAATCGGCCTCGAAGATCAGGTTCTGGTCAATTTGACTCTTGCATTGTCTACACTGCATCTTGGCACGGTAGAGGAGCTGAAGAAAAATATTATTCAGATAGGATATAACACGGGTCAGCGGGCGATCTCCCTCAACATGCAGATTGACGCCAACATAGAGAGCTTGCAGATCGACTCTAGCAATCAGACAGGAGTGCTAACAGCTAGCACTTACTTTGGGCGCTATCGTACACCTTGCATGACGCTCCGCACGAGCCGCATCTTCGAGAGAGACGCACATCGCAGTCTCCAGGCCCTATTTTTCTTTCTTCTTAACGACTTTGACTCGTACATGCATTTTAATTCAGCCTACTTTCATCAGGGCACCCGACTGTATTTGCATGATCCTGAGACACTGCCAACGGACGACGGAATACTCATTGTGCCAGGCCACTCTCAACGAATCAACTTCAAAGCGGTGGTCACGCATCTCCTTAAGCAGAAGCGCAACTGTCGCGAGCAAGAGTTCTACGAATACATGTACGACACCTCGCTACAGGAGACCAGGCGAATCAAGCTCGATTATAGCCTCTGCAAAGTGCTGGTGTCAGCAAGGAAATACCACAGCAGATGCCGCTGCTATACTCCATTCCTGCCCGCTTTTAAGTTCGACGACTCAAAGCCGCAGCTCTGCTTCAATATGTCTGTGTTTAACAGCTCCCAGCTAATACAGAATGCGCTCTGCCTGGCCGAGGTGCATAAAGAATACTCGAATGAGGAGCTGTTTAAAGCAACTATAGATCGGGAATGCGCTCACGTGAAGGAAGTGCTGTGCGTGAGGACTGAGTACAATATTGAGAGCTCGGACTACATGTGGCCCGAGCTGTGGTCCGAAAAAATGAACTCAGCTCGAAAGCAACTAATGCAGGTGAGTTTCTTTCCAGACATTCGTTACTGAGGACTAGAAGAATTTTTCATTAAATTACCTAGGAGGTATAGGGTTTTAAGCAAGTCATACGCGAAAGTAGACAGGAACAGCTGAGTAAAGAATTTTTTCTGTACCTTATTCAGCCTGTAATTGAAGTCTGGCATAACGTAATGAACCCGATGGAGTTTTATAAAAGCTTATAGAAGTCCAAGCAGTTTTAACTGCGCTATGCATACCTTACTTCGTTGAGCTTTCTTTTTTATGACGAAACAGAAATTAAGTAAACTTTCTCCCCAATGTCTAATCACTTTGCCTCGTTTCAGCCCCACATTTGTCTGCATATCACGCATGCAGAGAGTTCAGAATATTAAGCTAATTTGTCGAGCTTCCGAGTATTCACCGCTCCCAGTGAAATATTTCCATTGCAGTGGAGATTAATAACTCAGGCTTTCCGCTTGGAAAAGATAGAGTAGGCGAAATGGGATGCATAAAGGAATGCTTTAGCTAAGAAGCGGCAAGAAGTTCGATGACACTCGAATGCTAAAGACGTGACACGGGGTAGATTTGAAATTCAATGCGCGCAAAATACAACAAAAGTCAGATTTTCAGATTTTCAATACCTGGATAAAGTTCACAACGGATAAAGGACATCCAGTTAGCATGGCACGATCCCATCCAATATAAAGGGCTACCAGATTCGACTTTGCTGCGCATGGTTATTATTTAATCCACAAGCGATTGCGAGTGAGCCGATAGTAAAGTCTAAACCCGATGCATAATCCATCGCATCAGGTTACGATAAGTGTTGTCCAGCAGAGCCACGAACCAGAGCTTTCAGGCAAAATGCTCGTAAAACCGAAAAAGGTTGCATAAAGGTTGCTATAAAGACACACCTAGGATGCTGCGTGTTCTGTCACAGAACGCTATCATGTCCCGGAATGCCTCAAAAATTGCAGATTCGGTTAGGCTAAGCAAAGTTCCTTTATGCCCCCAATCGGTGCAGTAAATTTGATGCGCATTGTTTTGTTTTTCCTATGCGAAAGATGGGCAGTCTCCGCAAGCCAGTTACGAGGAGTTCGAATGTATTTATTCGAATAATCGATCCTTGTTGGTCTCCATGCTGCAAACGCACCCATTTTAAAATCGACCGCCTCCCTCAGCTCAGTTCCGTGTACGACAGGCAGGCGTAAGGCACGCAAATTTTTCATGAGGCTGCGGGGACTGCGGAAAAATGTCAGGTTATGGAGGGCTGCTGCGGGATTCCATTCATTCCTCGAGTGCCTTATACGCCTCGTAACTGCAGAATTGAAAGAGTCGCAAAGCAGTGGTTCTGATCGCACCTTTATTCGGACACTAAATAGTTCAAGTGTTGAATAGCTAAGCCGAATATAAATTGAAGCTGACTATATAGTGCAGATTGGTAAGAATGTGACCCCGTGCCAATCCAGAATCAATAACAAGGCTAATGCAAGGGGCGCCAGGAGCTCGTGGACTAGAGATCCCTTCTATCGGTGATAGCCCCTAGCCCTCCTGGGCCTCTCACTGCACGGCTCTCAGTAACTAATTTGACAGGCGAATGCAGCTCCTATAATTTAATCACACCTTGCTGCAGACTGCATCGAAGTTTCGCGCCTGATTTCATCAGCAGTCTCTGGCTTCTGGCTAGGGCAGATGATTCCAAGTATTGACTATTATGCTAGCGGAGCGCGTAGTGTCCGGAATTTGTACCAGACTGACAGCTGCGGTACATGAGACAGCGCCTTTATGCTGTCAATCCTAGTCAGACTGTAGCAAGTTGTACCTGGTGATGCTTATCGCCTGGCTTTGCTAGTGTGTAGTAGATGGGGGTGAACTGTAAAATCGCCTGCACTTTTGTCAGATAGTTGCAGACATTCGCTTTCAGAAGCAGATTAAATCTGGGTTCCTTGACCAAGGCTCAACCTGGTGTAGTGTACAACCTAGGTGCCGTTAGCTGCCACATCACCTTCTTATTGATCAGCCTCTGCCAAGTGACTCCTATCTGACTGGTACTGGTAATGTTGGTTGAGCGAATGGCTTCACCACTCATCCCGTTTGATTGTCTGCTGTTAGGACAAAACAAATAAATGCTGCTGGCCATCGTTAGTGTGGCTCTCCAGGCCTCGCCAGTCTTAAATCATGTCGTAAAAAGTCTGCATTCCCGTCAAAAGTTGGCCAAACCAGCTTCTGGCGCTTCTCTATTGAAATCTGGCCAGCAGCCTTGTTACTCATAGCGATACATCCGTTCAACCATCCAAAGGCTTAACTGCATTTGTGTCGTGCTCCTATAGTTCGCTCAGGCAGGCAACGAAGGCGGAACCTCGTTCAGCACGCTCGAGAGCGCTGCGGCCTAAGCTTCAGCGCCCTTGGCTTGCCGATGATGACCTAGAGATTGGCGCTCTACCTATGCTACTAAAGTGCAGACTGGCTAATTTAAAGGCTAATTCCCACTTCCTTTTGATTAGATAATTTAATGCTGAAATTAGAAGTACCTTTTTACTATTTTATCCTCAGAAAATCATTATTGCCTTCGAACCGAGTAGACTGAAACTTTGACCGAATTTAGTGTCCCCCTTTAATTTAAGACAATATGCTAAGAAGTCTTCATTAAATTTTTAGTCCAACTCAATCTATATTTCCTGGTCATAAAGCCGACACTTAAGAGTGCAATCTATTGGCCAACAAGCCACTCAGACACCTGTTAGGCTCCCACCAACTCAAATTAAATCTGTGACCGATTCTTCTCAACATTTATGCTACCGTAGCACCTATACCAATATTGCCATCATAGTTGGCAATATACGGATCGTAGTATAGGTATCTGCCGGTGAATGTAGCGATAGCTACTAAATATGTACTGCACCAGTGTTCGCGGTAAAATTATTGATATTGTAGATAGCTCGTATCATTGGATTGAGAGATTTAGTACTTGCAGTGCGACGCTGCAGGCACTGACGCTTTCAAGCATTGGAACGCCACTCATGCCAGCGTTTTGTCGCCTTTTTTCACGCTCTACTCTAGTCCCGAGGCGCTGCTAGTATATTTTTTGTTGTAGCAGTGTATGGTGAAATTATTTACCTAGAAGACAGCACCTTTGTTATGTGCCGTGGCAAATCCACGAAATATTTTGTGCAAGTCTAACCGAAGCAGTATCATTAGTTAGTATGAATAGATTAAGCTATGCAGATAGTTTATTATTCAAACAGACAGATATCGTTTCTGTCTACACAGAATCAGCGCAAAATTTGTGTGCTGTTGGTTCAGGACCGCCAGCTTTATCTGCCATCGGTACTATCTGGGCGATTCGTGTGCCTTAAGCTGATTTCAGCTTAAGCTGAAGCAAAAATACTCCACTGAAGGCGTTTTCAGTGTGGGTTGGGGCAGTTTTTGTGTGCGGAATTTTTTTAGAAAAGAAAATCCATCTGCTACGCATTGCCTTTGCATTACGGCCGATACAGCAAAATCCAGGTCATTAATTTTTCCTATCCCTTGCCTTCATCTCGCATAAGCTCTAAGGCTTTCTGGCTGATTAGCTGGGTAGCTGTTCTCTTCTATCTTCATATACGCTCGTAGCAGATGCATGAGACAAGCGTGCAATGAAAGACAAATGCCTCGTAATGGTAAGTGAAGATTGCGTGCTGGTACTGCAAAAGATGTATGGATTTTGGCCAGTGGCAGACTTCATTGGACTCGAGTGACTTCAAATCGCAAATAGAGTTTGTTATAAATTATTTTGCTTTACTCCCCGGATACAAATACGCCGATTGACTCCAAAATTAATGTTCCATTCATCTTCGTTTTTTCTAGCCGTCAGAGCCAGTGCTTGCAAAATTTGTGATTGATTTTGTGATTTGTAATGACCAAAGAGAATGTGTGCCGAAATCAAAATTACGACTGAAGTTTTCTGTAGGATTTATTTCAAGATCGTTATCAAATAAATATACAAATATACAACAAATATAAATATACAAAGAGCATTCAATGCCGAACAAAAATGTCTTCAAGCGCTTCTGTGCCAGTTTACAAACAGCTCAGAAAAGAGTTGGTGAGCTAACTAAGCTTCATCCATATCGCATATTTGAAAGAAATTCCAGTCTTGTGAACATTTTCGATGAAATTCAACCTTTTTGTGTTCACCTCACGCGTAGCGTTCCGAATTCCACCTCAGTAAACTGGTCATGATGGACGTAAGTGTCTGAGCTATACCTAATTCAATTTATCAAGTGTTCGTGACTTCAAAAAAGTCTTGTAATCCATAAATGTAAATTGAATTATGCTCAGTTACACGACCCCAGTGAAAACGAAACAGCATATCAGTGAACTGGATACCCAGACAATTTGCGGTGTTTTTCGGAGTCGAATGACTGTTAAACTGTTAACTAAAATTCATCTAAACTTTATACTGCCTCCGCAGACGGTGGCCACAAATATCGTGTCCCGCAAGTACCCGGACTGGACTTTCGACGAACTGCTGGAATTTGTACAGAACAACATGAGCATTAAGGAGCTGAGCCAGCTTTTGCGCACCGACTGCTCCGATGCGCACATTAAAGCTCGCAGCGTGTACTCGGATAAGGTGAGTTGAGAAGTCATCCCGTATCTATTCTGAATTTATTAGTTTTTTGCACACGAATGAAAAAGAGACCTTATACGCCACTTTATCGATTGAACCTGTTCCTGTTGTAGTTTTCCAATTAAAGTACTTCAATGTGATTTCTAGCAATGAAAAACAATAGACATACTTGAATCATTCATCCAAAACACAACCAAACAGGTGGTGGAGTCAATCGAGTTTCCCTTCTCACAGTTGATGTCGGACATTGGCGGCCAGCTGGGACTCTACTTGGGTGTGAGCATCGTCGGCCTGTTCGAGGTGGTGGAGATCGTGCAGGCGATGGTGGCTACTCTGTGCCGCTTCGTCTGCATGCGCCGCCGACTTCGTCGCGACCGTCGGGGTCGGCAGCAGCAGCCGGTGCTCCGACCGGAGCCAGCGTTTAACAATGGCGGCGTCTCGCCCTCGACAGCAGCTCCTGACGGCGGTCGACGCGCGGCCTGCGGCAATCGTAAAATTCAGCATCGTCGAGGCGAAGAGCTGTTGGACGACCCGGATGCCGGGGCAGCGCGCGCAGCAGCATCGGCGTCGCCTGTGCCAGCCGAGATGTTCGCCAACCTGACAGAAGGCGAGCTGGACGTGGAGATGCACCCGATGAACCAGTTTGGCAGTTTGACCGAATTTATGGACGATTGAGGCTTGCTTAAAAGTCAGCGAACTGCATCAATTTATGCTGCGCAGTAGGTGAACTTTTGGTGCTAAAATTGTTGGATCAAACTCAACCTAAGGTTGTCTCATTTGTTTTAAACATAATATTTTGATAGGCTTATCTACATCTCACAACAAGAGTATGGTCATCTTGGTGAATATCGAATTTAGAAAGGTGAAAACAATATCATTGAGCTACAAAATTTATAAAAACTACTTTCACTTTATAACGATAGCCAGTTGGTTTTCATGAAATTTATTCTTATGTTAGCAAAAAATAGAATAAAATCAATGAATGTCAAAATGCAAAAACTTCAATTCTCGGCACAGAACCAGTTTGGATTTTGCTTTATCGCTTTGTAGTCAGATACAAAACTTCAACATTGAAGCAGCATACTATAAACAAAGAATTTTAGCATCAAAAGAATAATCAAGTTGCCTTTGCTTGCTACTGTGAGAATTGTGAGATTTTAATACATTGTCCCACCTCTTGCCCATCATGTTGCAGCAATTTTTAAACTGTTTGATGCAGTTTCGATATTGCCATACATGCAATCATACAAGTCAGACAACATATTTTTGTGCTTAGAAACGGCATGTTTGCTACTGGTTATATATTTATGCCCGCTGTAGAAATCATAATACGCTTCGAGTTTTAATGAGTATAATAACATAATTAGTTGTGAATTTATTTAAAGGCGAGATACGCCAGCTTTGATGACAATTGAAACTATAGCAAATAACTTTATTAATACGCTCGTATAAAGTTGATTAAAAAACACTCTATCGTTGCATTGCTTGAACAAGTTTAATAAAGGTGTTCAATCGTTGGTTTTGAGTACTTGCTTGAGTGTCGGATTGCGCGCTGTGGTAGACAAGAAAAACGACAAAAAGAACGAGCTCACGAGCCGCTAAGTACGTTTAATGTATTTAAAACGTGTTACAATGGTAGATTACCTAGAGTATGTAACTGAGTTAGCGAATATTGGCCGAATAACGAGCACAAGAACGCATTGCAGCTATGGGGTCTCCCCCAGAGATGGTAAAGCTCTTCAAGTCTCAGGGGGTGGGGGAGACTGGAAACCCCGGAGACCCTAAAGCAGGGGTCGTGATGTTATCCACGTGCGGCCCGCGAAGCCTCTCTATCCGGCCCTCGGGTCCTTTGAGACTTCACAATGGCACTTTGACCTGCTCAATGCTTGTGTCTCTTCTCAGCTCTCTCTCACTCTTATCTCCTCTACTCTCTCCTGTCTCCTCTCACCTCTTTCTATCTCATTTCCCCTCTCCCCTCTCCCTTTCCATCTCTCCTCTCCCCTCCTCCCTCCTCTCGATTTCTCTTTCCTCTCTCCCATCTTTCCCCTCTTATCTCTTATCTCCCTTCTCTCCTCTCTCTTCTCTCTTCTCCCCTCTTCTCCCCTTTTATCCCCTCTTATCCCCTCTTCCTACCTATTTCTCTTCTATTCCCTCGATTCCCTCTTCTCTCCCTGGCCCGCAGTCAAGCTTTAGATTGGCTGTTTTGAGAGTTAGTATTCCATAGACAAAGTTGTGATGTGTATCCCATAGTTTGATCATAGACAACTGTGATGTGTCCTATAGTTTGACCATAGACAACTGTGATGTGTGTCCTAGTTTGACCATAGACGACTGTGATGTGTGTCCTATAGTTTGACCATAGACAACTGTGATGTGTGTCCTATAGTTTGACCATAGACAACTGTGATGTGTTTCCTAGTTTGACCATAGACAACTGTGATGTGTGTCCTATAGTTTGACCATAGACAACTTAGATGTGTGTCCTATAGTTTGACCATAGACAACTGTGATGTGTTTCCTAGTTTGACCATAGACAACACTGTTATGAATGCTGATTTCGCGTGCGTCTTGCCACTGTGGAATAATGACCAAAAATTGTTTCTATAGTGCGGGTGTAAGTGTATGTACAGTAATATGGGATAATCCATAAAAATAGCCGCGTCTTACAAAAGTGCAACTCCTTTCCTAACCTGGATTTGGACTTAAAGTTTTGTATTTTTTTCAACACTTATTGCACTGCAGTAAAAAACGATTGAAGTAATCGCTGACAGTTTTTTACTCGTGGACCCGTGGGTTAAAATAAATATTTACTAGAGTGAAATGTCAAATCCTATTGCTACTTTTGTCAGCTAAAAAACTTACTATTACAATTTTTCATGAATGCTTGCTAAAGCGCTAGAAATTCTGTGCTGTTATCAGTTTAGGCAAAAATATCTGATAGCTCAGTGTTGAACTAGCTGAGACTTATTCTCTTAATCCTGTACGGAGACTGTCAGATCATCGATATAAATTTAAGCAATCAGGTTTATAAAGGCGAATTCGAGAGATAGGAACTGTTTGGTTTTTAAACACCATATTGAATACCGATCCGAACCCAATGCACTTTGATTCTCAGTCGTTGCCCCAGCTTTAGTTTATTTGTCTGTGTCACAAAATAGTTTCTGACTCTATTAACGCTGACTCTATCTGACTCTATCAAGCTCAACTAACGGCCATCTTAACGCAGAGACGCAATTAATGGTTCTGTCGATGGACTTTCGCTCAAATCCATAGGCAGAGTTGTGTTGTTTGTCTCATCATTTCGAGGGCACCTGCACTAAGCATTAAGCATAGACGAAACTAGCGGGCACGGAATGGATAAATAATCAGCGGTCCCAGTGCGTGACAATTCTCTGGCGAGCGCCGGTAGGCGCGAGCCATAGACAAATCGTTGTCACGTGCTGCAACCGCTGATAATATCCATTAGCTAGTTGGTACTTTTCTCGCTCTTTGAGCTCACCTGTACAAAGCAACTGGAATGTTTGGTTAGAGATAATTAATAAGATTCTTCAGGAAAACTCAGGGAAACTACCGGAGACTGCCAGACAAGCCAGTCCGATCTGATCTCCGATGTGATTTGTTTAAACGGATTTTTGTCCCGAGACTGTCTGCGGTAAACACTCTTTGATGCGATGCATTCTACAAAGACTTGTGAAAATCTTGAAGTCTTTAAATCTTCTAAGACAATCCTGCCCAGCAGCATCTGAAGGTGGTAAATCAAAATTAGCACGGCAAAATTCCAATATGACTGATGCGTTTGGAAGCGAGCGAAATTCGGTCCTTTAAATGCTTCAGTAGTTTCGAAGTGCTCAATGTGCGTCCTCTTATTAAAAACAGTCCATGTCGTTACGTCCAATACTTATGATGGGTTGATTAGATCAACAATAAGAGCTCTGGCTCGCCACTCTAAAACTCACATTATTCCCCATGGAGCATTCGCAGAATTACATATATTCGATATTGCATGCATTCAGCTTGAATGATGCCCCGTGCTCTCCTGAGGAGCCTCCATTCTCAAAACCCTGAGCTTCGGGCAGGTTGGTTGAATTTGGTTTTGTAGCCTGGTTTGGTAGGTCCAAGTAGAGATGGGCAATTTTGCTAATGCTGTAATCGGAGAGTTTTGCAGCTGGTGGAAGCCGCGCCGTTGTGGGACTCGCCTCCGATGTCAACAACACCCCCGGGTTGTCTCTCTCTCCTCGCTCCCCCACTGCCGCCTGCCAGCAATCTGCGCAGGAGAAATACTGCCGCTGTCTGTCGTACTGCCGACACATGTGTCTTCTGCTCAGGGACACAGGGCAAGGGGTTTTGGGTTTCCGCTCGGAGAAGACGGGCCCAGATGAGGAGGGGCGAGTAGGTTTGCTCGAAGAGTTTGCTTAGATTACTGAACTATAAATCTGCTTTGATCGCCCTAAACCTAAAGAAACTACGAGCGTGCATAACTGTCGTTTTCTTATCCCGCGGGCCACCTTGTTAGCGGCGCAATAGTTTTTATGGCCAGGATTCGGGAGCGTCATTGCAGTCACTCCGGCCGGACTTGATCGATGCGAGAGCGGGGCGTAAATCTTTTTGGGTACAAACTAAAGCCGGGCAAATACCAGATTATATAGACATTTATTGCTCTACTCTCTTGCTCAGACAACTATGATTGCTCAAAAAAGCTTAACGAGAGGCTGGAGTACAGTGGGATGTCCTGAGCGTTTGCTTGGTTAAAGCAAATGCTTTGGGACTTTTCTCCAGCACACTGATGTTCGCCCAGTATAAAATTAATAGATAACAAAATTAATTACAATCAAATCACGGACAACTACATTTAGGATGTAATTGTGCAGATGCTACTACTCAAGTTTTCCATGACTAGGAAGTTTTGACAATGGACCGTGACTGATCGGGAGAACGAATGGACACATGCTACGATTCACAGGCCCACCTGCGACGGTGACCATGCGGGATGGCATCGGGCGCTCTTGCAGAATACATCTGGGGAGACTCGCGAGAATCAGGTGACTCCTGACTGTGCTGGACCTTCGGCAGCTGAGAAATCCTCGCCTCGGAACACGCTGAAGTCTATTACAGTTGACAGGGAAATCCAGTTCAAGCGATTGTACACTATAGCTAGATGACGGACTGAGTGACAGAGCTACCAGAAACAGTGTTGTCAGTTAATCTCAACTGTTTCGTTACGCCATTGATTCTTTTACTGTCATTGTTGATTGATACATTTGCTGGTTCTATCTAGATATATCGGAGGACCATTATTTATTTGTTGGTCCTCAATTCGGGAACCATAAAATAATTGATGGTATCGAAATCAAAGTCTAAACTTAATTGACATCTGCATGGATCTTCTTGCATAATGAATCTGTAGTCTGTTTACAAGCAACTATACTCAGCAACAGTCAAAAGTCGCACCCTCCAAGCAAAATGAAAATTTTCTCACTTATTGCGGCAACTTCTCACCCACAATTCAACCCTCCAGTTACGCAACTAAGCCGCCGTGAGGAAGGCAAATTTGATTGAATCAATAGTAAACGTCAGTCGCACAAAATCATAACAGTTTATTTTTCACGCAAATTGCAGTTAGAATCGCGATGCTTAATAACGCGTGTGGGATCCCCTCGCACACAAAAGTGCGGCGACTCTGTGGTGCATCCCCAGGATCTTAACCCTATCGAACCCAGTGGCTGCAGAGCAGCCATTTTCTAACCTCCGATATTCCCATTGACATTTGCTCGAATTCTGCCGTCTATGGCCCGATTTTAAGTCACCCTGAGAATCCCCGATATGGCTGCAGAGCAGCCATCAGAGGAGGAAAAGAGTCGTCGACTCAGGACGATCAGAGTCGTTGAAATAGAAAAGCTGAACATTTTTGACTGGGTCCTAAGAAAAATTTCTTGCATACCAAGTATTAAGTATGTCAAACAATTATTTTGCTGTAGATAGAAAAACAGAACAGGTACAAACAAACGAAGCTACTGGTACCAAAGAGTCAAGAACACAGATTTTATCAGTCTTCGACTTTGTCTACATGGTTCTATCGGGTAGGCTCGGGGTGAGTGAATCTGGGGTTAGAATTGTCTATGGCCGCTCTGCAGCCAGTGGGTTTTTTCAGTGTGCTTTGGATTTCAAGCGGAGCTCAAGTGGTTAAATACAACTTCAATATCTTCTACTTAAATTCTGATTTTGTAGTCAGTCTGTGGATCATTTTTTCCCACTATTTTTGGGACACCCCTCGTATTAAGGACGGAAATGATAGGCAGAGCCACCAGCTGCCTCCGAAGATTATCTTCTAAATATGCAAATTTAAATGCTCGATTCGCAAGATTGTTGCGTCCTGACTGGGAGGCAATAAATAATCAGTTAGAGGGAGCATTAGCATTTTTACTACAGGTTGCCTTTGCTCGCAACGGACAGAGTGTATCCGACGTTTCGAAGCTGTTTTCTCTTACAGGCTGAAATTGCCAATACAGAATTGCTGCTTTAGTTGACTTCGCTTATCCGCTACCAACCATTCAGCTTGCTGGGCCACATCTAAATTCTGGGCAAGGCTGATCGATGGCTTCTCCAACTTGCGAGATATTGAGACTGCAGGCGAGAGGGACCGTCTAAAAGAAGAAAAGATGGAGTACTGAAAGCAGCAAAAATGGCAATAAGAGCGACTTGACAGGATACTGTAAGAGTCCCACTCCACATGAAAGCTCTAATATACTTTTACAAGTGCCCCACTGTTCAGTGAGTCCAGATATCGCCTGGAGTTCTCGCAGACGTCCGCGTGTAACTTCATTTAATATGCGACGCTAATAGACTTAGGCTACGCACTGGGGCAGCTGCTGGCCAAAGATATCGAGCTGCTAGCAGCAGATGCTGCGATCGGTAATTCTGCGTGGCTAAGCACACTGCACGCTCAAAATATTGGCGACGCAAGGGGCACAAAATCTTGATTAATCTGGCCATGAAGAGCAAACTTTACGTAACCATATTATATATTTATACTGTTATCTCGATTTCAAGCAGCTTATCCCACCTATCGACCAGGGTATATCTCCACACAAGCAGGAAAAGAGAACTCTTCTTGGGAGTACAGCCGACGTCTGTGTTCGTTTGCGATACCGCAATTGCCCCCTTTGAAAGGTGACATACGCTCGTGCATTAGTCTATGGCCGCTGCGCCCAAATGCATTAGCTACACATTACGAGTGACCAAAATGAAATAGTTATCAAGTAATCTGTTGAGTTCCTAACATAAAGTTTACATTTTTCGGAGACATAGTTAAACTCTTTCCTTCTGGAGGGAGACATGACATACGCTCGTGCATTAGTCTATGGCCGCTGCGCCCAAATGCATTAGCTACACATTACGAGTGACCAAAATGAAATAGTTATCAAGTAATCTGTTGAGTTCCTAACATAAAGTTTACATTGTTCGGAGACATAGTTAAACTCTTTCCTTCTGGAGGGAGACATGACATACGCTCGTGCATTAGTCTATGGCCGCTGCGCCCAAATGCATTAGCTACACATTACGAGTGACCAAAATGAAATAGTTATCAAGTAATCTGTTGAGTTCCTAACATAAAGTTTACATTGTTCGGAGACATAGTTAAACTCTTTCCTTCTGGAGGGAGACATGACATACGCTCGTGCATTAGTCTATGGCCGCTGCGCCCAAATGCATTAGCTACACATTACGAGTGACCAAAATGAAATAGTTATCAAGTAATCTGTTGAGTTCCTAACATAAAGTTTACATTGTTCGGAGACATAGTTAAACTCTTTCCTTCTGGAGGGAGACATGACATACGCTCGTGCATTAGTCTATGGCCGCTGCGCCCAAATGCATTAGCTACACATTACGAGTGACCAAAATGAAATAGTTATCAAGTAATCTGTTGAGTTCCTAACATAAAGTTTACATTGTTCGGAGACATAGTTAAACTCTTTCCTTCTGGAGGGAGACATGACATACGCTCGTGCATTAGTCTATGGCCGCTGCGCCCAAATGCATTAGCTACACATTACGAGTGACCAAAATGAAATAGTTATCAAGTAATCTGTTGAGTTCCTAACATAAAGTTTACATTGTTCGGAGACAGTTAAACTCTTTCCTTCTGGAGGGAGACATGACATACGCTCGTGCATTAGTCTATGGCTAGTCTATGGCTATGATTAGTCTATGGCTATGAAAATTTTCTCACTTATTGCGGCAACTTCTCACCCACAATTCAACCCTCCAGTTACGCAACTAAGCCGCCGTGAGGAAGGCAAATTTGATTGAATCAATAGTAAACGTCAGTCGCACAAAATCATAACAGTTTATTTTTCACGCAAATTGCAGTTAGAATCGCGATGCTTAATAACGCGTGTGGGATCCCCTCGCACACAAAAGTGCGGCGACTCTGTGGTGCATCCCCAGGATCTTAACCCTATCGAACCCAGTGGCTGCAGAGCAGCCATTTTCTAACCTCCGATATTCCCATTGACATTTGCTCGAATTCTGCCGTCTATGGCCCGATTTTAAGTCACCCTGAGAATCCCCGATATGGCTGCAGAGCAGCCATCAGAGGAGGAAAAGAGTCGTCGACTCAGGACGATCAGAGTCGTTGAAATAGAAAAGCTGAACATTTTTGACTGGGTCCTAAGAAAAATTTCTTGCATACCAAGTATTAAGTATGTCAAACAATTATTTTGCTGTAGATAGAAAAACAGAACAGGTACAAACAAACGAAGCTACTGGTACCAAAGAGTCAAGAACACAGATTTTATCAGTCTTCGACTTTGTCTACATGGTTCTATCGGGTAGGCTCGGGTGAGTGAATCTGGGGTTAGAATTGTCTATGGCCGCTCTGCAGCCAGTGGGTTTTTTCAGTGTGCTTTGGATTTCAAGCGGAGCTCAAGTGGTTAAATACAACTTCAATATCTTCTACTTAAATTCTGATTTTGTAGTCAGTCTGTGGATCATTTTTTCCCACTATTTTTGGGACACCCCTCGTATTAAGGACGGAAATGATAGGCAGAGCCACCAGCTGCCTCCGAAGATTATCTTCTAAATATGCAAATTTAAATGCTCGATTCGCAAGATTGTTGCGTCCTGACTGGGAGGCAATAAATAATCAGTTAGAGGGAGCATTAGCATTTTTACTACAGGTTGCCTTTGCTCGCAACGGACAGAGTGTATCCGACGTTTCGAAGCTGTTTTCTCTTACAGGCTGAAATTGCCAATACAGAATTGCTGCTTTAGTTGACTTCGCTTATCCGCTACCAACCATTCAGCTTGCTGGGCCACATCTAAATTCTGGGCAAGGCTGATCGATGGCTTCTCCAACTTGCGAGATATTGAGACTGCAGGCGAGAGGGACCGTCTAAAAGAAGAAAAGATGGAGTACTGAAAGCAGCAAAAATGGCAATAAGAGCGACTTGACAGGATACTGTAAGAGTCCCACTCCACATGAAAGCTCTAATATACTTTTACAAGTGCCCCACTGTTCAGTGAGTCCAGATATCGCCTGGAGTTCTCGCAGACGTCCGCGTGTAACTTCATTTAATATGCGACGCTAATAGACTTAGGCTACGCACTGGGGCAGCTGCTGGCCAAAGATATCGAGCTGCTAGCAGCAGATGCTGCGATCGGTAATTCTGCGTGGCTAAGCACACTGCACGCTCAAAATATTGGCGACGCAAGGGGCACAAAATCTTGATTAATCTGGCCATGAAGAGCAAACTTTACGTAACCATATTATATATTTATACTGTTATCTCGATTTCAAGCAGCTTATCCCACCTATCGACCAGGGTATATCTCCACACAAGCAGGAAAAGAGAACTCTTCTTGGGAGTACAGCCGACGTCTGTGTTCGTTTGCGATACCGCAATTGCCCCCTTTGAAAGGTGACATACGCTCGTGCATTAGTCTATGGCCGCTGCGCCCAAATGCATTAGCTACACATTACGAGTGACCAAAATGAAATAGTTATCAAGTAATCTGTTGAGTTCCTAACATAAAGTTTACATTTTTCGGAGACATAGTTAAACTCTTTCCTTCTGGAGGGAGACATGACATACGCTCGTGCATTAGTCTATGGCCGCTGCGCCCAAATGCATTAGCTACACATTACGAGTGACCAAAATGAAATAGTTATCAAGTAATCTGTTGAGTTCCTAACATAAAGTTTACATTGTTCGGAGACATAGTTAAACTCTTTCCTTCTGGAGGGAGACATGACATACGCTCGTGCATTAGTCTATGGCCGCTGCGCCCAAATGCATTAGCTACACATTACGAGTGACCAAAATGAAATAGTTATCAAGTAATCTGTTGAGTTCCTAACATAAAGTTTACATTGTTCGGAGACATAGTTAAACTCTTTCCTTCTGGAGGGAGACATGACATACGCTCGTGCATTAGTCTATGGCCGCTGCGCCCAAATGCATTAGCTACACATTACGAGTGACCAAAATGAAATAGTTATCAAGTAATCTGTTGAGTTCCTAACATAAAGTTTACATTGTTCGGAGACATAGTTAAACTCTTTCCTTCTGGAGGGAGACATGACATACGCTCGTGCATTAGTCTATGGCCGCTGCGCCCAAATGCATTAGCTACACATTACGAGTGACCAAAATGAAATAGTTATCAAGTAATCTGTTGAGTTCCTAACATAAAGTTTACATTGTTCGGAGACATAGTTAAACTCTTTCCTTCTGGAGGGAGACATGACATACGCTCGTGCATTAGTCTATGGCCGCTGCGCCCAAATGCATTAGCTACACATTACGAGTGACCAAAATGAAATAGTTATCAAGTAATCTGTTGAGTTCCTAACATAAAGTTTACATTGTTCGGAGACAGTTAAACTCTTTCCTTCTGGAGGGAGACATGACATACGCTCGTGCATTAGTCTATGGCTAGTCTATGGCTATGATTAGTCTATGGCTATGAAAATTTTCTCACTTATTGCGGCAACTTCTCACCCACAATTCAACCCTCCAGTTACGCAACTAAGCCGCCGTGAGGAAGGCAAATTTGATTGAATCAATAGTAAACGTCAGTCGCACAAAATCATAACAGTTTATTTTTCACGCAAATTGCAGTTAGAATCGCGATGCTTAATAACGCGTGTGGGATCCCCTCGCACACAAAAGTGCGGCGACTCTGTGGTGCATCCCCAGGATCTTAACCCTATCGAACCCAGTGGCTGCAGAGCAGCCATTTTCTAACCTCCGATATTCCCATTGACATTTGCTCGAATTCTGCCGTCTATGGCCCGATTTTAAGTCACCCTGAGAATCCCCGATATGGCTGCAGAGCAGCCATCAGAGGAGGAAAAGAGTCGTCGACTCAGGACGATCAGAGTCGTTGAAATAGAAAAGCTGAACATTTTTGACTGGGTCCTAAGAAAAATTTCTTGCATACCAAGTATTAAGTATGTCAAACAATTATTTTGCTGTAGATAGAAAAACAGAACAGGTACAAACAAACGAAGCTACTGGTACCAAAGAGTCAAGAACACAGATTTTATCAGTCTTCGACTTTGTCTACATGGTTCTATCGGGTAGGCTCGGGGTGAGTGAATCTGGGGTTAGAATTGTCTATGGCCGCTCTGCAGCCAGTGGGTTTTTTCAGTGTGCTTTGGATTTCAAGCGGAGCTCAAGTGGTTAAATACAACTTCAATATCTTCTACTTAAATTCTGATTTTGTAGTCAGTCTGTGGATCATTTTTTCCCACTATTTTTGGGACACCCCTCGTATTAAGGACGGAAATGATAGGCAGAGCCACCAGCTGCCTCCGAAGATTATCTTCTAAATATGCAAATTTAAATGCTCGATTCGCAAGATTGTTGCGTCCTGACTGGGAGGCAATAAATAATCAGTTAGAGGGAGCATTAGCATTTTTACTACAGGTTGCCTTTGCTCGCAACGGACAGAGTGTATCCGACGTTTCGAAGCTGTTTTCTCTTACAGGCTGAAATTGCCAATACAGAATTGCTGCTTTAGTTGACTTCGCTTATCCGCTACCAACCATTCAGCTTGCTGGGCCACATCTAAATTCTGGGCAAGGCTGATCGATGGCTTCTCCAACTTGCGAGATATTGAGACTGCAGGCGAGAGGGACCGTCTAAAAGAAGAAAAGATGGAGTACTGAAAGCAGCAAAAATGGCAATAAGAGCGACTTGACAGGATACTGTAAGAGTCCCACTCCACATGAAAGCTCTAATATACTTTTACAAGTGCCCCACTGTTCAGTGAGTCCAGATATCGCCTGGAGTTCTCGCAGACGTCCGCGTGTAACTTCATTTAATATGCGACGCTAATAGACTTAGGCTACGCACTGGGGCAGCTGCTGGCCAAAGATATCGAGCTGCTAGCAGCAGATGCTGCGATCGGTAATTCTGCGTGGCTAAGCACACTGCACGCTCAAAATATTGGCGACGCAAGGGGCACAAAATCTTGATTAATCTGGCCATGAAGAGCAAACTTTACGTAACCATATTATATATTTATACTGTTATCTCGATTTCAAGCAGCTTATCCCACCTATCGACCAGGGTATATCTCCACACAAGCAGGAAAAGAGAACTCTTCTTGGGAGTACAGCCGACGTCTGTGTTCGTTTGCGATACCGCAATTGCCCCCTTTGAAAGGTGACATACGCTCGTGCATTAGTCTATGGCCGCTGCGCCCAAATGCATTAGCTACACATTACGAGTGACCAAAATGAAATAGTTATCAAGTAATCTGTTGAGTTCCTAACATAAAGTTTACATTTTTCGGAGACATAGTTAAACTCTTTCCTTCTGGAGGGAGACATGACATACGCTCGTGCATTAGTCTATGGCCGCTGCGCCCAAATGCATTAGCTACACATTACGAGTGACCAAAATGAAATAGTTATCAAGTAATCTGTTGAGTTCCTAACATAAAGTTTACATTGTTCGGAGACATAGTTAAACTCTTTCCTTCTGGAGGGAGACATGACATACGCTCGTGCATTAGTCTATGGCCGCTGCGCCCAAATGCATTAGCTACACATTACGAGTGACCAAAATGAAATAGTTATCAAGTAATCTGTTGAGTTCCTAACATAAAGTTTACATTGTTCGGAGACATAGTTAAACTCTTTCCTTCTGGAGGGAGACATGACATACGCTCGTGCATTAGTCTATGGCCGCTGCGCCCAAATGCATTAGCTACACATTACGAGTGACCAAAATGAAATAGTTATCAAGTAATCTGTTGAGTTCCTAACATAAAGTTTACATTGTTCGGAGACATAGTTAAACTCTTTCCTTCTGGAGGGAGACATGACATACGCTCGTGCATTAGTCTATGGCCGCTGCGCCCAAATGCATTAGCTACACATTACGAGTGACCAAAATGAAATAGTTATCAAGTAATCTGTTGAGTTCCTAACATAAAGTTTACATTGTTCGGAGACATAGTTAAACTCTTTCCTTCTGGAGGGAGACATGACATACGCTCGTGCATTAGTCTATGGCCGCTGCGCCCAAATGCATTAGCTACACATTACGAGTGACCAAAATGAAATAGTTATCAAGTAATCTGTTGAGTTCCTAACATAAAGTTTACATTGTTCGGAGACAGTTAAACTCTTTCCTTCTGGAGGGAGACATGACATACGCTCGTGCATTAGTCTATGGCTGCTGCGCCCAAATGCCGCCTCCCTCATCCCTCCTAATATATAAGTGTCCTAGCTTTATTATCTTGTTACAAGCCCCGCTATCACTAATTATGGGTAGGCTGCCTGGGTTGAAACGCGATTGAAACGCTCTACATTTGTCCGCCGTCACTGTCTATGGTTGAAGCATATTTCAATTATATTCAATTCATCACTTAAAGCCACTGTATATTTCACTGCCAACAAACACAAGACCAAACACAACAGGAATGAAACACGAAGTAAACGAAATAATTCAGTAAATAACGCTTGGAAGCTCAAAATGATATGTGGCTGGAGAGTTCATCAATAGTTACCTCAATAGTTTTTTGAATCTCAATACCAGATATTTTTTGAAGCGCTTCACATGGAGAGCGGTTTGATCCGTGGTCGATTTGCCTTTGGCAGCCTCTTCGACGTCTTGCACAGCAGCTTCCTCTTCTTCCGTCAGTTCCCGCAGAAGCTCTGCATTATTCAGAATGCTTGGATTGGACAATTCTGCGTCAATCAACTCCTGCTGTCTTACGGTCACACCGGTCCACTGACTAACTTCTTCACCAGGATCACGATGTCCAAGTTGCTGCAGAAACTCAATATCATTCATTTCTAAACCGCTAATATCTTCGTCTAGTATAGGTTTTGTCAGCCTAACTGAGAATAAAGCCATCCAAAGTGAGAATCCTGCCTACGCTGACTGCGAAGGGCCTGGCTGCGTGCAGCCTTAGTCTATGGGCCATAGACTATAAAGGATAAGCAAAGTGATAAAAAGCCATTTAATGTGAGAATCCTGCCTACGCTGAATACGAAGGGCCTAGCTGCGTCCAGCCTAGTCTATGAGCCATAGACTATAAAGGACAAGCAAAGTTTTAAAAAGACATCATCCAGTGTGTTCCTGTTTCCGTTATTCCGTTCAAGCTATTGGCTAGTCATATGGCTCAGAAGGTATAAAAATAAAAGAATACGACGCATAGACCAATCGATTCTCACATTGGATGGCTTTTTATCACTTTGCTAGGCTAAAAATTCTCAGTTAGGCTGACAAAAGCAATATTGATTCCCAGTGAAACATGGCTAATTCCGAACCTTAAAGCTGTTTAAATCTTATTTTCTCTCCCACCCACCAGGAGAAGAATGCTTCAAACTCTATTGGGTTTCAACCATAGACAGTCTCCGCGGACTGCGAAACCGCCACGAAGCATATAGCTAAAGCTTTTTCAACCATAGACAGTTTCTGTGGACGTGAAACCGCGTTGTGCGTCCGCGCTTCAGCCTACCCATAACACTAATATGGACTGGCTGTTCGGACTGAAATGAACTGAAAAGCCTCGGCGCGTTGCAGTTCATTTCAGTCCTCAACAGCCAGTCTATATTAATATATTGTAGTCCTAAAGCCAAATAAACAAGCAAAGCAAGATATACGAGCTTCGTTATTCATCAAGCACTAGAGTTGCCATTTGAGCATCACAAAAGGGGCCGATCTTCACGGTAAAGGGTCGTGAATATTAACACTTTCGCTCCGGAGGGCTATAATGCAGAATCAGTTAAAACGAGCATTCAACCTCTAAGTGACATTTGATCACAAATGGTTTTCAGTGACATTTGGATCACTGAATCAGGAGCTGCTCTATACTTCTCTTTCTTATTTGTTAAAGTTTGCCGCTAAGATGACCGTGTTGCCAAAATGTTCTCACTTTAGCTAAAGTTAAATGCACACCTTAACTGATTCTGCCACAGTTGGTCATAGACATAACGTAATGCCTATGGGATTGCCAAAATTGAAGTCAATTTAATTGCCAAATTCGATATTGAAATGACGCGAAATTTTCAATGATTTTATGAGTGTGGCGTCCTTATCAATTAACAAAAACTCGAAGCCTGCGAATTAAGCGAATTAATTTCACAATTAGGAATTATGAGTACGATAGAAAGGCAGACGCGAGCTCTCATACTCTGTATATATATTTTTAAGCAGTCGCATGTACTAATAAGGAAACAGCGGATACACAACACAGGTACACAAAATGCAGGGCAAGTCTCAACAACAACTAGGGACCAAAGAGCACAAATCCCAAGCTAAAACATGCAAATAATTAACTCTATCCAAATCTTTAGCAGCAAAACCTTCAAAATATAAAGCTCCACCACCAAGTGCTGTACCAGGCCCAGTGCACCATGCGGAACCCACGGGTGGAATGTCTTTGCTAGCTCATAAAATTTATCTGGCGTGCAATCGCAAACAAACTCTAGCATGTAATACAGGTGTGATAAATGGTAACTCTATTCAATTATGCGCACAGTTTTCATCAGACTCATATTTAGCTGATGCTTATATTAAAAACGGAAGTACATGCACTTTTGACAACAAAATAAATAGAATAGCTATTAATAATGCTAAAAAACTACATATTTGAGTGTTAATCGAACAATTTTGTTAACCTATGAGTAGTATGGTAACAACATGACATAACAGACTAAACATGTGATATAATAGTTTGTACTAAGCTTCATCACCCTAGCGATTCGATTAAAATACTTTGCTCATCTGTTGTAGCCTAGTGGCCAGAGCGTCGGACTCGTGACTAAAAGGTCGGGGGTTCGATTCCCGATCCAGTCGGAACAACTTGTGTCCTTGAGCAAGACACTTAACTCTGCATTGCTTCAGTTCACCCAGCTGTAAAATGGGCGCCAGCATTAGCTCGGGTAAATGAGGCTGTGTGTGGCGACCCCCCAGTCCCTGGATTGAACAGCCGTACGCAGCCTTCAGATGCGCCGCGCAAATAGCTGCGGCTGAACTGTCGGTTGCACATCTGCTCCGTTAGGACAGGTGCAATCAATTATTAATTTATTATTACTCAATCTATTAACGAATTGTCAGTTTTCTTGGATAAATTGGAATTATATTGGGTCTATTGGGAAATTGTGTCAACGCTGATGGGCTGAAAGGAGCAGAGACTCAGGATTCTGCCTGAGCAGCCTACATTTATTCATATTAGTGCTTTCACGGCCCACTGTCTATGGTAAAAACAGAAATCTCTGACCAGTGGAGTGGCTGTATCCAGAGATTGACAGAAATCCCTTTTAAATTTTACCATTTTACACACTCACTCGCACTCACTAAATAGGACAAAAGCAATTTCACTTTTAGAATTTACTTTTACATCCCGTAAAACCGAATAAATATAAACAAAGCGCAATTAAAAATATAGTGTTCACAGATAAAAAAGGAAAAGCAGAAAAAACAATAAAAACATATCGATTATTAATTATTCTATATAGGCTGGAGCGATAGTCAAAGCAAAAAAAACAATTATCCATAAAATTTCGAATCATTAATTTCGATTTTACGAGCTATTAATAATTTACTCAATTAATAATATTGAATATAGTAGGAAACACAGATACTGATTATTGACTGACTGGCACTGGGGATTATCAAGGTGTAGCTGCTAACCGCAGTCAACTCTGCTTAACTTGCCCCTTGTGATTCCTATTAGCAGTTTAATAAAAACGGGTCCCCATTTAAAAGAACATCGGCAGCTTTAGCGCATACTTATTCGTACAGTTGGTTGCTAGCCTAGCAAGTCTGCCAAGTCCTGATTGGACAGCGGCTTAGGCGGAGGCTGCTGCTGCTGCTGCATCATTGCTGACTGAGGCCGGACGCCGCCAAAGCCCGGCGGCGCTGTCGACGACGACGATGCCAGCTGGTTCAGCGAAGGCCTGGCAGCTCCGCCGACGAAGCCGCCGCCGCCGCCGCCGCCGCCGCCGCCAAACAGGTTGTCAAGGGGAGCCATGTTTAGCGACTGCTGCTGCTGCTGCTGCTGCTGGGGTGCCGGGAAAGAAAACGGATTGCCAGCAGTGGCGCCGCCAATGTGAAAGGACGGAGGAGCGGCTGCTGGACCGGAAGGCGGCGCCACGGTCTGCTGGCCGTGCCAGCCGATTGCCCGCTGCTGCTGCTGCGGCTGCTGCTGGGAGCTGCTGCTCATCAGCGAGTTGGCGTTGCGCTCCATTAATGACCGAGTCAGGTCCTTTGGCGCTTCGATTGCTCGCATCTGCTGCTGCTGCTGGTTGGCCTGCGGCCTCAGCGGCCCGTGGGACCGCATCGTGTCCACCGCCTCCTGCTCGCGAGCCAGCCGACGCTTGTCCTCCAGGCTCAGCGGTGTCGCCGGAGTCGCCGCCGTCGTCGGGACATTTGACGGCAGAGCCAACCGGCCGCTGCCGCCGCCACCACCACCGCTGCTGCCATTAGTTGCTCGCTGCTGCTGCATCGGGCCCAGGCCGGACATGAACGAGTCCATGATGCTGGGCTGGCCTGAGCCGGTGGCCGGCACCAGGGCCTGCGGAGCGGGTTTCGGCATTGCGGTTGGCCTGCTAACAGGGTCACTGAGTGCGTAGATGAAAGGGTCACTGAGTGTCACTAACAGGTTCACTGAGTGCATCACTAAGAGGTTCACTGAGTGCATCACTAAGAGGTCACCGAATGTGTCACTAACAGGGTCACTGAATGTCACTAACAGGGTCACTGAATGTCACTGACAGGGTCACTAAAGGGTCACTGAATGCCACTGACAGGGTCACTGAATGCCACTAACAGGGTCACTGAATGTGTCACTAAAAAGGTCACTGAATGCCACTGACAAGGTCACTAAATGTGTCACTAAAGTGTCACTGAATGCCACTTACAGGGTCACGGAATGCCACTTACAGGGTCACTGAATGCCACTAAAAGGGTCACTGAATGTGTCACTAAGAGGGTCACTGAATGTGTCACTAAAAGGGTCACTGAATGTGTCACTAAAAGGGTCACTGAATGTGTCACTAAAAGGGTCACTGAATGTGTCACTAAAAGGGTCACTGAATTCCACTGACAGGGTCACTGAATGCCACTTACAGGGTCACTGAATGCCCCTGACAGGGTCACTGAATGCCACTAACAGGGTCACTGAAGGTGTCACTAAAGGGTCACTGAATGCCCCTGACAGGGCCACTGAATGCCACTAACAGCGTCACTGAATGCCCGACAGGGCCACTGAATGCTACTAACAGGGTCACTGAATGCCACTGACAGGGTCACTGAATGCCACTAACAGGGTCACTGAATGTGTCACTAAAAGGGTCACTGAATGCCACTGACAGGGTCACTGAATGCCACTGACAGGGTCACTGAATGCCACTAACAGGGTCACTGAATGTGTCACTAAAAAGGTCACTGAATGCCACTGACAGGGTCACTAAATGTGTCACTAAAGTGTCACTGAATGCCACTTACAGGGTCACTGAATGTGTCACTAAAAGGGTCACTGAATGTGTCACTAAAAGGGTCACTGAATGTGTCACTAAAAGGGTCACTGAATTCCACTGACAGGGTCACTGAATTCCACTGACAGGGTCACATAAAATCACCTGACTCTGCCCGCCGGCCCTAGTCTGCAGAGTCTTCTGCTCCTGCTGCAGATCGTGGAGCTGCTGCAGCCGGGCCCGTTGCTCTGACTCAACCTGGCGGAGCATCTCCTGCACCAGCGACATGTAGGCGCTGAACTGAGTCAGGTTAAGCGACGCCTCAACGGTTAGTGGCACCAGGTGGGGCAGCACTCGCGACGCCAGGATGTCCTTGGTGATGCCGAGCTTGGGATGCGAGAAGGCCACCTTGTAGATGCCCAGCACGCTCATGAGGATGGCCGGCTCGCGGCTTTGCACTTTCTGCAGCATCGGCAGCACTTCGTCTAGCACGAACCACTTGTCCATGTTCTCCAGCAGCTTGCCCAGGCACATGAAGGCTGACACCTTGATCTGGGGAGATTGTTAATACATTCGTTAAAAAATTCGCGTCTGGCAAACGATTCCTTATGATGTAGCAAATCAAATTACCTTGAGCGAACACTGGCCAGTGATAAGGGTCTTCAGCTTGCTAACAACCGAGTTCTTCACAGTATTGTAGTCCAGCATGTGAGCCACCGTGGGCAGAGTCTCCAGGCAGAGCTCCTGCACATTCGTGTAAAAATCCCATTAGTATTGTTATGGAAAATAATTTTAGTCGCTCTGAACGACCTTCGCGTTACAGACTACTTTAAGCTTGTAAGTAGCAAGGACAGCAAATTGATAGAAAAATATTTACTAATCACTAAAAAAACTATGAAATGAGATTAAATTATGAAAAGCTATTTTGCTCACCTGAAGCTCAACAAAGTCCTGATCTAACGAGCGAAACAGTATTGGCAAGATGTGATTTTTAGTATCATCCGTGGGACATTTCTCGATGAGGATTTTGATGTTCTGGACGCAGATCATGCTGATCTGTAAACAAACAGGCAAGATAAAGCTGAGTTACACATGGCTGCATACTGTAAGTAGTATGTGGAAAACGAAAACTTCATTTTTAAGTTAAACATATGAAAATGTAATTTTCAAAGTTAACGTAACTTCCCAAAATGTAAAAATCCTGTCAAAAGAGAAACAATAAAGCAATATTAATCAAGGCTTAGTAACAATTAATTAGCATATCTTACAACGCGACATGGCTGAAAGGGCCGATTTTAAGTAAAAATTAACACATCCGTTTTCATTTTTAATTTGTAATGATTAAATGCTATGTATTTAAAAAATCTGCTCCATTATTAACAATGCACTGACTGACATTTCCGATGAACAGCTGATAAAGTATATTACTGTTGGACTTCAAAAGTCTATTTATATGTACATGCATATGTAAGAGGTTGATTTAAATGTACAAAGAAGTTTGGCTAGAATGTACATAGGAGGTTGGGCTAGAATGTACATAGGTTGGGCTAGAATTTACTTAAGAGGTTGGGCAAGAATGCACATAGGTTGGGCTAGAGTTTACTTAAGAGGCTGGGCAAGAATGTACATAGGAGGTTGGGCTAGAATGTACATAGGAGGTTGGGCTAGAATGTACATAGGAGGTTGGGCTAGAATGTACGGAGAAGGTTGGGCTAGAATGTACATAAGAGGTTGGGCTAGAATGTAAATAGGAGGTTGGGCTAGAATGTACTTAAGAGGTGGGCTAGAATGTACATAGGAGAATGGGCTAGAATGTACATAGGAGGTTGGGCTAGAATGTACATAGGAGGCTGGGCTAGAATGTACATAGAAGGTTGGGCTAGAATATACATATGAGGTTGGGCTAGAATGTGCATAGGAGGTTGAGCTAGAATGTACATAGGAGGTTGGGCTAGAATGTACATATGAGGTTGAGCTAGAATGTACATAGGAGGTTGCGCTAGAATGTACATAGGAGGTTGGGCTAGAATGTACATATGAGGTTGAGCTAGAATGTACATAGGAGGTTGCGCTAGAATGTACATAGGAGGTTGGGCTAGAATGTACATAGGAGGTTGAGCTAGAATGTACGGAGAAGGTTGGGCTAGAATGTACATAAGAGGTTGGGCTAGAATGTAAATAGGAGGTTGGGCTAGAATGTACTTAAGAGGTGGGCTAGAATGTACATAGGAGAATGGGCTAGAATGTACATAGGAGGTTGGGCTAGAATGTACATAGGAGGCTGGGCTAGAATGTACATAGAAGGTTGGGCTAGAATATACATATGAGGTTGGGCTAGAATGTGCATAGGAGGTTGAGCTAGAATGTACATAGGAGGTTGGGCTAGAATGTACATATGAGGTTGAGCTAGAATGTACATAGGAGGTTGCGCTAGAATGTACATAGGAGGTTGGGCTAGAATGTACATATGAGGTTGAGCTAGAATGTACATAGGAGGTTGCGCTAGAATGTACATAGGAGGTTGCGCTAGAATGTACATAGGAGTTTGGGCTAGAATGTATGGAGAAGGTTGGGCTAGAATGTACATAAGAGGTTGGGCTAGAATGTACATAGGAGGTTGGGCTAGAATGCACATAATAGGTTTTCTCGGTTTGATAAGAAAGCATTTATACCAAGTGATTAAAAATAGTGGTGTTATTAAAATAATTTCATAATTTCAGCCGAGCCTCACGCTTACCTGCACGGGCTCCCTGAGCTTAAACACTGGCAGCAGCTTAGGCAGGATGAGCTCCTTGAACTCAGCCTCGGAGGCGGACTCCGAGATTTGCAGGATAGTCGGCAGAACGAACGGGATCATGTTGGGATTAGCGAACTCCTCCGATATTTGCGGAATTATTCGAAGCAGGTTCACCCTCTGCGGGTTGTTAAAATGCGATACTGATAGAGGAGGGAGAGAGAATGGGAGATGAGAAGATAGATAAGATGAGATATGAAAGAGATGAGAGGAGAGGAAAAAGAGGAGGCAAGAGAGCCCAGAAGAGACCTTGAGCGTGCCGGAGATTGTCGACCCTTAGTTGAGTCCAATGGCAACATACCTACTGCAATAACTAGAAATCAATACTCACTTGGATATACTGTTTGTGATACTTTAAATGTAAAAAAAATATTAAGATCTCGAAGTCTAAGGACATCGAAAAAGGTAAGTCACGCCGCTGTACATCATGGGCGAGACCTATCTACATTATCATGGAATTTCCCATAATAATTAATGGTCTGATGCAATGAACATCATCCGCTAGCCAGTTAGTTTAGGCGCTAACAACTTTGATGACCCCCAGCCAATCAAATCAGCGACCCAAACCCACCATAGGCAGGTTAGCGGAGATCTGGGCCAGGCCCTTGTAGAACTGCGACTTGGCCAGGTTGTCCAGCTGGAACAAGTTGTCCATGAACTGCAGCGCCGAGACGCCGGAGTCCTCGAAAAACACAATCCGTCCGAACTGGCTGGCGTCCGGCCGGACGGTCGGGTCGCAGTTCAGCGCCAGTTTAACATCGTCGCGCGCTGTCTCGGGCACGCAGCTCAGCGCGCTAACCCGGAGGCCTTTCAGAGCGGCTACGCTGCGCTTGTAGCCGGACAGGTCTGCCACTGACTCGATGAGCGGCCGGCCCCGGTTGTAGATGGTGTAGAACAGCTGGCCGAGGGAGAAAATGTCCGCGGCCGAGGTGCACTCGTGGCTGAGAGCCGCCTCAGGCGCCAGGTAGTTCAGGCTGAACAGGTCAGGGGATAAATGGATGGGACTGAATGTTAAGCTTGCCTTGATCAAAAGGCTATGTGCGCGCTTGCGACTGCGAGCAATTCTACCAATGCAATGCGCGCTTGCGACCCTGGGCGCGATTCTATCAAATGCGCGCTTGCGACCCTGGGCGCGATTCTATCAAATGCGCGTTTGTGACCCTGGGCGCGATTCTATCAAATCCGCGCTTGCGACCCTGGGCGCGATTCTATCAAATGCGCGTTTGTGACCCTGAGCGCGATTCTATCAAATGCGCGTTTGTGACCCTAGGCGTTTGTGATCCTCTTCTATCAAATGCGCGTTTGTGACCCTGGGCGCGATTCTATCAAATGCGCGCTTGCGACCCTGGGCGCGATTCTATCAAATGCGCGTTTGTGACCCTGAGCGCGATTCTATCAAATGCGCGTTTGTGACCCTGGGCGTTTGTGATCCTCTTCTATCAAATGCGCGTTTGTGACCCTGGGCGCGATTCTATCAAATGCGCGCTTGCGACCCTGGGCGCGATTCTATCAAATGCGCGTTTGTGACCCTGAGCGCGATTCTATCAAATGCGCGTTTGTGACCCTGGGCGTTTGTGACCCTGGGCGTTTGTGATCCTGTTCTATCAAATGCGCGTTTGTGACCCTGGGCGCGATTCTATCAAATGCGCGCTTGTGACCCTGGGCGCGATTCTATCAAATGCGCGCTTGTGACCATTGGAAAAATCAAGCTTCAAATAAAAAAACATACCGAGGCTGGGCCTGCGGCGGCAGGGACTCCACCCAGGTGTGGCAGGCGAACATCGGGCACTGCTCGCTGCCCGTGTTGGACTGGCAAAAGTCCATGCCGGCCAGCTTCCAGGAGCCGCACCGGTTAACCACGATGCTCTCAGGGCAGAAGTTGCCGTGCAGCTGCTTGCCGGACTGGTGCAGAAACGCCAGCGCCTCAGTCAGCTGCAGCAGGCCGTATTTGATTTCTACGTCGAATAGCTCGAAGCCGCCAAGGCTGGACGCCGCTTCGCTAGTCAGGTTGTCATGGCAACCGAGCAGATTTGCCAGAGAGCCAATGGCCGGCTCGGTGGCGAACGCCAGGCTCTCCCGCGACTCCTCCAGTGAGGCAACCACCTGCGGGTTCGGGGAGAGGGGCAGCGTGATGATTGCCGCTTCAGGGATTTCAAAGGGAGTGATGATTGCCGTTTCAGGGATTTCAATGGGAGTGATGATTGCCGTTTCAGGGATTTCAATGGGAGTGATGATTGCCGCTTCAGGGATTTCAATGGGAGTGATGATTGCCGCTTCAGGGATTTCAATGGGAGTGATGATTGCCGCTTCAGGGATTTCAATGGGAGTGATGATTGCCGCTTCAGGGATTTCAATGGGAGTGATGATTGCCGCTTCAGGGATTTCAATGGGAGTGATGATTGCCGCTTCAGGGATTTCAACAAGAGTGATGATTGCCGCTTCAGGGATTTCAATGGGAGTGATGATTGCTGCTTCAGGGATTTCAATGGGAGTGATGATTGCCGCTTCAGGGATTTCAATGGGAGTGATGATTGCCGCTTCAGGGATTTCAACAAGAGTGATGATTGCCGCTTCAGGGATTTCAACAAGAGTGATGATTGCCGCTTCAGGGATTTCAACAAGAGTGATGATTGCCGCTTCAGGGATTTCAACAGGAGTGATGATTGCTGCTTCAGGGATTTCAAAGGGAGTGATGATTGCCGCTTCAGGGATTTCAACAAGAGTGATGATTGCCGCTTCAGGGATTTCAAAGGGAGTGATGATTGCCGCTTCAGGGATTTCAATGAGAGTGATGGTTGTCGCTTGAGAGATTTCAATTGAAATGTTGAAATGAAATGAAGGTTCCATGTGGTTAGGATGGTAGGTCACTTTAGAAACTCAGATGATTATGTTCGAAATAAAACGGAATGTAAATAAGTTTCCGCAGGAACCTCGGCGCCCAAAACGCACCGACAGAATCTTGGGATGCCGCAGCCGGGTCAAATTGGAGACGCCACGCTTGACCGTTTCCAGTAGGAGCTCCCGATCCCGCTTGCTGAACCGCTCCAGCGACTTCTTGTCAAACATCCACACGGAGGCTTCCTGTTAAGCAAGGTAGATCAAACTTGGCTGACTAAAGAGCACCTGTGTAATTTTTAGAAAGAAGAATTATTCAAAACCAACCTGCTTTGTGGACTTTTTAGTTGCCAGGAAGACTTTCCAGAACAGGCCGGGGCCAGCCGAGCCAGTCTGCTTGTGAATATCGTATTCTCTTGTGATGGGGTTGCCAGGCAGATTCTGACTAACGGTGTTGTAGATCTTTCCGAGAAATTCCATTGTTCAATATTGCTGAAATTGTTTCATAGTATTGAGTTTCTAGTAGAATTGTCATTGAGCAAGAATATTTCTTTTAATTGTATTTATTTATGTATCAATAGCAGATCATACATTGGCTAGAAACGAGTAGCAATATTAGCTAGCTTAAAAAGACACAAGCCTACATATGAGGAAAACTGACCATCTGCAAGCTGTCTGAGTCTGAGGAAATGACCACCCCCAGGACCACTATCAATTCATGACATCTTTGTCTATGACCTCTAGCTCAAGCATGTCGCAGCCAGGTGGGTCTCACTTTCTTACTAATAAGAACCACATAGAATATGTCTGCTCATGAGTTCTATCAGATAATGGTTGGTTATTCGTAAGTGAGACTTTAGGATAATAGTCCGGCTCATGAGTGCGCGCAGCGCACGAGTGAGTATAGGACTATTATCCTAAAGTCTCACTTACGAATAACCGCATTGTCGAATTTCAGTGGGGCCATAGACAAAAAGGGCATCGAAAGGAGAGAGGGGTTACCGAGGAGAGAGAGACATAAAGACTGAGGTGGTTTACTGGAGTTTGGGCCATAGACAACGAAGTTGCAAACAGGCTGGGGGTTAAGAGGGTGGAAAGGAAGGAGATGTGGAGAGAAAGAGAGAATAAAACGTAAATAGCTACATTCGCTTGGCCATGGAGAACCAGACGTCATATCCGATCAACTGGGGCAATCTGCCTGTCGAAAGTTTAGCCAACGTATCTAGCAGCGAACTCAATTGGATCTCAAGACTTTCCACATCTCAGAAGGACATGAAGGATAACGAAGATTTTTTGAACTTCTTGCACTTTCTTGAGACCTGGAATCGGCTGGGCATTCGATGAGCGAGATCATGGCTATCACGGGTCAAAAGTCCGAGAGCACGGTCCGGCGCTACCTGGCAGTTAAACGGGACAAGTCCCTGCAACAATGCAGCGATGCAGTGTCGCGTGCGTTGAACATGGGACAAAGCGCCGCGACCCACGGTCAAGTAACAATGCCTGCTGATATCAGCATACAAAGTTCCATCGTGCAAGAAGCAGTGAGCGTGTCTGATGGTCGTCAGATGAACGGTCGGAATATCTTTATTATGAACAACTGCACTTTCAACAATTGCAATCTGTAATGGTCTTCGGCACTATGACAATTGCGCCATATTGATACTGCACAATTAACTTTCCATAGCGCTAATCTTTTGTTGTTGGTGTTTGCTGTTTTGTTCTAAAAATAGGTGTCCATTATCCCGAGTTTGAAATCATTATCCTGAAGTTTAAGTGAAAAAATAAATAAATGTGCTCATGGTTTAACCATAGACGATTGCATTATCCTAAAGGCTGATTTTTGACAATGCAACAAGAAAGCTGGGCTTTCTCTAGCATATCACTGACCTGACTACCATTTGATTCCAGAATTAAGAACTAGTCTAAGCAGTGGATGCAACAGGATGTCAGGTCTCTAACAAAGGCAAGGGTCTCCTACAGTGGCAAAAATAGCCATTGTTTACTTTTACTTTGAACCACTATCTATTCACTGACCCATCTAAGATGCCCAGTATGTACAATTGTGGCAACTTGACTTTGGCAATTCTTATCAAATAGTTAAGCTACTGCCTCAACTTTTTCCTAGTTGGTACTGGTGGCAAGCCATCTATTATAATAGTCATCTTTAAGGCTCCTATAGTCCAGATCATGCTAGGTGCACACCCAAACAAAAATTAAATAATTACAAATGCACACCAAAAATTTTTGAGTGCATGCCCACTTTCAAATCTAAGCTAGTGTTGTGACAACAAATGACCTTTTCTTTTTTCAACAGTATGTAAAGGACCCTATTGGCTAATAATTTGGTTGATTATTTTTTTCTTGCTTATACTATTTATAGCAGAAAATTAACATGCAGAAACAATGTTAAAATGCCTTATTATAAGCTTTAAAAAATAGAAAGCTTGAAATTTATTTTTAAAATGAACTTTCTAATCTAGGTCTTAATCTTTTTTCAACATATCTTAGCTAGGATTTTTTTGTTGTTACCTATTATCTATTAAGAATATATTAAAAATGAACTTTCTAATCTGTTTTCCACTTAATCTTAAATTGTCCTCATGATTCTATGAAGTGCATACCAGGTTTGTAGGGCCTACATATACTATTTTCTTAGGAGTAATGCATACCAACTATGCACACAGCCACGCCTAACTTTTGACATGCAAGGGTCACGTTGCTATGTTTGAATTTGTTGTAATATTGCAAAATTGTAGGGTATATTATAGGGTAGGCCTATACAGGACAAATTGTACTATAGGGCATATACCCTATATATTCCATATAAAAGTACTTACACAAAGAAACAAAGAGAACAGAACTAGTCCCTCTTACTATCTGCTAAATTATGTAGTCTAATCATTATATAACTATAGGCCTAAGTAATATATAACTATAGGCCTAAGTAATAAGTATATATACATTTTTTCTTATTATATATATATATATATATTAATCCTTAATTTTGAATCATGTATATCAGTTTGTAAGCCTATATTATAGGAATTTTTGTGTAAATAGGCTATAAATATAGAAATATATGGTTTCTAGACACTTCATCATCTAACCACTTTGTCATCTTGATGGTTCTGGATGCTTCATCATATCAAAAAATTGTTAATAAATCTAGATAACAAAGTGACCAAATTTTGAGGACACTTCATCATCTCAAGATTTAGCATAGCTATAAATTGTTTTTTGATTGTTATTGTTATAAATTGTTATTCATTCAATTTAGTCTATAAAATACAGGATTAAATACACATTTAAAGATTCAATTTGTCGCTATAATTGGCATCCAATGTACACAATCTATACACAGTTTGCATATGCACACTTTAATGTACGAGTATGTATGTGTAGATACTAGTGCTCATTGTAAATTTAATTGAATTTGTGGCAGTGGGGTTGCCACAGTTAATTAAATTTATTTCAATTTTTATTCAAATGCATGCCAATATTTTCTTGTGTGAGTGCCAACCCGTGCGGCCAACTGTAGTTCAATAACCTCATCTTTCCCTTTGTTGGCCCCAAGTATGGACCATTTATTGAAATTTGTTTTCTTAATTTCTGGCCCAATGTATTTCATTAGTTGTTTTTAATCATTTTCTGCATATTTTCAGTTAGTTTTACTCAATAGCCATTGCATGGCCCCGGTGTTGGCAAGCTCAGGTCTCACACCTAGAATTAATATATATATATATCTTGAATCATTTGCCCATGGGGCATAAAAATAACCAAAGTCTCAACTCAAAGAAAGCTCTACGACCCTTTACATTCCGTAATATATAAATTATGGTGGTGGCAGCAACTACCCTACTGAAAAGTAACCAGCTCAGCAAATGACACATTAATCTACAGTGTCAGCAATCTCTAGTGTTTCTATATCTGAATGACCGTGCCGCTCTACAACTGCTCCGCTACAATTACGACTACCCTCTCCAGACTTGAGAACCTAGCTGTCAGAGTAAAAGGAGAAGAAATTCCTTGTGATTCGTCTGCACGATTTTACAGCTTTATTTGTACAAATGTAACGCTAACTAGTTTCGAGGAAACCCTAATCGCAATTTCCAAACCAATTTACTTTCTTTCTCCACCCCCACCTCAAATTGCCAAGGCACTACTTTGAAGAATGTTCTGCTTGCTTGCATTTGCTTTGATGTCAAAGAGTCTATGCATGATTATAATTTTATCTTTAATTTACTTAAGAATATAATTGAGGCCAGGCAGGTCCTGAGTCATACATGCTTGATTTTGAAGCTGCTGTCTGGCAGTCACTATGCTCCATTTTTCCTCATGCTAAATTGCAGGGCTGCCTATTCCATTACTCCCAAGCAATTTTTTGCTGTGTATAGCACATGGGCCTCCAGCGAGCTTATCTCAAGGACCCTGGCATGCAAGAATTCTGCCGCTTACTGATGGCCTTGCCTTATCTGCCAGGCAAACACATGGCTAGTGGGCTTGCCTAGGTTATTGCTGGTGTTTAGTCTCCAGAACAACTCGACCTTGCTGAGTATGTCACTAGCACCTGGCTGGACAGCTCTATGCATAGTGTCCAAGAGATAAGCATGTTTGCCCAGTTTATTCAAACTAACAACAAGTGCGAAGGCTGGCACTGGCAACTAAAGCAGCGGGCGGAGCATACCCAGCTGATTCTATATCTGCTGATGAAGTTGCTGCACAAGGAAGCCAAGCTTGTGCCAGTTTATGCCTGCCTGGTGTGTGAGCAAGGAGCCTAAGAGCACATACATGTGCAACGTCCAAAATTCGGTCGGCCGTGCGACTTAGTTTTAACAAAAATGCGACGTAGTTTTTGGCTAAAAATGCGACTTACATGTAAAAAAACCCTAAAGCAAAATTAACGCAACTTTGGGTAAACGGCGGGAGTAACTATGACTGTCTTATCAGGCAAAAATGCCTCGTCAGCTACTTAGTACTACTACGGGGGTATTTCGGGTGGGCATTTTTGCGACTTCCTTGGTTGGCTGCCAAATCAGTCGGCCGGATCGGCCGACTCGGCCGACTGTTGCGCATGTATGTAAGAGCACCAGTGCAAGTTGCATTACCAGCAGCTACAGGAGTCTGCAGAGTGCAACTGGGCTAAATATCAAGCTGGCAAACTTTCCATCTGCAGCTTCCTGCTTAGCTGCTTTTGCCTGGGTCATATCCCTCGGTTTGGCAATCAAGTGCAAGGCCATTGATGAGCATATATTAAATGTATATAAGTTCTTGCTTGATTTTTAAAATCAGCCATGGAATTATTCTGTTAGGAAAAAATCACACTTGCAATTGTGCAATTTTTGCTTAATACTAGCTAGGCCTAGTACTATTAATTTTGCAGTAATTTAAATATATAAATATTAATGCTATTCTCTTTGTGCTTTGAGAACTTTGTGATCTTTGTGCCTATTGTAGCTACAAATTATGGTATTTAACAACTATCTTTGAGGGTTGTAACTTTGCCTTTGTCTGGTCCCAAGCCCAGAATATATAAGGAGAAAGGCAACTATATATAGATAGGCCTATATATACATGTATAATGTTTAATCTTTATCTTTATACATGTAGTTGCATAAACAAGTATACATGTTACATATAGCAAAGTTTTTCATACAAAAAGTGGATGACAAAGTGTCCAGGGAGTAGATGATAAAGTGTCCACATTAGTAATGTGGATGACGAAGTGGTAAGATGATGAAGTGTCCAAGAATTGAAATATGGGTCCATGAGAATTGCCCGCAGACTAATTGCCCGCCGAGATTTGCCCGCAGGAGATTTGCCCGTGGAGATTTGCCCGTGGAGATTTGCCCGCTGAGCTTTTCCCGCGGAGATTTGCCCGCAGTGCATTTTGCCCGTGAGCGAATTGCCCGTGGAGATTTGCCTGCCGAAAATTGCCCGCCGAGATTTGCCCGCAGTGCCCACCAGCGAACGAGCGAGTTGCCCTTAATTTGCCTGCGAGCGAGTTGCCCGCCAAGTTTTTTCCCGCCGAGGTTTGCCCGCAATGCTTTTTTCCTGCAGCGCATTTGGCAGCTAGATTCTGTCTGTATTGCCCCCCCCCAAAAAAATATGCATTTAATATGCAGTTACTATCAAAACGTTTTGATTGTGTAAATCTCTTTATTGAGATTAACACGTATTAAGCATTGGGAAGGCAATGCAGACAAAATCTGCCGCGTCGCTAAATGCGCAGCAGGAAAAAAGCATTGCGGGCAAACCTCGGCGGGAAAAAACTCGGCGGGCAATTCGCTTGCGGGCAAAATGCACTGCGGGCAAATCTCCGCGGGAAAAGCTCGGCGGGCAAATCTCCACGGGCAAATCTCCTGCGGGCAAATCTCGGCGGGCAATTTGTCTGCGGGCATTTCTCGTGCTCCCTTGAAATATATAATCCTAGGCCTACTCTACTATTATACATTATATATAGGTTTTATAGGCCTACGTGTATAGACTAAGCTATGGGGCCTACTTAAACTCTTGATTATGTCTAAGAATCATGAATAGGCCATTATAATGTAATGTGATAGGCTTTAGACGTTAGTTGCTTAGCAAAAATGGATAGGTGGCATTGCTACTAAAAATGAATGAAAAAAGAGTTTTACTTGACAAATTTGATCTGATTTTACTCAGTTCCAAAACTAGAACAAACAATATATTTTGCAGTTTTGCCCAATTTCAATTCATTTTGAACCTTTCTATTCAGATTCATAATCTGGGGCCTTTTCATATACATTGCTTGTTTTGGTTCTAGAACCATATATATTTTCTAACGTATAGGCCTAACCTCATGTCTCTTAAACTAAAGCCAAAGGGATAGGATCGTAGGCCTATACATCACATGCATGCATGCTATAAACTTTTAATTATTGAATGACAGTCAATAGCCAAGGAAAAAGTGAAAAATTGTGCAAAGTAGGGCTGTTAAGGCAGTCAAACATTCAACAAAGTAAAATTGTTATACTGCTTTTTTGGAAGATCTAAACCAATTTTGGTTCTGGAATCGGTAACTGTGAAAAGACCCACAATAAGATTGAGGTCGGGTGGGTTTGAAAACTATTCTCTGACTGGGCTTCTTGAAATAGTAGTAGTAAGAATTTGGCTCAGGCAATTAGCCTGTTTGGCCAATATATTATAGAGCTATGTATTTGGAAGAATTTTCGAAATAGAAGTTTATAAAGACGACTTGACGAGTTATTGTAAAAGATGAAGTATTTGAAAGCGCGCCAGAATATTTTTACGGTATTTTTAGTTCTGGAATCGGTAACTGTGAAAAGACCCACAATAAGATTGAGGTCGGGGGGTTTGAAAACTATTCTCTGACTGGGCTTCTTGAAATTCGTTCGTTCTCGTCCGTTCGAATCGGAGCGCTTTGTCGTTTCAAACAAACTTAACGAAGATTTCGGCTTGTAGATGACGGGGAGCTCCGCTGCTGAGTTCCTCAGGCTCTGGGGGAGAGTAGCTGTGGTCGCGGCTGAGCGGTCTAGTATGCCGACGTTCAGAAGGCCGAATGCAGAGATTTGTAGCCGATGAGGGGCACTTCAAAATAAACTAAAATTTCACGAGTGTGTTACTAATAGTAGTAGGTCGCTGCCACCACCGCGATTTTACGCGGGAAAAGCTCTAAAGCTGGAAAACTAGCTCGAGTTTGCTCTAGCGCTTCTCGATAGACCTCTAAGGGTCAAATAAAGTGCTTCCGAGGTCACGAAGCTAAGACACCGTTTCACACACAGAACTAAATGGGCCGGTATAAATATTTGGCCGAAAACTGGGTAATTATTATTATTAGGCGGCACTAAGTTAAGTAGCAAGATTAAGTATAACAAAACAATTCTCTTAAAATTAGACTTAAATTGGCCGTGGACGAGGAGCTGGTCGGGTCGGGATACTGGGCTTACTGCAAGATAGGGGGGTCTAATGTATCTTTAGACCACTTTAGAGAGGTTCTTAGGAACCTCTCGTAGTAGTGGTCTGAGTCGGGTCGGCGGGATTCCTTGGAGTTCGGGCAAAGGACACGAGAGTCTGGCTGGAAAGGCGGGGCGCAGACTCTTAAATTAGGTTCTTATAGGAACCACCGGGCGGAAGCGGGTTACCCCGGGTGGGACCAAAGAGACACACGGTGGGGAGAGGGGAGGGTACACCGGGTGGTGACGACTAAACACCGGGTGGACCCTATGGAAAACGCAGTAAAACAAATTAGCCAGGGGGTGGGAAGGAAAATTACATTTGCGTGAAACGCTTTCCGCGCAGGGAAAGTGACGTCAATGTTCGGAATCCACTGAGTAAAATCCTCCACACCGTGGAAAATAAGGTTACATTCAGTGGGGGGTAGTGGGAGGCCTCGCCTACCACAAGATCCTCTCTCGAGTCAAAACCATTTTTCTAAGAAAAAAATTTTTCTGTCTATTTTTAACTGTCTTTAATTGTATCTAGCGCAGTATATAAATAAAAATGCAAATGATTGGCGACAATATTTGTCTTCTTATTAGTCCTATAGTCTCATTACATCTTGCATTCGAGTTTATTTCGATTTAAACGAATAAACTACGGAAAATTTCAATTTTCGATTTCCATTTCAAACTCTTTCGAAAGAATCTTGTCGTTCTGTCGTTAGTGGTTAGTCGGCTGAAAAAAAAACCGTAAAAAAATTCCAGACGCTCTTTCAAATACCTAACTTATACAAATATCGTAACTCGTTTTCAGCGATCGTGTAAAAATATATAACCTTGTGAACAAATACTAAATACATCGTATAATACTGGCAAAACAGGCTCCTTGCCTAAGCCAAATTTACTACTACTACTACTACTACGATGAGAATCGCCCAAGCGTGAATTCATCATCCATTCGATTTCGATTTTGCATTGATGGAGCATGTCGATTGTCGACCGATGCGATGAATGACGCCGATGCGATGTAATAGGCCTGAAATTGTGTATGTAAATTTAGTTTAAATGGAAAATAAAAATTTTTATTTTGATCGAATATCATGTCATTAATAGGCCTAATCATTGGAATTGAAACACAGACAAATAGTCGTTGCGCCTATACATTTAGGGCATAGCTAGGCCTCTACATCTATGAATCCTATGATTCTAGACTAGGTAATGTGGAGTAGGCCTAGTGTAGTCATAAGGAAAGGTATATATTCATATACTATGGCTCATGTTATGTAGGCCTAGACTAGACCAACCTTTTTATGTTACATTTATTAAAGTATTCACCATTCAATACATCTTTGGTAGGCCCCTAGGATTTTATGTTGTTGCCTATTATCTATTAAGCCAAATACTAGATGATTTGCCAAAAACCTTTTTGCCAAAAGTTGATTCACCAAATACATTTTAGGGCCTAGCTGAAAGTTGATTTGCCAAAAACCTGTTTTGGAAACTGATGTATCTACCAAATACTAATTCAAATAGAAATATTAGCTATAGGCCTAGGCCTAGTGCTAACAATTTTTTTCTGGTATCATGGTGTGATATTTGGGGTCATGTGCATAAGGTTGTGAGTTTGATTTTTTTGTCATTGCCAATAATTTTTTTTTGATTATCAACTATAGAAAATTTCCTGCTAGCACAATTCTTTTAATTTTTATCAAAAATGAGTTGTTAAAACCCACAGATTTTTAAGTGAATTTTAACCCACTGAATTCCAATCCCTGGAACTGTTTTTGCATACCTAAAGTCATACTCAAATGAACACTTATAAGTAGTGGGGATAGAGGTAAATAGAATTGGAATAAATATAGTATTAAATTAAGATTTGAGGCCTTTAAAACTTTTCTCCTCTCCTCACTCTTCTCAACCATCTCCACTTTTCAATCACTCCTCTCTCCTTTCTACTCTTCCTTATTCTCTCCTCTTTCTTCTCTCTTATGGTCTTTGAGACACTGCCTGTCTATCTGATCAGGAGGTGCATTTTGCCTTGTGGCCAAAGTTCTTTCTCTATTTGCTTTTGCCTTACTAGCCATTCTTCTGGTAGTTCTGTATCCCTTGCTTAAGATGCTTAAGATGTTCTTTTACTGTTAGCAGCTTGTCTTTGTTCTCTCTGTGCTATTATTTATTCATTTTGAGCAGTTGACATTTGAGCTCTGTTAGTAGCTAGGCCTAGTCTTTGTTCTCTCTGATGCTGTTGTTTCTTCATTTTGAGCAGCTGACATTTGAGCTCTGTTAACAGTTGGTCTTTGTTCTCTCTATGCTATCATTTGTTAATTTTGAGCAGCTAACATTTGAGCTCTGTTAGCAGCTAGTCTTTGTTCTCTCTGCACTGTCGTTTCTAAATTTCAAGTAGCTGACATTTGAGCAAGCTCTGTTAGCAGCTTGCCACTGCTCTCTTGCTTCTTTTGATTCATTATCTCTTGCCTGTCTAAGCCTTCTAGCAACTGCTAATATCTTTCTAAGAGTGCCCTTTTTGGGAAGCATAAAAGCTAAACTATCAAGAACTTTATTCCATATCAATTGTTGTTAGGCCTATGAGTATAGTCTTAAGGAAAAAAGCTAACTTCAAACTTAAAATGTGCATTAATAAAGCAGTGGTAAATGCTATTTAATGTTAGCACTCTATGTATGTGTAGCTTGTTTTCTTAGCCTCAGCCAGAGAGAAATCGACTATAAACATAGCTTTTAGTCTCTGCAAGCAAAAATACATTACTGAGAGGAAAAAACAGGTGTTAGGCCATTTTTAGCCATTTCTTTAGTTAGGACCCCTATTTTTATTAGCCTAAAGCATTCCCCGTAAAAATTTGTGTCTATTAGTTTAAGTCCCATCTTTTTACGACTTACCATTTAAGAGTCCATAGCGAATATATACATAGACACACACACACACAGATACACAGTGTTTCATTTTTATATATTGAAATATGGGGAGAATAATTTTTTGTATTACAACTGCCACATATGCATGCTATATAACAGTTGAGCCAACATATATTGTAAGACACTTTTCCTTCTTGAGAAAGACATTTTCAGATAAACAAGCAATACAATAATATAAAACTATTACTTTATATTTTATGAATTATGAATAATGAATTGAGATTGGCTTACTATGCAGCAAACTCTATAATTTCAGGCTACTGTTTTGTAAGCCACAATGTGCATGTATTTTACCACTTTATTTATAAAACAAGTGGTTTTATATATTAATATTTAACATTCTACATTTTACCTTATTTATTTATTCATAGATAGGGTCATCAATTGATTTTATCATTTTATATCTAGCATTTAACATTTAATTTCTTTATTTGTTCATTTTATTTATTTGTTCATTGTTTGTTTGTTTGGCAAAACAACCTTTAGCAAAACAACCTTTAGCAAAACAACCTTTAGCAAAACAACCTACTTTTGGCAAATCAACTTTTGGCAAATTGACTTGCTACCTATTAAGCCTATAGTCTAGAAGCGAAGGAATCTAAACCCTCTATTAGTATTGCACCCAATGCCAATGGCACCCAATGCCAATGACCCTCATTTCTCATTTTGTGCCAAATATCCTACCTAAGTACACGAGAAAAATGGTCTATTTTTCAAAAAAACCTTTTTATCTTCTTAACTTTTGAGTTTTTAAGTATTTGTTTCTAAGTCTTTAAGTCTTTGTCTTAAAGCTTTTAGTCATTCTAAATCTTAATTGTCTAGCTATCATTGTCACACACAGATGAGCCAGAGTTTCCATGACTATAAATCTTGGTAATATCATTTATTTCTTCATATTATTATTAATATTAAAGCAAATAAAGACTTTCTTATGAGTGATAATAAAAAGTAAAATAACTAGGCCTATTTTAAGTATTTAGCTTAAGTAAAAGCTAAAGATTAGATATTATTAATATATTGTTGGGCTGCACCCTTCTAGTGATTGTGTTTTCAGTTTTCTTGCCACCCCGCCCTGTCCCCTGTCTCGCGCCCGTGCCAGGGTTTGTGAGAGGCATAAGCCTTAACCCTGGCCTACCCCTTTCTGCACCCAGCCCCCGGCCCAACTTCTGTCCAATCTGGGTACTGATGCTGACCCTACCCCCTCCCTCTTTGCCCGCCTTACCCTGGGGCTGCTCATATTGGCTGGCTGGCTGATAAGCTGGCTGGGCCCCAGGGTTTGGCTTGCCCTCTCCATTCTGCCCCACCCCTTCCCCCTTTTTTGTGTTATATTATTTAAGGGCTAGCCCTGAGCGTGCTGCACTCCACATTTCTTTCTTTCTTTTTTGTTTATATTCTATCCCATCCATCCATCGGCGTCCCTCTGCAAACTTGCTCTCTGCAAGCTAATAACTTGTGACTCCCACAATCGCTGATTATTCTGCTTTGTGCCAATAAATGCTTCGCCAATAAATGCTTCGCAAATAAGTCTGTAACACAGAGATGAGCGCGTGCTTTCTTCTCCTAGGTTGCCGGGTGGGGCTAGGATCTGTAGGGACCTGGGGCCAGTGAACTCTCACTGATACCAGGGTGATCGGTCTGGCGAACTCTCGCCAAGCCGAGTGAAGGGTGCATAGGAGTAGCCGGGGTAGAGGGCTGGGACCGGGGTGTCTTAGGCAGGAGGACCCGAACCCTGACCTGTCCAGCGGCCATTAGGTTGAGACACAGCATATTTATGATTAGATAAGATAATAATTCAAGTTTTTATTGAGATTTTAAGTTTTTTTGCATTAAACATATTAAACGTTGCAGGACTTATTTCTGCCTATTGAATTTAATCCCACAATTAAGCCACCAATTTGTAACAGGTCTCTAAATAGTAATTATAAGCCTACATATGTGTTTCTTAGAATGCCTTTGATTTAATTATAGTGCATTTCTGGTAGCTGTTCTGGTAACTTTATTTTTGGTTCTTGTAGCATTCTGGTAATATTTTGGTAGCATTCTAGTAATGTTCTAGTAGCATTCTGGTAAAGTTTTGGTAATATTCTGGTAGCATTCTGGTAATGTTCTGGTTGCATTCTAGTAATATTTTGATAGCATTCTGGTAATGTTCTAGTAGCATTCTGGTAATGTTCTGGTAGCATTCTGGTAATGTTCTAGTAGCATTCTGGTAATGTTCTGGTAGCATTCTGGTAATGTTCTAGTAGCATTCTAGTAATTTTCTAGCCTAAGCAATCTTTATTATATATATACTTTTTCCAACCTGGGCAATATTGGGATCAGAGGGTCACAATGCAACTCTTAGTATCTCTCTTTGGATTGCTTCCTAATTCCTTCTCAGTAATTTCTTCAAATGGTTCTTCAACTTCAAAAATGAATAACTCACTCCTAGCTCAAAGGCTCTAAGAATGTATAGGTTGAATTGTTTGAGTCTTATTAAACGGCTCATAAGATAATTATTACCATCCATTACCATTTCCTCTCCTATATATTTATAACAAAAAATTTTCTGTGATTTTTTTGACAAAAAAAGATAAAATATTTGGCATTTTGCATGAATTTTACTTGGTATAAAGAGTTTGTTTTTCTAATATCAAGTGGCCTAGAGTTGTCTTAAGTCATTTCTTTTAGGCTATTTTGATTATGTTATTTGTAGAAACTTTGAAGTAACTCTGGGAGTAGGGTGATTTAAGTGGCTTCAAAACATTTGCCCTAGATTCCATTTTCATCAAGATGACCAACTTAAATTTTGGTATTCTAAATTTTGACTTTTGGTTTTTAAAACTTATATATATATTATATTATATATTATATTAAGTTTGAGTTCTAATCTTTATTTCATAATGTAATATTTTTTGAAGTATTAATAATGTTATTAGATTTCAAATAACCTTTTGCTCAAGAATGAAGATGACTAAAATTGTAGAAGAAAATATTTATGCAAATATCCTATAATTTAAAATATTTAAATTTTTTAACATTTGCTGCGCAAGCTTGATCCTTTTTATGTGGCATACTAAATGTAGTAGGTCACACAGGATGACAAATGGCACTGTGCTTCAAATGCTCATAAAAACCAGATAGTGGTGCCCATGCCCACCAAAATCATCAGTCACTTTTGTTGTTTCAAATCCTTGTTACAAGTGAACTGCGTTTATTTTTTTGATGCAGTGATGTTTTTGTAGAAAACAGTATTTCTTAGTTTGTTTTTAGCCTGTTGAAAAGACAATACAACAAGATTCGCCTAAAATTTGTTGCAAATATCTCTTTAGTGACTCTAGCGACTTTTGGGTGACTTTGGTGACTTTTTAACGTCTTAAACGCATCCTATGCGATGGAGAGACGACTGTTGCGTCAGGCGCGTCACGTGAGTTGTAGAATTTAGAAATGAGTCCTGAAAAAGTCGTTCAAGAATTTTTGTGTTGGCTTAAGCTAAAGCGCTTCTTTTTCGCGACTGGAGAACCGCCAGAGATGTGACTCTAATATGAGCTACATAGCAATGCAAATGTGCTTCGAAGTGAGACGGTCGCCTCAGAGTCACTAGAGTCGCGACAACAAAATGCTTCAAAGTGACTTTTGGGAAACTCTTTGGTCACTTTTTAGCGACTTGTACCATTACAGTTTGTCATTTTAGACTTGTTTAGCCTCATGTCATCTGAAACGAATCTCGGGCGAAGCAAGTATTCTTGGCCTAGGGACTTTTTATCGGGTAATAATAGGAAAGGCGGCTAAATGTCTTCCGCAACCACTTTTCAGCAATAGAGCAGCCATGTCCAGCGGCCAGCAGATGTCCATCCTTCGGGACAGCATAAAATCTGGCGCAATTGATGTGCCCCTAGGCAGCGCCCTGCTTGACGGCGTCGCCTCGCAGCCGCCGGAGCAGAGCGAGAGCCGGCGAGAAATGCTGGCGTTAGTTGAGCTGCGTCGCAAGACTAGACAGATTCAGGTGCGTGCGAACTCTTAGTACTGGGGATTTTCAATAAGTATTAAAATCCTGCTGCGTTTCTTAATGTGTAGGTTAATATTGAGTTGGTTTTCTGGGAGTTCTTGTCAACAGGGGTCTTTTAGAAAAATGCTTCACTCTCTCCATGATCTCATTAATTCCATATTATCAAAGGAATGGCAATACTAACAATAACAAGGTCGATGATTTCGACTTAATTCCAACACTTTATCTTGCCGCTTGCTTAATCTACCAAAATTGTCTACCGATAGGACAAATTTACAATAAACGAATTTGAATGTAATTTGTACAATAAAAATAGTTTTCAGTAGTCTCACCAGGTCACCAGCTACGTTTAACCTCGACGGGCTCAGTGCATGCAAAACTTTGCCCCAGGTAGAAATTAACGCTCTGAATTAATCAGGCATAATAACTAATCATTATGACAGCTGCCGCAAGGTTCTTGACTTCAAGTTTTACAACCCTTGTTCAACCCGATGGAAATGATGTGATAAAGCGCGATTAATATTTTATTTAGAAAACACATCAAGTTGTGCACTCTTTCACTCCTCTCTGCTCTCGTATATCTAGATTCTACACCATGTAAACGACATGATGAAACGCAAACAAATTTATGAATCTCAATGCAACAATGCTGAAGATTTTATACATTACAGTGGACGCGATGCAACATTACATTGTAGGGAATTAAATGAATGATATGGAGAAGCTACTATTGCTCGAAGTTCTGAGCTTATCAACTGTAGCAATAAGCAGTTGGTCGAAAATTAACTGGTATGTATGTATTGTAAATGAGGATCGGGTGAGGTTCCTTCAGAGACTCAAAGACAGCTGTAGCGATTTCGACCCTGTGTTTCTCTTTCCACTACCCCCCTCAAGCTTTCCTACTATTACCTGTACTGCTCATAGTCACAGCTCTCTTGAGACAGAAGTTAATGAAATTTCTGTGGAGGAGGGGGGTGAAGAAACGGCTTCTGAAAGATGAGGAGGTGGGCAAAAGTTTTAAGAGCGAGCAGTTAGCAAGTTTTTCCTCCAGCCAACGTATTGTGGAAGGGCTTAGGGCTGCAACAGCATAAAGCTCTCCACAGCTTAGATAAGAGGAAAGAGTACAAGTTATGAATTGCGTTTTGCGTTGCAAGGGGAGCTACGAGAAAATCAAAGATTTTTCGTTTGGTATGTGTTGGTGTCTTGAACGCGTGGATTTTTTAATGCAAGTAAGAATTTTGGAATCTCAACTGACTCCACTGCTGTATACGAGCGTATTTATACTGTTTATTAATCATGCTCGTGGTGCGTATATAGTAGAACAATTAACTTGGCTTAAATATGTTGCGTAATGCTCATACATGCGCAACAGTCGGCCGAGTTGGCCGATCCGGCCGACCGATTTGGCAGCCAATCAAGGAAGTCGCAAAAATGCCCACCCGAAAAATACCAAAATAGTATAACTAAAGTAGCTGACGAGGCATTTTGACCTAATAAGACAGTCATAGTTACTCCTGCCGTTTACCCAAAGTTGCGTTAATTTGCTTTAGGGTTTTTATTACATGTAAGTCGCATTTTTGGCCAAAAACTACGTCGCATTTTTGTTAAAACTAAGTCGCATGGCCGACCGAATTTTAGAGGTTGCGCATGTATGGTAATGCTTGAAGTGATTGACAGAATGACAGTTAAATACAATGTATCATGAATATGATACAACGACTGATGCACGTGGAAATATTCAATATTCAATCTGCGCGCCACAACAGTACGATTATTGATGCTGTACCTGGAGACGTTTGCTGTTGTCGGGGTGTAAATACGCCTCATTCGTTCAGGAGAGATCCGCTCCAAGCGCTGCCATTCATCTGGATGATGGGTTCTGAACTGGGAAACCTTATTTGAACTAGTGCATCTAGTTCTAGTCTAGTTCTTGTTTGCCGGGCGTAGGCTGTGGTTGAGAAAGTTGGTTCGGTTGGGTAACCTGCCGCACGACCTCTTGTTGATCTGGCAAATTAAACAATTGCTTAAAGCGTTAATATTTCCTACATGTTGGCTGAAAAACTCATTTGTCATGAAAAAATAGAAATTTCTGGCTTCCTGAGTACATCTTTCGTTCCTCTCTGGAGCAAAAGCAACCAGATATCTGTAATTATTTAACTGCTTCTCAGATACTTTTTCCTGATTTTTAGTCAAGCAAGTCGAGAAAAGTTTGAGTGAAAGGGGATTCGTTTAGAATCTTCTCCTTTGATGACTGATATGCTTTGCCTGGTGACGTCTAGCTGATAGTTCTCTGGTTGGTTAGTTAAAGTAGTTCTAACCTTCCGTAATACATATATTAATAATGATAATATTAATCATAATTGTTGACACCTGCCCTAATGGGGCAGATGTGCAACCGACAGCTCAGCCGCAGCTGTTCAGTCCAAGGCAGGGGGGGGGGTCGCCACACACACCCCCAATTGCCCCAGCTAATGCTGGCACCCATTTTACAGCTGGGTGAACTGAAGCAATGCGTGTCTTACTCAAGGACAAAATTGTTCCAGTGGGATCGGGAATCGAACTCCCGACCTTTCAGTCGCGAGTCTGACGCTCTGGCCACTAGGCTAAAACCCCAGTAATACATTTGCAGCATGTATACACGTAGCTCAGATAAGCAATCAGCCACCTGCCCATCATCCAGGTGTCAACAGACGATCGCGAAGTGCGCGCCTACCTGCGCCAGCTTGGAGAGCCGATCTGCCTATTTGGCGAAGATGCAGCCGATCGTCGAGAACGCCTGAAGACTCTGATTGTCCTGCACGGCGAGTCTGCGATTCGCAAGCGTCCTGCCGGAGCGTCCGACTCCGCTGGCGACTCCGAAGCCGCCGCGTCAACAGCTGGAGCCTCGACGTCTGCTAGCGGTGCGGCCATCAACAAGGAGCTGTGGTATCACGAGGGCCCGGAAGCGCTGAAGGTCAGTTTTGTACTTATGGTGCTTGAGTCGGAGTACAGGTGTACGAGTTTCATTCTGCACACTCTGCCTCATTTTCAATTTTGGATTGGCGCGCTGCAGTTGGCCCGCTAGAAACTACCACACTACTAGTGGCTGAGATTTCGACATTTTCGGGCACTCACCGTACACTTGCAACCGGCCACTCACCGTACACTTGCAACCGGCCACTCACCGTACACTTACAACCGGCCACTCACCGTACACTTACAACCGGCCACTCACCGTACACTTACAGCCGGCCACTCACCGTACACTTACAGCCGGCCACTCACCGTACACTTACAACCGGCCACTCACCGTACACTTACAACCGGCCACTCACCGTACACTTACAACCGGCCACTCACCGTACACTTACAACCGGCCACTCACCGTACACTTACAACCGGCCACTCACCGTACACTTACAGTCGGCCACTCACCGTACACTTACAGCCGGCCACTCACCGTACACTTACAACCGGCCACTCACCGTACACTTACAACCAGACACTCACCGTACACTTACAACCGGCCACTCACCGTACACTTACAACCAGCCACTCACCGTACACTTACAACCGGCCACTCACCGTACACTTTCAACCAGCCACTCACCGTACACTTACAACCGGCCACTCACCGTACACTTACAACCGGCCACTCACCGTACACTTACAACCGGCCACTCACCGTACACTTACAACCGGCCACTCACCGTACACTTACAACCGGCTACTCACCGCACACTTCCATATACTAAAAATACAAACTAAGAGTAAAATATTTAGTTACCCGAAAATTTCGGTAGATTGTTGCCATAGCCACTTACCTGGTTGCCATGCAATCGTTACATTGCAGACCGGCCGGCTGTGGCTGGCTGAGTACTCGCTGCCCAGGGCCCGCGCTCGCCTAGATGCCGCTCGAGCCTACTACGCCAATACGCCGGACTCGGTGCGCAAAGCTCGCCACATGGAATGGCAGAACAATCTGCGCTCGTTCGCCATCCAGGCCAGCCAAATTGGCGATTCGAGGCCGCTCAGCTACTGCCAGGTGTCGCCAGACAGCTCCCAGCTGGCTGTCAGCAGCTGGTCCGGCCTCTGTCAGGTCTGGCGCCTGCCCGAGTGCGAGCTGGCCCTCACTTTGCGCGGCCACAAAACCAACGCCTGCTGTGTAGCTTGGCATCCGAAGGCCACCACGCCTGAGGCTGGCCCGGTTGCGCTAGCGTCCAGCTCTCTGGATGGCGCTGTGAAGCTCTGGTCTTTGGACAGCGAATCCCCCTATGCTGAGCTGGATGGCCACGAACCGTATAGGTGCGGGTCTTTTTGTGGCTGGCTAGTGCTGCTGACATATTATCTGGTTTATTAATGCCTCGTCTGGTTTATAACCGCCCCATCTGGTTCATTAATGCCTCATCCGGCTCATTACCGCCTCATCTGGTTCATCACTGCCTTATCTGGTTCATTACTGCCTTATCTGGTTCATCACTGCCTCATCTGGTTCATTACCGCCTCATCTGGTTCATCACTTTCTCATCTGGTTCATTAATGCCTCATCTGGTTCATCACTGCCTCATCTGGTTCATTAATGCCTCATCTGGTTCATTACTGCCTCATCTGGTTCATTAATGCCTTATCTGGTTTATTACATTCTCATCTGGTTCATTAATGCCTCATCTGGTTCATCACTTTCTCATCTGGTTCATTAATGCTCATCTGGTTCATTAATGCCTCATCTGGTTCATTAATTCCTCATCTGGTTCATTACCGCCTCATTTTGTTTATTCGCGTCTCATTACCCATTCAATTTCGATTTGGTCTGCCCTCATTCCATTGATTACCCCCTCCCCCTTCGCGGCTCCATCCAGGGTCAGCCGCTTGGCCTGGCACCCGTCCGGCCGCTTCCTGGGCACCTGCGTATTCGACTACTCCTGGCGCCTCTGGGATCTCGAGGCCGGCGATGAAATCCTGCACCAGGAGGGCCACAGCAAGGAGGTGTACGACATCGCATTTCACCCCGACGGCAGCCTGGCGCTGACTGGCGGCCTGGACAGCTTCGGCCGCGTCTGGGACCTCCGCAACGGTCGCTGTGTGATGCTGCTGGAAGGCCACCAGCGCAGCGTCCTCTCAGTGGCGTTCGCGCCCAACGGGCATCACATGGCGACGGGCTCAGAAGACAATGGGGCCAAGCTGTGGGATCTACGCAAGCAAGTCTGCCTGTACACTGTGCCTGCGCATACCAGCAACGTCTCCAAGGTTGGACTTTTGATTTTTGTATGTTTCACCCAAATTCTAGCTGAACCGCCACGGGCCACTCCTTGATCTCTAGTTGCTGGGTCAGCCTCCCAGATCCCCAGTTGCTGGGCCATCATCCCAGATCCCCAGTTACTGGTCCAGCCTCCCAGATCCCCAGTTGCTGGGCCAGCCTCCCAGATCCTCAGTTGCTGGGTCTGTCTCCCAGATCCCCAGTTGCTGGGCCAGCCTCCCAGATCCCCAGTTGCTGGGTCAGCCTTCCTGATCCTCAGTTGCTGGGCCAGCCTTCCAGATCCTCAGTTGCTGGGCCAGCCTCCCAGATCCTCAGTTGCTGGGCCAGCCTTCCTGATCCTCAGTTGCTGGGCCAGCCTCACAGATCCTCAGTTGCTGGGTCTGTCTCCCAGATCCCCGGTTGCTGGGCCAGCCTCCCAGATCCTCAGGTGCTGTGCCAGCCTCCCAGATCCCCAGTTGCTGGGCCAGCCTTCCTGATCCTCAGTTGCTGGGCCAGCCTCCCAGAGTGTCAGTTGCTGGGCCAGCCTTCCAGATCCTCAGTTGCTGGGCCAGCCTCCCAGACCCCCAGTTGCTGGGCCAGCCTTCCTGATCCTCAGTTGCTGGGCCAGCCTTCCAGATCCTCAGTTGCTGGGCCAGCCTCCCAGATCCTCAGTTGCTGGGTCTGTCTCCCAGATCCCCAGTTGCTGGGCCAGCCTCACAGATCCTCAGTTGCTGGGTCTGTCTCCCAGATCCCCATTTGCTGGGCCAGCCTTCCAGATCCCCAGTTGCTGGGTCAGCCTCTCAGATCCTCAGTTGCTGGGTCAGCCTCCAAGATCCTCAGTTGCTGGGCCAGCCTCCCAGATCCTCAGTTGCTGGGCCAGCCTCCCAGATCCTCAGTTGCTGGGCCACCAGTCTCCCAGATCCTCAGTTGGTCCAGCCTCCCATGTCCTCAGTTGCTGGGCCAGCCTTGTCAGCTCGTCAGTTGCTGTTCTGCCTTGTCAGCTTCTCAGTCTTCCCCATCCCCACCCGCAGGTGCTGTTCCAGCCAGGCAGCTCTGGCGCAGCCGGCATCTCCCATTTCCTGCTAACCGCCTCCTACGATGGCAGTGCCCGGCTGTGGAGCCACCCAAACTGGACTCCAATCCACCAGCTGAGTGGGCACGAGTCGCGCTTGATGTGCGCGGACATCGCCCCGGACAGCCGGTTTATCGTCACCTGCGGCTTTGACAGGACCTTCAAGTTGTGGGCGGCTCAGCCGATTTAGTTGCCAGTCGGGGCTGTACATCCTGTTGAGCTCTTTTTTATTGGGTCAATTTTCTCTGGCATTTTGTCTTGTCAACTGGTCCCCAGTTGCGTGTAAATTTGTCTGCTGCACCGATCGCAAGGACCACTAGAAGCTAAGTGTGGATGGAATGGACACTTTGCGTTTTTTAGAACTTTTTTTGAGGGGCCTGCGTTTCCCAAGAAAGTACACGGCCAATATATGAACGTCTGGTTTTTGCTTTGATATTTCTGGCAGTGATTAAATTCCAGGCGATCAACTCCTCAGCATTTTGGTTTTTTCTTTTAAACTATATGAGAACAAATAAATTCACATCTAATTCTTTTTTACAGTCAAAATAAAACAAACAATCGAAGCGATAGAGCAGATACATAAAAATTAGTAATTATAAGGCCCTGTGACACTGTTATCGTTTAAGAAATTTGCGACCGCGTGCTTTGTTGTTGATGTTGCTGTTGTGTGTTGTTGATGAAGCTCTCAATCAGGCGCCATCACAAGGTTTGCGCAGAAAGGCGAGTCCTTAGGAAAATATTCGTTAAAACGAAGCTTTCTGTTTATCTACTCTTAGTAGTCTATTACTAATAGTGCTCGTTTTTTAATTTAGAACCCTTCCCATTCACAGACTAATTAAGAATTTTATTTGTAGTCTTACTGAAATAGTTTAAAACTGTCGCAGAATGCCCAGACGTGCAAACGCATTTCTATATTGATAATTGTACTACTGCTACTGAAACTGCTCATTGTTACTTGCTGCTCATGTACTGCATCACGTAAACTTATGGATTCTATCATGTTATTTACTTTGAGCATGTTTATATGCAATAAAACTTGTGCCACATTTTGCTAAAATTGTTGAACTCTGTCTTGTACATATCTAATTGTGCAATTTTAGTCCTAGTTACTCGTAATTCAGCTTTTGCACTTAGCCCAGGGGTGGGTCTTGTTGTGCAATTCAAGCCCATTAGAGCCAGTCTCAAAGGCGCCGACTGTCTGCATGGCTAATAAAGAGAAAATCAGGTCCTCTGTACATGCTGCTTGTGAGTGCGTGCATATCCGTGTGAGTTGGGCTTAGGCAGGACTGCAAAATTGGTATTACTACTTGCCTAGAGTTGTGTAGTTCCTGAAGTTCCCTAAAAGGACAGCTAAAATGTTATTTAATTATACGACTAGTTTACCAGTTATAATATCAATAAATCATTTTCTGGTCAACAGCCCGACCATGCAAGAGTCAGCTGACAGTCAGCTGATCCTGGAGCGGCTCGCCCGGCAGCGACTCCGTCAGAAGGCTGACGTTGTTCGTCGACTCCTTGACGCCACAGAGTCGGCCGGCTGTTGCCAGACAAACATTGATGCTTTTTTCGCCCGTCTCTCAGGGCAACTCGCACAGCTTACTCGGCACTGCTCGGTAGAGAACAAATTGAGCAGAGAATCTAATGCCGAGTTAAAGTCAGCAGTTGCCAGGCTCATGCGCTGTTTGGAACTGCGGTGGATGCCTGCGACAGACAGTTACAGGACCGCCGCCTTTGTTCCGGTTGCTGGAGGAGGCTATTCGTTGGTAAATTTTGGTAGCAAAGTTGACAAAAATCCGGTGCAGTCACCGAGACAGTCGGCGAAAACTGCAGCAGATGCTGTACTGAGCTCTTCTGATTCTGCCTCGAATTCAAACAGTTCGACTTTAGCTTCTTCTGTTGCGAATTCTGGATGTTTAAGCGAGTCGGCGTCTGGTAGGTCAACTGCAGGCTCTGTTGCTGAGTCGGGCAGATCAAATGCAGCTCTTTTTGGAGCAACAACTCAGTCCAAGTCAGTCCGTCTTATTTCGCCTCTGATTTCTGCAACCCGCCTCGGGGACACCTACTACAACTTAGAAGTGTCCGGTTCTCGCGGTATCGAACAAGTTCGCCTTGTGGCCTATTCGCTTGGCAGCGACGAAAATTGTCCGGCGATTCGTAGCATTGGAGAAGTGAAATTGTCCGACAAAAAAGTGACCTGGCCGGTTCGGGTTGCCGCCTGCCGCGTGTCGAATCGCCTGATCCTGCTTGATGCCGGGCACAAGCGGGTGGCCTGGGCCAAGACCAGCGGCCAGGTTACCGCTGTGGCTGGCATTTTGGCTGACTTGGTGGACGCTGTTAGCACTGGGCAACACCTGATTGTCTGCTCGGAGCGCAACCAATTTTACACTGCCCCTGTTGATAAAGGAAGCGGTTTGAACAGGTGGGTTAACACCAATTTTACACTGGCCCTGTTGATAAAGGAAGCGGTTTGAACAGGTGTGTTAACACCAATTTTACACTGCCCCTGTTGATAAAGGAAGCGGTTTGAACAGGTGTGTTAACACCAATTTTACACTGCCCCTGTTGATAAAGGAAGCGGTTTGAACAGGTGGGTTAACACCAATTTTACACTGGCCCTGTTGATAAAGGAAGCGGTTTGAACAGGTGGGTTAACACCAATTTTACACTGCCCCTGTTGATAAAGGAAGCGGTTTGAACAGGTGTGTTAACACCAATTTTACACTGGCCCTGTTGATAAAGGAAGCGGTTTGAACAGGTGTGTTAACACCAATTTTACACTGCCCCTGTTGATAAAGGAAGCGGTTTGAACAGGTGGGTTAACACCAATTTTACACTGGCCCTGTTGATAAAGGAAGCGGTTTGAACAGGTGGGTTAACACCAATTTTACACTGGCCCTGTTGATAAAGGAAGCGGTTTGAACAGGTGTGTTAACACCAATTTTACACTGCCCCTGTTGATAAAGGAAGCGGTTTGAACAGGTGTGTTAACACCAATTTTACACTGGCCCTGTTGATAAAGGAAGCGGTTTGAACAGGTGGGTTAACACCAATTTTACACTGGCCCTGTTGATAAAGGAAGCGGTTTGAACAGGTGTGTTAACACCATTTTTTTCACTGGCCCTGTTGATAAAGGAAGCGGTTTGAACAGGTGTGTTAACACCAATTTTACACTGGCCCTGTTGATAAAGGAAGCGGTTTGAACAGGTGGGTTAACACCAATTTTACACTGGCCCTGTTGATAAAGGAAGCGGTTTGAACAGGTGGGTTAACACCAATTTTACACTGCCCCTGTTGATAAAGGAAGCGGTTTGAACAGGTGTGTTAACACCAATTTTACACTGCCCCTGTTGATAAAGGAAGCGGTTTGAACAGGTGTGTTAACACCAATTTTACACTGGCCCTGTTGATAAAGGAAGCGGTTTGAACAGGTGGGTTAACACCAATTTTACACTGGCCCTGTTGATAAAGGAAGCGGTTTGAACAGGTGTGTTAACACCAATTTTACACTGGCCCTGTTGATAAAGGAAGCGGTTTGAACAGGTGGGTTAACACCAATTTTACACTGCCCTGTTGATAAAGGAAGCGGTTTGAACAGGTGTGTTAACACCAATTTTACACTGGCCCTGTTGATAAAGGAAGCGGTTTGAACAGGTGTGTTAACACCAATTTTACACTGGCCCTGTTGATAAAGGAAGCGGTTTGAACAGGTGGGTTAACACCAATTTTACACTGCCCCTGTTGATAAAGGAAGCGGTTTGAACAGGTGTGTTAACACCAATTTTACACAGGCCCTGTTGATAAAGGAAGCGGTTTGAACAGGTGTGTTAACACCAATTTTACACTGGCCCTGTTGATAAAGGAAGCGGTTTGAACAGGTGTGTTAACACCAATTTTACACTGGCCCTGTTGATAAAGGAAGCGGTTTGAACAGGTGTGTTAACACCAATTTTACACTGCCCCTGTTGATAAAGGAAGCGGTTTGAACAGGTGGGTTAACACCAATTTTACACTGCCCCTGTTGATAAAGGAAGCGGTTTGAACAGGTGGGTTAACACCAATTTTACACTGCCCCTGTTGATAAAGGAAGCGGTTTGAACAGGTGGGTTAACACCAATTTTACACTGGCCCTGTTGATAAAGGAAGCGGTTTGAACAGGTGTGTTAACACCAATTTTACACTGCCCCTGTTGATAAAGGAAGCGGTTTGAACAGGTGGGTTAACACCAATTTTACACTGGCCCTGTTGATAAAGGAAGCGGTTTGAACAGGTGGGTTAACACCAATTTTACACTGGCCCTGTTGATAAAGGAAGCGGTTTGAACAGGTGTGTTAACACCAATTTTACACTGCCCCTGTTGATAAAGGAAGCGGTTTGAACAGGTGTGTTAACACCAATTTTACACTGGCCCTGTTGATAAAGGAAGCGGTTTGAACAGGTGGGTTAACACCAATTTTACACTGGCCCTGTTGATAAAGGAAGCGGTTTGAACAGGTGTGTTAACACCATTTTTTTCACTGGCCCTGTTGATAAAGGAAGCGGTTTGAACAGGTGTGTTAACACCAATTTTACACTGGCCCTGTTGATAAAGGAAGCGGTTTGAACAGGTGTGTTAACACCAATTTTACACTGGCCCTGTTGATAAAGGAAGCGGTTTGAACAGGTGGGTTAACACCAATTTTACACTGGCCCTGTTGATAAAGGAAGCGGTTTGAACAGGTGTGTTAACAAAATGAATACATGTCATCATTTTTGCTTTGATTACAATACAACAATATCTTAATCCAAGACCTAAATAAGTCTATTGGTGGATTCGAGATGCACTTCTTAGCGGCATAATCACCATGATTGTAAAACTTGCAGTTTTTGAACGATGTACATAAGAACAAACAATCATTATTATGCTAACTTACACCAAGGACTACTCGAATAGAAGGGCCGGAAACTACGTTTCTCAGAAAAAGTTAAGGAGGCTGGTTTTTTCGAAAAAATACACTACGGAGATAGGAACTTTTCACTTTTTTCATATAAAATTGTTATTGCTTTCGATAGGAGGCAGTTTGATATGTTTTGCCTTTCTTATAGCTCTATTGATATTAATAAAGATTTTTGTTCAGAAAATTAGAATTCTATGTTAGATTTTTATTCTACGTACATTCCCTGTACCTAGAAGTCATAAAAATGCATGGCACTGCTCGACTCTTTGATTTTATGAATCTATTTCATCATCTCTGTTACACACTTTGTTACACAGTCAGCTAAGAACGATAAAACAGGGTCATTAAACCAATGAGCCGAGCCGTGCCAGATGACGTACGGCTTGTACAAAATTATTCGTCACATTCTTATTTATAGCAGTGTTAACGAAATATTTCTATTCATTCTATCTGATAGATAAGCCATATTTTCGGTGAAATTACAAGGGGCACTAAAATTTCTGTCAAGGTACTACTGAATTATTGCATTGAGTCAACTAGAAACTAGGTCCCTCCCTTGGGCTACCAAAGTACATGTTAGGTACAATATCAAACCAATTATTTTAATTAATGAATTTGATTACCGATTTGGCTGCTAGCAATTTGGGTTATGATTTATGATTAGGGTAAGTAGGGGTTAAAGGTTAATAGTTAGGGTCTTTGTAGTCAATTTCTGGTCTTCGAACTGTTGGCTGGCAGTCAGAATTTGAGAATCCAATAAATGTCCTATCCTATCCTATGGAAGTCCAAAGCTTCTTCCCATACCTCACGGCCTCTCTAGTCGGCTAGTCGGACAAGTTATAGATTGCTTCGCTTCTGGCCCCAATTTCAGTGCTCAAGTTGACATTCCCTGTTTACATTCCTAATGCTGATTAAACATCAACAGGTGCACATTCAAGTCCAACGAACCGGTCCAGCCCAAGCGCCTGTCCTGGTGCCGGCAGTACAGGCTGCTGCTGGTCACAGACCAATCAGCCGACAGCAGCTCCGAGTATTCGATCCGCGCTTATAAAATCAATGCAAACTCGGCCACTTCAACAGCGGAATTTCGGCCAGCCCAGCGGCCTTGTGTATCTCTTCAATCGGCCACTCTGCCGGCGCTGCTGGTGCGCGCAGATGGCGAGCTGGTTGTGGCGCGCTACTGGCCCGGCCGGCTGGTTGTCAGCTGGCTGCCGCCGGGCGCCACCTCACTGGATGATTACTCGGTGCGCCAGGTGCAGCTGGCGCAGTGCCTGCCAGCCGATGTGACAAGCGCGAGCGACGATGACAACTGCCAGACTGTGGCAGTCTGGGACAAGCTCGGCTCCGTACTGTTTATTGACAGGCCAGCGTGAGTAGTGCTCTTTGTGTGTCGGCCAAGGACTACTCAAGTAGAAGAAGCAGTAAACTACGTTTCTTAGAAAATGTTAAGAAGGCTGGTTTTCGCCAAAAATACACTACGTAGATAGGAAGTTTTCATTTTTTCAGCATAAAAATTGTTATTGCTTCCGATAGGAGACAGACCCAATTTTCATCTTTTGATATGTTGTGCCTTTCCTATAGGTATATTGATTTTCATAAAGTTCCCGTTGAACTTTTCACCCGGAATTTTGTGATCCGGGCCCGATTTTTAATTTATTTCCGGATGAAGGCCCGGATCAGCTTTTTTGGCCCGGAACAGCCACTTTTTCCGGAGAAAGATCCGGAAATATGATCCGGTAAAATTTTGGGAAAAAGAAAAGCTGTTCGGGTTGGATTTTCCGAAATTTTTCACCCGGTACACTACTGAATTCTGAGTGTAGACCCGAATTTTAGTAGGATACCGGATGAAGATTCCGGATGAAAATGTTCCGGGTGAGATTTCGGGACTTCAGTCGGAATTCCCCAGTGATCCGGAAAATTCACCCGGATCAGCTCCCCTTGACCCGAATTTCAGCCAATTTCCGGGCGAAGCTGATCCGGGAGAATTTCGGGACTTCAGTCGGAATTCCTCAGTGATCCGGACCAAATGATCCGGAAAATTCGCCCGGATTCTGTAAACTTTCGTTACAGATCCGGAATTTCCACCCGGATCTGATTGCATTACTGGAATAGGAAAAAATTCCGGGTGAAAAGTTCAACGGGTTTTTTGTTCAGAAAATTTGGATTCTGTGCTAATTCTTTATTCTACCTAGAATCAAATAGAGAAGAATTTCGTAGAAGAAAGGCACAGCATATCGGGGGTTGAGCATTGGGTCTGCCTCCTATCGAAAGCAATAACAATTTTGTGCTGAAAGAATGAAAACTTCCTATCTCAGTAGTGTATTTTTGGCGAAAACCAGCCTTCTTAACATTTTCTAAGAAAACGTAGTTTTCCGTCCCACTTGAGTAGTCCTTGGTGTCGACATCATTTAGCAAACAAGCTTAGAAAAAACAAACTGGGATTACTGGCATTAAGGGCCAGTATAAGGGACACAACAAGAATGGTACACAACAGTATGCGTACCAGAGGTTCTGCAGAAGTGGCACGAGAAGAGACCTCGCAGCGGAACATGCGGTATGTTGTGGCACCACGACAATACCAGTGTGCCCACACAGCAGCTCGCAATGTGGGTTTCATGGCTCAGAAATCCATTCCTAATTCTCCTGACTTGGCACCGTGGGACTACTTGTTGTTTGCACTAGCCAAGGAAAAACTTCGTGGAACTTTAATTCCAGGACGAAGAGGAAGCCTACAGAGCCTCCCTATAAAAGAGGTGCCTATTCCGAAGAAGTGGTCCCAGTGCTTTCAGGCCTGGTTTCATCGTATGGAGCGCTGTACTCAGAGTAGGGGGAGGGGGTGCTCTGAAAAGGTGTGGAAGTTTGGTGCGCTGACCTTGGTCAAAAAGGGTCGAAACCAAAAAAAATTTAGGTATCCTCGTAAGCATATAGAATCAGATATATAAATTGAATTTCTGACTCGACTAAAGTATTATTTCGGTTATTTCATTCTCAAATTAATTCTATAGACTTGTTCCATGCCTAGATTTCAGTTTCCTTTCTTTTCCTTTTCCTTTAGAGAATCGGCCAACTCAGCGAATCAGTCGGCTACAGCTGACGTGGCAACAGTTGCTGTGTCCACTGCGCGTAAGCAAAAATCTTCTGCTGGGCCAAGCATTGAGACGTTTAGTGCCTCTAGTATCACTGCGTCGATGGCTGCTGCTCCCTTCTTTGCTGCTCCCAAAGTATCTTCTTTGTCAGTGAAAGCTTCAGAAATGGCTAGCGCTCAACCCAATGTTAATGAAGAGACAAAGAACACTGGTTACACAGCCAATCTAAAAGACAGGAGCCTGTCCAGTCAAGAAAATGCTCTCCCAGACAAGGCGCAGCAGAAGAGGGACATCAGTCAAACCTGCAACGTCTGCAACGCGTCGTTTATTGATCCGAGACGGATACCTTGCGGCCACGTGTTCTGCGCACCTTGTCTTGTCGCGCTACAGGATGCTCGAACTCGCGACCTTGCCTGCCCAAATTGCGGCTTCCGTTCCGCTGACGGCATTGAACCGCTTCTCTTGCCAGCTGCAAGTTCAATCAAGTCGTCAGGCAGCACCGTTATCTCGGGTGCTGCACTTCGCCTTTCCAGCCTGTTCATACCGTTGACTGAGTCCTTCTCAGCTGCTGGCGGCACTGGCGACACAGTTGAAGCCAATATTGGCACCAGAATAGAGGCGAAGCCAGCCAATGATGAGGCAAAGCAACTGGTTGCAATTGAAACTCCTCATCGTGCTGTTTTAGCTAACGTAAGTGGATGCGTCACCATAGATGTTATACGTTTATATTCCTCAGAGAGGTCACTGACCTATACGGTAAGCAAAATCATTGGCAGCCTAAAATTCGATATGGGTGACTTAATGAATATTCTAGTGTTAATTTTGTCCATGGGTGTCGGCACTTCCCTGGGATTTACTTCTGTGCGAATTATATGGGCCGGTGCTCTGAACATTTACTCCCTAAAGAAACTTCCAAAAACAAGCTGCTCGTTTTATCTTAAGCAAGACCATTCCCGATGAAAATTGATTGAGAAGCTCTAAAGTTTTTGCATCACAGCTATCCAAGATCGAGTTTCAGTCTGAAACTTAATTCGTTTTTTGGAAAAATGGATTAGACTAGGTTTTAGAAAACGACTCTGGAGTGACTTTTGTGACTTACTTTAACGACTCAAACGCGTCACGTTGTGAAATTGTAAGTCTTGATAGAATCCTCCAAGAATCGTGTGTGTTGGTCGCTTAAATTTCGCTAGAGATGTCACTCTAATTCATCAAGCGACGCAAATGCGCTTCAAACACGACTATAGCGCTTCGAATACGAGTCTACGGCCCCAGAGTCGTTATACCGTCGCGGCAGGGTCACTTGCGTCGCATCAGAGTCGTTTCAGAGTCGCAGACAAAAAATGCGCTTCAAAGTGACTCTTGGCGACTATTAAGACTACTTTTGGCGACTGTTACAGTGAAATCTCGTCGTTTTTATTCTATTCGTTGTCTCTATCAATTTGCTTTATTTCACCAACATCAAACTCCAAACCACCGGTCCAGACTTATTTCGGCGTTTGGTCCTCTGTGTGACATTCTTTACTTTAGTCATGCATTCCACCTGTGGCTCAGTTATTGATGCCCAAATGTATCCCTTTAAAATATAAAGTTCTCGTTTATTTGCACTCTGTGCCGGTGCAAATAAATCATTTATCTGCACCGGTGCAGATAAACGAAATAAACCATTAGAACATAGACTACTGCACCAGTGCAACTGGGGAATACATGTATAATATTCCCCATTTATATTTATAATAATATTAATACCAGTGCTAGGGCAATAAATGCTTGAGTGACTTGTTTACGAGTATTGACCTCGGCTTACCATTGATTTCTGTTGTCTATGCATTGTCTGTGTAAAATCTCCCACGCTGCTACGTCAGACTGCTATGCGCCAGTTTAGTGTCTTGGATTTTAATCAAGTAAAAATCAAACGGGTCGCAAATATATATATATATAGAGTAATATACTTTTTTGCGATTGAATTCGTCCAAACTGCAAAACCTTTCGTCCACAAATGCTTTCTTAATGGGAGCTAAATTTAGATCATACCATAGACAGCTGTGTTCGCGCAAAACGGTTCATCCAGTTTGTAAAACATTTCGTCCCCTAGACTAGAGACCGAGTGTACTGTTCCTACCATAGTTAACACCCAATTGACAGTTCGCTTTTGCTACCACTACAGCTACAGCAACGCATATCTTCCATTCTGAACCCGGCAAAACAGTCGAAGATGAACCGAGGCCTGGCGGATGCACATTTTGAAGAGAGAGGTCGAAGCTGCACTGCACGTGATTACACAGGAGAAGTGCCAGCAATGGACCAATCACACTGTGGGTTACTACGGCCGCTGTTTGGACTACGAAGACATTTTGAACTAACATTCTAACAAGAGACACTGTTTTTGCTTTGTTCAATATCTCGTGATATCAAATAAAGTCGCTCCGTTTAGCTGTTAGCTGTTTGGACGTAGGGTTTAGACGAAATGTTTTACAAACTGGATGAACCGTTTTGCGTGAACACAGTTGTCTATGGTATAATCTAAATTTAGCTCCCATTAAGAAAGCATTTGTGGACGAAAGGTTTTGCAGTTTGGATGAATTCAATCGCAAAAAAGTATACATATATATATGTATAGCTTTTTGCAGCCCATTTAGGCTTACGAGCATTGAATTTAATCCAAGATACGTTTGCCAATGTAACGGAGATTTTGTCTATGGTAGCAAGGCTGGCATAGCGGCATTTAGTTTGGTCCAACAAGCATCAGTTTGGTCCGAATGCTCGGGAGCCATTGGACAAACTCTTGCCTTATCGCAACCGTCTGCAGGTTGTTGCGTACCGCTGGAATGTCAGCGTTTCTACCAACAATTTTCAGTCACTTTTCCAGAGCTCTGCTGATGGTAGAAATCTGATAACTAACTGGAACTGTTTCTTCAACTTCTGCTGCATTTTCTGCAACGTCAAAGGGTTTCTCAACTGCTTCGAGTAGCAGTTGGACCTGAGGCCGGCTCTCGAGCAACTTGCCTTGGCGATTGCCACCCTTTCGCAGGCGATCTCTGCCGGCAGAGTTTCAACGCGCTGATGGATGCTGTAAACCATATTTTCTTTTACATTCAGCAACCTTGCAATGTCATTTGGGTGTTCACCTCTGTCGAGTGCTTCGATCACAAGCCAATGGCGTTCGTTCAACAGCCTAGCATATGGTCCACAATTCTGGGGCCGATCTTGCTCCTTCGCAGCAGTTGCAAATGAAGCTATGGACCGAATTGTGCTTGTTGGACCAAATTAGATGCCGCTATGCCAGCCTTGCTACCATAGAAAAAAGCTCCACTACATAGGCAAACGTATCTTGGATTAAATTCAATGCGCGTAAGCCCAAATGGGCTGCAAAAAGCTATATTACTCTATAATTAATTTAAAAAGCGTTGAATCGTGCTAAATTCCTATATATATTCGTTCGCGCAATGATTAGTCTTCGTATTTTCGCCAATCCTCAGCGCTCCAATTCGCTTGCCTCAACCGCCGACGATTCTGCCGTCTCAGCCTCGACCTCCGCCTCCAGTAGCGCGAACTCCTGGCGTTTTCGCACCGCCAACGCCGGCACGCCGCTCTCTATTGCCTGCCACAATGACCGGCTGTACGTGGTTGAACAGGAAGACTCTGATTTAAAAAAAATCGGTCGACTTGGCTGCTACGACATTCGCGGCCAGCAGCAGCCCCTGCCGCCAGGCTTAACTGCGCTGACTGGAATCGGCGCGGTTCGATCGGCTGTCATCGGTGGACGCGGCGCGCTGTTCGTTTTGGCGCGAACTGGCGAATCCAGCACCTCTGTGCGCGCCTTTCAGCTGCCGTCGGGTTGTCTTCTGTGGACGCTTGAAGGTAGAGCACTTTGTTTTAAATGAGTGAGGTGGAATTTCCAACAATTTGCACCACTGTACATCTGCTTAGTGTAAAAAACACTAAAAGTGCCAATGCACCACTATAGCCCTGGTTTGCCAAGTGCCGATCACTTTTCAATGACTCCTTCGACGCTTCAATGACTGTTTAAGGCTCCGAAGTTGCCACCGGTGCTACGGATGTTGCCGCATCCGACGCCGGACTTGTCTGCGTGGCCTGTCCGGACACCGACTGCCTGCTGCTGGCCGCCAGCCAGCCCGGCCTCGCCCCGGCCGTGTGGCAACGTCAGTCCGGCGAATCTCTGAGCGTCAGCCGGCCTGCCAGCTTGGCTTGGTGCCAAAGCCACAGTCTCCTGGCTGTTGCGTCAGCGGCCTTGGCCGGATCGCAACCGTCGGCGGTAGTGCTTTGCGGCCTGGCGCGGACTCCGCTGGCGCCGCTGTCCTTTTCGCCTATCCGACGCCTGAACTTCAATTCGCTTCCATTTGCTACGTCGTCGGCTTTGGTGCTGACTGGGCTGATGGTGTACAGCCGGGATCGACTAATCCTGCCGGCCGCTGTCTGCCTTGGTGACAATGGAATAAGAGAAGTCTGCAGATTGTTGCTAATTAATCTCGCCAACTCCGGGTTGGGCGTTGTTACCGTTGCTAAGGACGTCGACTCTGCCATTGGTTCGGTGACTCGTCCAACTGCTCTGTGTACTTTTCGCGACGGTCAAGGTGCTGTATTTGGCGACGCTGTAAATGGTAGTGTGGTTGTGGTTGAGCAAATTGCTGAGCTAAGTTGAGTACGCGAGGATTTAACACATGGTTATGTCTGCCCGTTGAATGACTTTGCTGACTGTTCCAGATCAGATTCTGAGGTTTTCTCTTGAGCTGTCGGTCACGAGTGCTTCGATTAGCATTTATCTATCTATAGCTTTAAAGCCGTATAAGATATTACTTTAAGTATTCTGTCTTCCATTTTTGGTAGCGATCAGCGAAATCATCGGCTAAAAGTCTCGACTGTTTTCCTTCAATGTTTGTTAATTGTTTATTTCACATTTCCATTAACTTAATTTATATTGGCTGGCTCGTAACTTCAGTCTAATAAATTGATAGAAAGATTTAATCAAAAAGTCTGCGTTTCAAATGTATGGGCTAAATAAAAAAATATATATATATATATGTACTTTGATTGTTTGTTCGTTTTGTGCGGCCGATACTATTTCTATATATTTAAATAAAGACACCCGTTCCTTTCAAACCTATTTGTTTTCGTAGATGTACTTCGTATTTTTAAATCACTGTTCAATTATTTTTTATCCTTATTTAACAATGCTTTTCCCAGTTGGTGATTAAAGTTGCATTCTCTAAGCTTCGCTCTCCGTGTTAATTAGCTGCCAATTAACTAGCAAAAGTAAAATGACACACTGCCAGTGTTTTCAACTGTGTTGTTTGCTTGCCTTGCGCTTTTTGGTAATTGTTAGCTTGTCTTTCAGCTTCTTACTTTATTAAAAGCATTCAAAACATTATCTAGAGCTTTCGTTTTTTTCAAAGAGACCAAATTAAGTCCGTACGGGCGTAGTTATCAAATTAGAAAATTTATTCCTAAGATTGCATTGAAAACTGGTTAGAAATTGGGTTCATTGTATAGAAAAAGACTTGGGCAAGTTCTATTAAGCCATCCTAAGATAAGATCGTTCTTAGCTTCTATCTCCGCACTGTAAAAGTTCCGACGTACGATCTGACTTACGCTACTACAGCTTTATAGTTGATTTTTAAGCCCCAGATTATCGTATTTGACGCCACCAATATCTAAGGGCAGGACCTTAGCATTCAGCTAGGTTCGAGTTTGGTAGCCACTGTCATAAAGACTATTTTGCCAAATGGTGTAAGAGCTCTATGATATTGATATGATGCGTGATTTATTCTCACTATTCAATAAAACGAGTAGCTTGTTGATATTCTTCATGTTCGACTCTAACAATCCAAACAGCGACGCGCTCCAAGCGCTACAGCTGGACGTTCAACGCAAGTTGGGCATGGGGAAGTTACTGCTGGAATCGATGGGGCCAGAGCTCGCGTCGCCTAGCGAACTTTTTGACCAGCTGTCGCTTGCCCTTGCGCGTAGACGTGCGCTTATCCACCGAGAGCTGGCGGACTGGGCGCAGAGACGTCAGCGATTGCAGAGAGCAGTTTCCGAAGCCTCCGAGGCTAAGCAGTCCACCTGCACCACTGTCAGCCAGCTGTGCCATGCTGAGGCAAATTTAACTTCCGCTATCAATAAAGTTGTCACAGAGTCTGGCAGTGTCATGCGCGGATTCTGGAACACCATCGATATTGAAGAAAAAATTGAAAAGCTTTTGCTAGCCCTGGCAGTTCATTGGGAAGAAGTAAAAGTTAGTGAGATTATTGACAAAGAGTCGGCCTCCCGTCAAAACTCAGAAGGCCCTGAATGTGCAGCTTCTATTCAGGGTCGTGTCAGAGACAACCAAAAAGACTCGAATTCTTCTGTAAACCGTGACGAGAATAGCGAAATAGGTGACCGTCTCGCCGCTGCGTCATCGGACCAAAGCGACTATACTTTGTCGAAAAAAATCGACCATCCTACTTTAACTGCTACCATAGAAATCGCTCGCGAGGAAGCTCCACGTGATGAATCTGCTCTCAAAAGTGTCGATGAGAAGCCGACAATCAGTAGCAGGATGGCTGACAGCAGCATAGAGAAAGCAACTGAGCTGGTTAATGCAGAATCTTTGGAATATCAAGCTTCTGTGAAATCAGACACAGATGTATCCATTACTTGTGAGCAATCCGCGTCTGTATGTTCCAGGGATCAGGGGCTTGAATGGTCAGAACCTTTCTCCGCCATTACTTGCTCGGAGATTTCTGGAAGCTTGTTCACAGACACTGAAGCTGGAGCGTCGCAATTTTTCTCTAACCAACAAAGCAGTTATGAAGATAGAAACATTGTTAAATCTTCTAAACTGTTTGATACTCACGATGATGAATTCTCTTCCAACCATTCGGACTTTACTAACTCTAGATCTACATCTGTGCGGAAGTTTCGTACTTTTATGAATCCCATCTCCGTGACGTACTTGAAGAAGCAGTTTTATGTTTTGGGATCGACATCGTCTCGTCCAATTAATGTGTATACGAGTTCTGGTTTCGCACGCGGGGCATTTGTCCTTAAAAGACACGATGACCGCCAAGTAGCCTGCGTTCCAAGTATCCTTCGCTCATGTCAAACTAAGCAATGGATTATCCTTATCGACCAGAGCAATGATAGAATTGTGTGCGCCAGACCTAATGGAATAGTCGATGCTATTATAAATACGCATTCTGGCTTACAAGATGCGATTAGCACAGGCCAGCATATAATTGCATGCTTTCCATCAAGTGGCATATTCATTTCCTCTTTAGATAATGTTGAGCAACTATCCCAGCTCGATATTCTTGGCGTTCCAGAGCCATTGCTTCCAATGAGACTAGCATGGTGCAGCAATTCCGTAACCTTGCTTGTTGTCGACGTTAACGAAACTAACTCTGACAGTTATCGAATTCGGGCATTTCAGCTATGTGATCAGGGTTTAAAATTATTGGATTTTCCAAGTTTGGCTATTGAGTCATCGGTGATTCCCAGCGCTATCATGAATGACAGTGAACTTGTAATTGGAAGACTTAATGGTACTACGGCAGTTTTTAGTTGGTTAGCATCTAACTCAGACTCGATGTCCGCTCAATATGATTTGCTCGAACTGGAAAGCTGGAAAACTGGAATAGAGTCGTTTCCTATCGACATGAATTGGGTGCCTACAGAAAAGGGCACGTTTGCTGTTTGTAAGAACTCAGGCTACGTTATAGTTATTTCTAGCAGGTAAGCTCTTATTTATTTCTTTTTATATCTTTCATTTTTAAGTAATATGATCCGATTAAAAATCGTTCTAAAATCGTAAGTTGTATCCTAAAACGCAATTTTTGCCCAAAAATTTTTGCAGCAGCCTGCAGCACCAATCTGCGAAATCTGATTCTGCAACAAATCTTACTCAAGATGAATGTGAGCCAACCGAGGGCATCGTTGCGGATGAAGCTCCAACTGATAGGACGGAAGCAAACGGAGTAATGAGCAGAGAGGATGAACATGCTGTTAGCATGGGCGCATCTGGGCTAATCAGAGATGATGCAGAACTGCACACCTTAGATGTTTCAGTCGACGTAGTTCGCCTTGCCAATGATTGTTTTACAGAAGTTGTTTCGGAAACGCTGATCAAAAGATATCCCATGCCGAAGACCGACAACGCATCTCACACTGTGAAAGCTCTTACCGCCTGTGAAAATCACAGCGACTCAACTTTAGACAGCAATTCTCGCTTAACTAGCGAAAGATTTGCTGGAAAAGGTCCAACTGAACAGGTTGCTTCACACGCGCAGAATGTTTTACAACTATTTAAAGTTTCGAAGCCGAAGTCTGCAGCTGTTCTTTCCGATCGAATTTACGTTTCAGAAGGATCTGGCCGGGGTTGCTTCAGTGTTTATAACTTGACAGGTAAAAAGTTAGAAAGTATTCGTCTGTGCACGCTTGGTGGTGAAGCCGTTGATATCACTGCTTACCGCATTAGACTTAGCTGCACTGGACAGTGGATTATAGTTTCTCATCCCACCAACAAGCAAATTGCTTGTGTTAATCCTGCGGGTCGTCTCTTGCACTCTCTTAAAGTTCCTAAAGGAGGCTTTGAAGACGCAATTTGTACCAGCCGTCAGCTGATTATTGCCTGTCCTGGTGGTCGCATATACACGGCTATTTTTGATAACCTTACCGAAATTAAGCTATGCTCCACCGATTTAAAGATCTCCTGTCCTGTGCGAATGGCCTGGTGTAACGAGTCAGAAACGCTTCTCGTAGTTGATCGAACCTCTATAAAGACTGAGGAGTATAGAATTTTAGCCTTTAAGATTGACAGCTGTCAATTGACGGCACTCCCGGCTCCCAGATTGACGATTCAGTCATCGGTGGCGCCGAATGTCCTGCTTAAAGCTGACGAAATGGTACTTGTTTGGGTTTCAGATTCAACATGTACTATTAGTTGGCTTCCCACTGATGCCATGAATCTGGCTGCTGAGCACTGCAGCGCTACTGTTGAAGACATTAGCCCAAGAGATATTTGTTGGCTTCCATCTGAGATGAGCAGTTTTGGTGAAGCTATTATTTGCAATGCGAAAGGCTCCGTTTTAGCCTTTCGGCGTCCACTTTATTGATGAATCTGCCAGAAGAGTACACGTGGAACTTTTTATATTATGTTATGTTAGTATTTGTTTTGTTAATCTTTCACTAATGGAGATTTTATGAACTTATGAGCTTGAATATGAGATTTTTCTGACTTATTGTTATGTCGTTGATTTTTTTGTTTTTTGCCCTCTCAAGCGAAATAAAGGTGTGTCAACTTAAGCTCATAAAGTGGAGCCAGAGTGGCCTATGTACACAAATAATATGTCATTCTGCTCATAATGACGCTAGGAAGCTGGGTTTGGCAAAACAGCGACAAAAATTGGACTTGGGAGAACAAGCAAGGGGATAATTAGGGACTATTATTATGTAACTTAAGCTCCTTCCTAGTGGCATTGTGAGCAGAATGACATATTATTTGTGTACATGGGTTGCTCGGGCTCCACTTTATGAGCTTAATTTTACCGGCCCTTTGTCGACATTAAATTTCAATTAAATTTCAGTTTTGGTTACTTTTCTAAATTTACGTTTTGAATCCTGTCATTTGATAGTGTGGTGCCTAAATAAGAAAATTCACAATTCCTCAATTTGCGTTATCTGTATTGCTAGTATCTGTATCGATGGTACACTGTTGCTTTTTTCTGGAGTAACAAGTTATTAAAACTTTGCGCCAGCCTAAATCAAGTTTCTTATATGCTGTATTTTTACTTTACATTTCGCAGATTTTTTGTTGCCAATCATTTTTCAGTCACTGTGCACATGTACATATTTTTACACATTAGATATTATAATTATATTTTATAACCTTATGTCTATTGTCTGATTTTATTCCATTTATTTTACCAAACACTACGCTATAGTCTTATGTTGAGCTGGTACAATATGAAATGTAAATAAAATATTATTGTTAGTAGTGTAGCTAGTTGTTTCGGAGATTTTTTCGTTCTCCCTGAATAGTGTTCCTTGGGAAGTTTTACTTTAGCAGCTGTAGGCAAACTATCGAAACGTATTGGACTAGCATTGGGCTGATTATACTCTTCAGGTCTTGATATTCTCTGTCTGAAGTAGCTCTAAATATTGTATACGACGACTCGTATAGTATCATCTCTAAGACAACAACATCAATAAATTGTTCGCTTTTTCTGCAAGAAGCAGTGTTTTCCTCATCATTCCTTGATTTTTACTTGTACTCGTATTTGGCTTACGAACTGGGTTATCTAATTTCCGGCTTCAGAAGTTACTGGTTAGATGTTAAGAAACTGAACTTTTCTTAGTCCTGTGGATCGAATAGGAAAGCGATTCGCCCATATTGCAGTCATCACCCTCTTGACCAACTATATGACCGATTGAAGCAACAACTTGTTTGTTAATTTCCATACCATTTATGAAGAAGCGCGGTTTATAGCACTATAAAAATGATTTAATCCCAAATGGCATCGAATCTGTCCGGCTGCTCCTATAGCGAACTAGAAGAGTCAGTTTGCTCCAAAGCATTAATAGCCTCGCAGCTGCTGGAGTCTATGGGACAAGAACCCGGTCCTCCAGACGATTATTTTGAACGACTCTCAGTAGCGCTAGAGCGGAGACGCGCTGCTGTGACTCGAGAGCAAGCGGAATGGCAACAAAAGTGGCTCCAGTTGCGTGACGCTCTGCAAAAGGCTTCTGAATTGCCGCAGTGCACTTTGCCTGTCGATGAGCTGTGCGATATCGAAGCTGAATTGGTTTATGCTATTAACAGCGACAGAAGGTTAGCTCGAAGAGGGGTCTGGAACACAACTGACGTTCAAGTTAAAACAAACGAATTGATCGCAGCTCTGAGAATTCATTGGGAGCCAAGGAAAAATCCGGACTCGAAAATTAGCGAAAGTGAATCAACTTATTCGCCAGTTGTTTCTCAAGCAAAATCGTTTACCAAAAATGCCCTTTCGGAGGAAGCTTGCTCTAGTTTCAGAGATTGTGTTGATTCATCATCACAAAAAGAGTCAGAGTTGCAAGAAGTTTCACTTATTGACACCCCTAAATTGCCGGAGTGTAGTGCGCCAGTTTACGATGCTTTTAGGCTTATATTTAAATCAAGCTGGAATATTTTTTCTGGAGCCTTCATTCCAAATTCTATAATTGTTCTTGAGTTCGCACAGTGTACAAAGCAAATCAGCTTTTTTTAGCCCTAACGGTACCAGAAACGGCACTCTAAAATTGATGAATAAAGACGCAACGCCGGTGAAATTTAATCCTTATCGTGTTCGCTATTGCCCTATTAGCAAGTATGTAATTATAGTTGATCAATTTAATAAGCGCGTACTGTTGTGCACATCTGATTCATGCTATCTTGTGGCTTTTGTTCGGGTTCCTAAGGGCCAACTGCATGACGCCATTAGTACTGGGCAACAGCTTTTTATGTGCTGTCCTACAGCTGGTATTTATTCTGCGCGTCTTACAAATCCGTCGGGCGTCAGCGAGTCGGACGTCAGCGAATGCACTTCCGATGTAAAACTAACTTTTCCAATTCGGCTTGCATGGTGCTGCAAGTCAAACATACTCTTGATTGTCGACCGAGTGGCTAGCAATCGATATCGCATTCAGGGTTATCGTAACACTTGCAACCGGCTGACTGGAATGTCTTCTCCTAATATAGAACTTACATCTTTTGTTATACCGGCTGTGCTTATTAATAATAGAGTCTTTGTTATTGCCTGGGCTCCCAATTCTGGGGCAGTTATCAGTTGGTTGCCTACCTCTGCCACAGGTATGTCAGACGAAATATGTAGGATTGTCAGCAGGGCGTCTGATCCAACAGACATGTTCTTTGATCCTACTCAATTAACTATGGAGGACCATGGCGAGATTATCGTGTGCAACAAACATGGATCGATTGTCCGAATCCGTCGTCCAATCTGACAAATTACTGATTTTTCAGTTTATTTAAATTCACCTTAAACTTATTATTGTTTAGTCTGTAGACCCTTTGACGTACCTTGACAAGTTTCCTCTATCAAAGTGTCTAGACGCAGAACTCTACCAGGACGTTTCCGTGGAAACTATGGAAACTTACATGTAACATTTTAAGCTTCGGTTGAAGTCTTCCTTCGTTAATATATTAACTACTGCAATCATTAAACTGAAATTCTTCTCTAGAATGTAGTAGTTTTCAACATCTTATGTACGAGTAAAAAAACAAAGCCAAATAAATATTTTTATTCTTTTTTATTTATTTTTATACATTATATACAAGAAGAAGAAAAAGAAGCTGCGACCCCCCAGGTCCCCAGTCAGAGCTCCAGTCCTGCGCCGGAGAAGGAAGCAGGAAAAGAACAGGAACTTACACACTCGTAGTAGCCGATGTAGTTCAACGCGCACTTACCATGGTATTTTTGTTTTGTCAATAGACAACCGGTAGGAAAAGAGGATGCCCCATTAGACAACAACTTCATTATATAGTATATTTATCAGTTGACCTACACGACTATTAAATAATTAAAGTTCAAATGTACGGTATGGTAGGGTGAGGTGCGAGGTGGCGTGATCAGCGTACGCACTGATTTAGAAAACTGAAGGGTTGGAGCTGGGCGCGAGAGCAAAAAGGGCAAGATTGCACATCAATAGATAGAAACAATACTGATGACTTTTCAAGGTGGCGATCCAACACAGTTGGAAAAATTTCTTTGCACAGCATTTGTGTCAGCGCTTGTTTACATGTAAATCAAATATTTTGGTTAGACTAGAATTCTCTTCATTTTTGGTCCTTTTTTTATTTTACACATTATTTTTTAATTTACTCACATCTTAGCTTTTATTTATAACTGTTTAAAATTTTTATTGATAATAATAAGATAGGTGTTAAAATAATATGTTAATTTTTCTGTGTAAAATGGATGCTTGTGTAAGTATACCAGGACGCATATTTTCATGCTGGTGAGAGTGCTTTCCTAATTTTTGCCAAAATCGATTTTCTGTTTTTTAGCAGAAAGTTCCATTGATCTGATATTTAATTACGCTTACTATTTTTATAGCTAAAAATATGCCTGTATTACCTTATTCCATGTATTCCTCAAATTCTTGTGGAACCCTATTGTTTTAGTCGTATTTAGCTTTTTTGTCTTATAATTGCAGTGTTGTGAGTTAGTAGACCATATTAATATTGATATGCAAATAAATAAATAACTCGGTGGTGAAGTTGTGTACTTTTAGCTTGGGTTATTTATACTTGCTTGAATGACAAGTTTACAGTAGCATGCCGAAAGATGTTCAAATAAATCCCCAAATCCTCAATTAAGTATTCAAATAAGACTTGAATATATCAAATAAACGTAGTACTTTTTATTATTTGTTATGTAATGCATAACTGTTTGTTCGAAAGCCTGGTTAAAGATTTTTTTCCTTTTTATTCATGCTAGCCAATCCGATGTCATCAAAATTCATTGGCGGTTCAACCAACGAAGAACTGTTCGAGTCTGTTCGGTCGCAGGCTTCAAAGGCGTCACATTTATTGGAGTCAATAGGACCTGAACCAGCCCTACCTAGTGATTTGTTTGAGCGCTTGTCGATAGCTCTGGAGCGGAGACGCGCCGCGATTGAGCAGGAGTTGGCAGACTGGCGCCGGAGGCAGTCGCAACTGCAGAAATCTGTGCAAGAAGCTTCCTCTGCCAATTTGTCAAGCCTGTCTGTCGCCGAGCTGTGCCGCATTGAAGCCGAACTGGATGCTGCCATTGACAGCGACAGGACTGCTGTTAGAATTCGAGGCTCCTGGAATGCTAGCGATGTTGACCGTAAAACGGCAGATTTAATTGAATCATTAAGGATTCAGTGGGAAGCACCGGCTGGCAAGTAGGCAGGTGGCGCAGTGTTCTGATGCACTACTCAAATTTTGTCTTTCTATAAGTACAAAAGCTATACCCTAAAGCTGACGTTTTACTCGTTTCGAAGATCTGTTCATTCCGCTATTCATTAGCAGATTGATTCAAAGGTGTTTGCTATTAGCACTAGGTAGTCTTTTTATTTGAACACTACTAAATTCAATTAATGTCTTTTTATAGTTTCACTTTTCAATTTTCTTTCCCTTCCATATAGATTTGCACGGAACTAAGTGCGACGTAATAAGTTTTCTTTACAGATTGTTTATGAACTTTCCTGATCCAAACATTCTCCTATTCGACAATATCTCCAGTTCTAAATAATGTACATGTATAGTTTATCTCGTATATCGGTGGCTTAGTTGCAACGGACTACAAAGTTACTTTCTGATTTACAAAATCAATAAATTGATAATCATTTCAAATTTTCACGCTTTCAAAAAGGAACGTGGGCTTTGATTGAATCATTTCTTTTTTGCATGAGTAAGAATATTTAGTTCCCTAATCGGTATATTTGAAATATTTTTGTAATGCTTTAATGACTATTTTAGCAGCTAGTTATTTACATGTAGCATACGAATTTTGTAGTCAACTTATAAGTTCTGGCCTATGAATCTTGCAGTATAACTTTTAATGATTTTTCTGGCTCCGTCTAACAAATGTCATCAAACAATTCTGGTTGTTCTACTAAAAGCGAACTGGTCGACTCGGTTCGCTCTAAGGCAGAAAGAGCTTCGCAGCTGCTCCAGAGAATGGGAACCGAGCCGGCACCTCCTTGCAATTACTTTAAACGCCTGTCTGTCGCCCTCGAGCGGAGGCGCGCTGTGGCAGCTCGGGAGCTGACTGACTGGCGTCAAAAGAGACTTCAACTGCAGGAGGTCGTTTGGGAGGCTTCTGTGGCAGAGAAATCCAACTGGCCTATCGATGAGCTGTGCCGCGTTGAGGCCGACTTGGACGCTGTTGTTGGCAGTGACAAGCCTGCGATTCAGAAGGGCTACTGGAATTCTAGTGAAGTCAATTCCAAGATTAACGATCTTCTGCAGTCGCTAAGCATTAGCTGGGAAGGGCATGAGCTACAAAGTTTTGACAAGTGTCTAGAGTGGGTCGCCGCAAGTCCGGTGACAAATGAGATAGCAACTACAACGGTGGATCAACAAACAAGCAGTAAAGAATCTAATGAGTCCATAGTTTGGACGATGATTAGTCAGGAAAAATTTGTTCCACATGAGTTACCTCCAAAGTCTTCAGCATCACTCAAAGATTCAGTTAGTGTAGCTAGTGAAGATAGCAATGCCGCTGCCATCGCTTCTAATTCACCTGTTTGCCAATCACAATTTGTTGGTTTGTCAAGTCTAGCATCAGCGACATTCTTTTGGGGCAATTACATTTGCGTCGATCCGGTTCGTCGTAAAGTGTTTCAACGACGCTCCGACGGCAGCAGCTCAACCAGTTTCTGATTTCAAGTATCATATTTCTCTATCGACGATCGATGGAAAATCGCTATCTTTCATACCTCACGTTGTTCGCTCCTGCCGCAAAAATAACTGCCTTATTATTGCCGACCAGCGTCACAGCAAAGTTATCCTTGCCCAGCCTGACGGCGTCGCCAGTTTAATTGTGGGGCCGAATTTCAGTGTGCAGTGAGTAGATTGTCGCAACGTTAAGAGTCTAGATTTCTTTATTTAAATTTATTTTAGCTCGCTATTTTTTACCTGTGATAACTCTATTTAACTCTACTTTCAGCTATCGGCTGCTACCACCAGATGATGCAATTGAAGCCGGCGAAGTTATAGCTATCGCTTCATCAAAGTTTGGAATCTATCTTGTATCACTTACGAAAAGCAAACAATGCAAGGCCTCTCTGTCAAACGAGTCTTTGAAGCTGATTTCACCTGTTCGATTGTCCTTCGATCAACAAAAGCGGTTGCTTGTCGTTCTTGACAGAGTGTCTACTGCTAACGTGTTTAAGATTGTTTTGTATAAGATTACTGTTAGTGTCACAACTGCTTCGCTTATTTCTTTTGGAAATCTCTGGACCGACTTCAATAGTCGCTGCGTTCCAAGCATATTTGCTCAGCGTAGTCGAGTAATAGTGTCGGTGTCAGCTGGTGATTCGAGCAAGCTGATCAGCATATCGTCTGATACAAACGCTCCATCTACTGGCCGTCGCGAAATAGAACTCAGTGCGCCTCTATTTAGTTCAAGAGCGGCTGGCGTTGTTGACATTTGCTGTCTAGAGGATGAAGACTCCATTTCTGTTTTCTATGAGAATGGCTTTTCCGATATTGTTAATTGGAAGAGTTTGCAATAAACGTTTTAAATTGTTTTATTTTTTGCTGTCCTGCCTGTCGCTTAGTAGGTCAAGTTTTATTGTGTTTTTCTCGCTGAAATCTTGAAGCTTTGTACGTGTAAGCTTTTTTGTGAGCTTTGAAGATTAAGAAATTTGATCATTTAACAGTCAAAAGGCCGATAAATTCAAACTTCTCTATGCCTAGCCTGTTTCAGTAAAGCCAGTGATTCGTTTTATCTAGACAAGTTTTTTTAACGAGGACTCTGAGGACTAGAGAAGTTACATATAAGTACTCTGCAAAACAGAAAACAGGTTAAGTAACGATGAAAACGTTAATAGGCCAAGAAGCGTCCCCAGAGTGGTTGTAAGTAACAGGAAATTAAAAAAGGGACTCGACGACTCTAAAGCAACGAGTGTCACGGTACAAGTCGCCAAAAAGTCATCAAGGAGTCGCCTAAGAGTCATTTTGAGGCGTTTTATTGTCAGCGACTCTGAAACGACTCTAGGGCGACGCAAATGACTCTGGGACGCTTCTACATGTATAACAACTCTGGGGCCGTAGAGTCTTATTTGAGTTTCTCCAGCTCAGCCAGCCAATCAATATAAACCATCAAAAATATTATTAGGAAAGCTTCTGGATCAAAATATGCATAAGTAGGGAAACACGTAGTAAATACTAATTGCAACCTATTAAACTCGATTTAGTCTACTTGAGTTAGTACTCGTTAAAAGTTTTACGACATAATAACTCTTGAACGACTTTTTAGCGACTCTACAATTCGCATGATTGGCTCGTCACGCAACAGTCGCCTCTGTTGTTAGTCTCTTTCAGAAGTCGTTAAAAGTCCTAAGAGTCGTTACCCCAGAGTCGCTTCAAGGTCACTAGAAAGTTGTTTGCTTTTTCTCAAATGTTGCCACCGTAACGCTTTTAACGACAGCTGCCAGGAATTAAAAGTCTCCTCTAAGCTATTCTCATCTGTTGAAGTAATTAGTTACAAGCGTAAAGTGTTAAGTTACTGTATATCATGTCCTTAACTCATTACAAAATGATATGGCGTTGACGAATCTTTCATAAAAAATATTATACAATACTGAAATAGTGATTGAATTTTTTATCCGTGTTACTAGTTCCAAATGTTTGGAAATGTTTGCAAACGGTCTTCAGTCTTAATCAAATTGTATTAAATATTGTTTTATGTTCTGATTTTCAACGCTTTGAATTCTATAGATTGTTATATGTACTTTCACCTTTTAACATTAAGTGAATTCTGTTACTGTTCAGATTTAACTTTATAGTAGTCGTACATGTATTTATTTGAATCCAATTTATTTCAATAACGTAATAGACTTTTAAAGAAATGTTCCGCTGATTGTTTTCAAAAGTATTGTAAAAGTTTGTACCTTTTAGTTGCAAACAACTAAATACTATTTAGCAGTAACAAATTATATCTGGAAATTAGGCTCTCAGAAGTGTAAAGTCTGATTGAAAGGCGGTATCGCTGTCAGATCCCACGTCTATTACTCACGTCTTGTACTCATACACACGCATTGCGTGTAAAATCTTAAAATCCTAGATTCCTACAACTCCCTCAATGGGTAATAATGAGAAATAGGGATCTTACTTAAACCCCTATATTGGAAGTATCTACTGAGAGTGAGTGAAACGTTAGAGATACAAGATTTTTTATGATTTTGCATCCATTGCCACTTCAATAGTGGGATCCTATAGATCTATGATAAGCCGCACTTCCATATTGTCATAATTATTTCGCTAAATTGCTTTTGCAGTGACCTCTGCTACAACTATCTGCTGGATGCCGATCAATAAATCATCGGACACAGATGTCGAATTAATTCGAGCCAAGGCCACTCAACTGAAACGTCTGCTTGGTGCGTCTGAGTCTGCCGCAAATTGTGATGCCGATAATATAAGTGCTGTAAAAGAGGCGACTCAAAAGTTGCGGATTAGATTAGATGCTTTCTTCGACGAGACGTTGCGGAAGCTGGGACAGCGCCAGGCGCAATTGCAGGCAGCTCTCGAGCGGAGATTAGTGGTTGCTGCTGCTGCAGGTGACGGAGCGGAACAGACGTTGCTAGCTGAAGCGAATGCTTTTTTATCAGCAGGCTCATCTGATGCCGCCTCGGTCGATCTTATGCGACGCTTGGACGAAGCCATCGCCCTGCGCGAGCGACCCAGCGTCGATGGTGACGATGGTTCCGGCATCGACCTCGCCGAGGCGGAACGTCGCACTCGTCGTTTACTGGCCTGTCTGACGTTTGCTTGGAGCCATCAAGATGGCTGTGACGAGGAAGATGCTGACTGGATGCGGCAGCGTCGGGCCGACGATCCGTTTGCTGCGGGTGCGTCGCCAGCCACGGTTTCTGAGCCTGCTCAAGAGTCTGCCTACGGACAGATCGCGTCAAACGGCTCAATTGCCTTCTCACGTGTCCTATCGCCATGGAGTGGCCCTGAAAACATTTCTGACAGTGGAGTGTTGAGCGCGTCTAATGTTTGTAAGCATTTAACCAATGAAATGAACGATAGCGGCCCGCAGGCAGCCTCAGCTGAGAATTCTTACGATTCGACAAAGATTATTACTGGCTTTGGTCCTTGCGAGTTTTCATCATTAAAGAAGATTTCGGAAAATATCTCCAAAGAGGCTGGTTTTTATAGAAGCGCGCATCCTACTATTGATGCGTCCGATAGAAAGGAGATGGTTGAATCCAAAATCAACTTAGAGCGTATTGAATCTACAAGTTATCAGGATATGCCTGACAACTTTGATTACCAAGAGGCAGCTGTAGAGTTCAAACCAAGCAGTTCTTCTAATTCTGATTTTCCGTCCTCGGAATCATTACACTTCTGTGAGGAATTGGCTAATTTCGATACTGTCAGTGCTCCGGTGTCTTTGACCTTCGTACACGGACGATTTTATACAGTGGAGGGGGACTGCATTCGGAAATACCGCTTGCAGGATTTACGCTGTCTAGGCAAGCTAAACTTGACTAACGAAGACGATGAGTCTGTAGATGTTACTCCCTATTCTGTTCGAAGCTGCGACACCAACGATTGGTTGTTGATCGTCGACATGGTTAATTGTCGTGTTGCTTGTGTCGATTCATACGAAATTGTGAGATTCAAATTTGGACCACGAGTTAGTGCTAAGTACGTCGTCAGCTGAAACTGTTTGCTTCAATTCATATAACCTAGGATTCTAGCGTATCCTTGTTCTGTATTTAGCTTAATTTTTTTATCAAAAGTACTCAGCACTAAAATAAGTATGCTAATCTGACCTAATTATAGAAGTTCACATAGAATAAAATATGATCATTGTTTTCTGACCTGAGAGGTCTCTTGTCTCATTTGAAGCCTCAGAATATAAAAATATCTTTTGTAATTATTCACTCTAGGTACTCACTTGAAGACCCGGTACAAGCGGTGAGCAGCGGCACTCATCTGTTCATTTGCTGTCCTGAACAAGCCATTTTCTTTGTACGAATCAGTGACGGTAGGACTGTGACGCAGACCAAAGAGCATCTGCGCTTATCCAGACCCATTCGCCTTGCCTGGAGTGAGGTGACCAGTCGGTTGATTGTAATGGACAACAAAGACAATGGCTCATACACTGTGGATGTGTTTGACGTCACTGGTGGTGGAATTGGTGGTCTTTCGATGGTCAACGACTCTTATTTGAAATTATATTCCAACTACGACCCTGATCTTGTTTGCTTAGCCAAGTCTGGCAGAGTTGTTTACACTTCTTACGGCACTGAATTGATGCAGTTTGACTACGATTCGTTTAATATACCCATAAAAATGGCCACAATGCTGTGCAAGTTCGACGAGTGGAAGCGCCTCTCAGACATATGCGTCATTGACGAAGATCGTTTGGCCGTGTGCGACCACAAGGCTAGAAAGATCTACGTGCTATACGCCAAGTCTACTAATTCCACTGGCAATCTTCGCTCTGAAGATTCCGACCGTAGCAAACATACAATTTCAGCGTCTGTGACTCCATTGGCGAATGATGCTATTGCTGGTGACAGTCCCGTCACAAGTTCCACGCACACCAGTCGGAGACCATGCTCAGCAGAGCCATCTTCATTTAATTATGATTTTGATAGACTTAATTATAAATCGAATTCAGGTAGCTGCGAATCGTCCAGCCTTCATAACACGGGAGACAAGCTTTATAGTGCTGATGCTTCTGATGACGAATCAACAAGTCTATCGTCTGGGTTATTCGATATGAGCGACTGTCATACTATTGGTGCACCGAAGTCCATCGCATTCGTGCACAACAGATTCTACACAGTAGAAGGCGGCTGTATTCGTAAATACAGTTGGCAAGATAGTCGCTGCCTGGGAAAACTAGCACTGGTTGACGAGGATGGAGAACCTATGGAGCATATTCGGCCATTTTCTCTTCACAGCTGCGCTACCAATGACTGGCTGTTGATTGTCGACAAGGAAAATTGTTGTGTCGTTTGCGTCAATATATTCGGCACTGCGGAGCGAATATTCGGACCTCGTATCAGTGCGAAGTAAGTTGTAGCTTCGTTAAATCATTTCGCTGTTGTTCACAGTTGCCACGTGCACTCTTATTAAACATTCTTTATCTGCATATCCAAGTAATTCTTACTTTTTAGATACTCACTAGAAGACCCGGTACAAGCGGTGAGCCGCGGCACTCATCTGTTCATTTGCTGTCCTGAACAAGCCATTTTCTTTGTACGAATCAGTGACGGTAGGACTGTGACGCAGACCAAAGAGCATCTGCGCTTATCCAGGCCCATTCGCCTTGCCTGGAGTGAGGTGACCAGTCGGTTGATTGTAATGGACAACAAAGACAATGGCTCATACACTGTGGATGTGTTTGACGTCACTGGTGGTGGAATTGGTGGTCTTTCAAAGGCCAATATTTCATATTTGAAATTGGATTCTTACAACGAGCCGGATCTTGTTTGCTTTCCTGAGTCTGATAAAGTTGTTTACACTTCTAACGACTCTAAAGTCACCCTATTCGGCAGTGAGATATTCTACAATCCCCCAGGCGATAGCGATTCTACGTGCAGATTTGTCCAGTCACAGCTGCTCTCCGGTATCTGTGTCGTATGCGAGGGTCTGGTGGCTGTGTGCGACAAGAAGACTCGATGGATTCGCGTACTAAGTATGAAATGAAATGCTTTTTAAGTGACCTGAGTGGCAGATAACCGTTTAGTACTTTTGAGTTGTTCATTGTGAGAAATTTTTCGTAGATATGTACTGAGCAACAGTCAAAATTTCCACCCTCCAAGCGAGATGAATTTTTCTCACTTATTGCAAGTGACGCAGCTTACGGCACGCGCGAAGCTTATTGCCACCTTGGGGTGGCTTGGGTCTGTTTAATGGTACAAAACAAAAGCCGCCACATCGAGCTGATGCTGTTAATCAACTGAAAGAACAGTTGCGCACTCTGCGCTGGCCTTCTCGGTCCCCAGACAAGAATCCATCATAGAGCATGTCTTCCCCAGGACTTTCTGCGCCGCCTCATCCTGGGGATGCCCCGCAGATTCTGCGTGCTAGGGGATCCCACGTGCCTTGTTAAGTATCGCGATTCTGACTGCATTTTGCATGAAAAATAAACTGTTATGATTTTGTGCGACTGACGTTTATTATTGATTCAATCAAATTTCCCTTCCTCGCGGCGGCTTAGTTGCGTAATTGGAGGATTGAATTGTGGGTGAGAAGTTGCCGCAATAAGTGAGAAAATTTTCATTTTGCTTGGAGGGTGGAACTTTTGAGTGTTGCTGAGCATATATGGTAGTTTGTGCATTTCATTCAAAGTATTTCTCCCTATTGTCAGTTTAATACTTTAACTTCGCTTGTCATTATAATCGTAACAGCAATCCGGTAAAGTTTTTTTTCTATTTTTGCCAATGTATTAGCAATTTATTAATGTATTTTTGTGCCAAGCTTGACTTTTCTGGCTAGCTGCAGCTTTTGCAATTTACTTATGTAGCTCATAGCTTGTATTTACAGGTGGCCGTTTGCTTTGTCAGAATTATTTGATGTTAAAAATTATTATTTTATGCGGTCTATTTATTTTCTTCTATGTTTAAATGCGATTATATCTTTCTTTGACTGTCTCGAGTTCGTGGAAGCAGTTTTGCATTTCACTTAAAGTATTTATTAGCAAGTTTCCGTCTATATAGTTCGATTGATTTCTCACTGAGTCACTAGGGAACGAGTATTATTATATTATTAATAATAGCGATTAATATCAGATTGTACAAAATTAGTTCGCCTAGTAATTCTAAAAAGCAGCTATATACGATTCGTAGGATGGCTGTTGGGTCGTTAATTGTGCTTCTGTGTATAAAAAAAATATTTCGTGCTTGCTCATACCTTTTTTCAGGCACAATTACACCAAAGAAAAAAAGAATGCTTAACACGGAAAAGGCAAGCGCTAATGTTGACTTGATTCGAGTCAAAGCGACACAACTGAAGCGTTTGCTGAGCGCAGCCGAATCTGCAGTCGAAGACGAAAGCCTCCACCAGATTAGCGCAGCTGAGACTGAGACTCGACAGCTGCGCACTCAGTTAGACGCATACTTCGATGAGACGCTGCAAAGGTTCGAGCGGCGCAGGACAGAACTGCAGGCAGCTCTCGACCGTCGGTTAGCTGCAGCGGCGGCGGCAAATTCCGGGAAAGAACAAACGCTGCTGACAGAAGCTGCCGAAGCGGCCTCAGCAGTCTGTTCGGAGACCGCCTCGGTCGACCTTCTGCGACGCCTGGATGATGCCATCGCCTTGCGAGAGCAACCTGACATCGACCTCGCCGAGGCTGAACGTCGCACTCGCCGTTTACTGTCCTGTCTTCGGTTAAACTCGAGCTGTCATGATGATGGCGACGGCGAAGATGCCGATTGGGTGCGGCAACGTCGGGCCGACAATCCATTCGCTGCAGGTGCGTCGTCGGCAACGGTTTCTGAGCCGCCTACGACAGAGTCCGCCTACGGAGAGTTTGCTTCAAGCGGCTCAATCGACTTCTCGCATGTCCTGACGCCTTCCAACAGTCTCAAAGCTTGCGACGCAACTGGCAGTCAATCGCCCAGTGCCGAAACACCTGATCCTTATAGATTAGATCACACTCCAACGCATTCCGGTAGCGTCTCTGCTATCGATATGTTTTTTCCGCCTCTAAGCGCAACACAGCCTTTAAGCATGCAGCCAGCAGGTGCTAATGGCTTATCATATTTGCAGCATAACGCAGGCTTCGATGCAGACGACCGCCCACCGAGCATATCCGACTCTCCTTCGTCTGATTCTTCCGATACGTCCAGCTTTATTGAGATAAAAGACTGTCGCACTGTTGGTGCGCCGAAGTCTGTCACCTACGTGCATGACAAATTCTATACAGTTGAGGGCGGCTGCATTCGACAATACCGCTGTCAGGACGGGCGCTGTTTGGGCAAACTGGCCTTAACTGATGATGAATGTAATCCTGTCGATTATCGACCTCTGTACGTTCGACGTTGCACTGAAAACGATTGGTTATTGATTATTGAGTGCGATAATGATCGAGTCCTGTGTGTTGACTCGGACGGTGTTGTCCGGTTTCAGGCTGGGCCTCGTATTAGTGCCAAGTAAGTAGGCATATAGCAAGCGTGCGAGTATTCATGATTCTACGATTCTCGTGCATTGATAAATTTCAGCGCAATTTACAAACATCTTTATAATTTTCTACACATTTACAGGTACAGACTTCAAGATCCAGTCGAGGCTGTCAGCAACGGCAGTCATTTGTTTATCTGCTGTCCTGAGCAGGCTATTTTTATTGTGCGATTCAGCGACAACAGGAGCGTGACACAAACAATTGAGCACATTGGCTTGTCACAGCCTATTTGCATAGCTTGGAGTCTGGCAACCAATCGATTAATAGTTATAAACGACGAAGGTCACTCTGCCTCTTACACTTTTCACGCATTGGAGGTCACTGGGTCGTCTTTTGCTGGCGGCCTTGCCAAGGCCAGCGATCATTGTATGAGTATTCAGTCGGATTATGTGCCAGAATTCGTCTGCTTACCTGACTCCGATAGAGTTGTTTTCACTCACAATAAAACATATGTAGGAGCCTTCAATCGAGAGTGTTTGTATGACCCTCAGTGCCATGAGTTGTACAGTTTTAGCAAGCCCGCCAACTGGGGGCATATCACGGACATTTGCGTTGTTGACGAATTCCGCGTTGCAGTTTGCGATAAGAAAACTCGATGGATTCGATTACTGAACACCTGCTAAATTTTGGCAACACTGCTTAAACCCGAAATCAAACTGCTTTGATTAGAATTCCGTTTGTTTTGTGCATACAGCGGATCAAGTATACTGCTGATTCAGCTCGTATCGTATTTCTAAGACATTTTTATTGCCTATATTTTTCGATTTTCATACATTCCTTCTCTTTAGCTATCGTATTTTCTACAGAATTCAGTAGTTGTATCGATCAAGTATGATCATTAAACGGAGAAAATATGATGCTTTTGCAGCAGCTTATCCAACTTCTTAAAAATCTTAATAGGTATAAGCTGACTCTTTCGACTTTTTGATGTAAATAACATCTGTAATTAAAATTTTACTGCTCGAAGAAGCAATACCTAAGTTAATACTTAATAGTTACTTATTACTTAACTTAAATAAAAAAATACATTTAAGTTCAGATTTTTTCTTTCATTATTTTAGCTTAATTGAACTTTGGCCTTCAGTTTTAGGCCTTAGTCTTTATTGGATGTGTTTTGCGTGTTAAACTATGCATGTAGATAAAACTGCACTGTTTAGTGCCAATTTTATCCTTTTTTAATCATATCATTCTCCCGCTGCTTTCAGCTGGCCCGGTAAGGACAAAATTATTTCGTTTTTCCAAGTGGCTTCTCACGCTCAAGACTCAAACTTCGCGTACATCCGATGCAACAATCCAACGTTGAGCAGCAGCAGCAGCTACGCTTGCTGCGCGCCCGCCTAGGCGGCTTCTTTGAAGAGACCGTCACCGAGCTCGAGCGGCGTCAGTCCGAGCTGTACCGCCAGCTTAGCGAAACAATTTCTGCTCCATCTGAATCGTCCAGTGTACCGCGAATCGGCCTGGACTTATCCGAAGCTGGTAGGCGCGCCAGCCATCTTTTGGATTGTCTGCGGCTTGACTGGACACCTGACACTGTGGTATCGGAAAACTCTGTCGAGCCTTCAAGATCTTCTAACTACAACACTGTTTATACAGCTGCTGGCAGCACAGTTTGTGGAGCAAATAGCGCTAACCAAAGCAACATGACCGCCACTGAAGTTTGTCATAGCACCGTTGGGAACGCGAACCAAAGCTACATGGCTGCTGCTACTGGAGTTGCCCGTACCACCTTGGTTAACTCGAACCAAAGCTACATGGCTGCTGCTACTGGAGTTGCCCGTACCACCTTGGTTAACTCGAACCAAAGCAACATGGCTGCTACTGGGTTTAGTCCTAATTCAAGTGCTTCTAGCTACTCAACAGCTTTAGGTTCACCTAACAGTGTCGGTCACGGTGCCAAGAAATTGTATACGCAGCAGTTTCGCACAATGAATTCGCCGTATTCTATCGCCAGTATTCACGGTAAATTCTACACTGTGGAGAAGAACTCTGTTCACAGATACGATGCAGTTAGCGGAAAGTATCGCGGCCAGCTTCGAGTCACAGATTTTGATGGCGTGGAAATGCAGCATACGAAAGCCTATCGGCTTAGCTCGTGCAAAACTAACGACTGGCTCATCATTGTTGACAACCGCAACGATATTGTGCTTTGTGTCAATTCGAAGCACCGCTGCGAGTGGGAAATCGGTCCTAAAGTTAGTGCTAGGTGAGCGTTAGAATTCTGAACTTTTTTAGACGTTTCCCGATCCAATAGAATGTTCATTATTTGATTAGTTTTGAGACTGCCCAGTGATGTCTAACATGCTGTTCTGGATCTGCTTTGATTTACATGTTGTAGCTTTCTGATCACGTGATCTGAGGTCACTTGGAGTTGTAGCCTAGTGGTCAGAGCGTCGGACTCACGACGGTAAAATGGGTGCCAGCATTAGCTGGGGTAATTGAGGGTGTGTGTCGCGACCCCCCAGTCTTTAAACTGAACAGCCGTACGCAGCCTTCAGATGCGCCGCGCAATAGCTGCGGCTGAGCTGTCAGTTGCACATCTGCCTAATTGGGGCAGGTGTAATAAATTATTAATTATCAATTATATGAGTGGAGCAGCTCAGCGGTAGCGCGCCCCGACTCGCACCAAAGTCACCAGGTTAAATTTGGTTTGCGCGGCCAATTTAATTTGGGCCCCGTGCCTAAATTGACTTGGGGGGATTGTGCGATTCTTGTCCATAAAGGCCAACCCCCTAAGGCACAGAGTTTAAACATGCCTGACGATAAAAAGTCTTGATCGCTGTGCTCCCTATGTGAACACATGCCTGCGTGCTCAGGGCGGTTAAACGAAATGGGGCGTGAATGTTTAGCTTGTCATGAACTGAACCTGAAGTGACACTGCTTCTGTAGTAGTGCAAGCCTTCTGTGGTTGATTATTATCATGTGTTCTAGCCATAGTCGGTATTATTAGAGTTCGCTCTAGTTAGCGGACAAACTATAATATAAGCAAGTTTCTACTCGTAAACACGATCAATCAAATGTTCTCATTTTCAGGTACTTTCTTGAGAATCCTGAGCAGGCTGTGAGCAACGGCAGCTGTCTCTTTATCTGCTGCCCATTGGTTGGCATTTTTATCCTTGTTGTCGACTCCGCTCACAGCGCCGTTCGCGTGGTGACGCAGACCTGCGAATATCTGGACCTCGAGCAGCCGGTCCGCATGGCCTGGTGCGAGTCGGCCGGCCATCTGGTGGTTGTGGACGATGAAGACGGTCGCTACGTTGCGCGCGCTTTTGAATTCGCCAACTGTCACGAACCGTCAGGTGGTCTCATGCTGAACAGCGAATTCTACGCGTGCCTGGCCTCGGACAGGACGCCCGAGATCGCCTACCTGCCGTCTGGCGGCAGCGGCTTTTCGCCGTTGGCCGTCATCGTCGATGGCTACGAGTTGATGCAGTTTCGCGATGAATCTTTTCGTCGACTGGACCGAAATCCGCTGCGCAGGCTTAACTACACGTGTGAGTTCGGTAACTGGGAGCGTCTGACCGACGTTTGCTGGGTCGACGATCCAGTCGGAGATGGCGGCAGTCGCCTGGCAGTCTGCGATAAGCGCGGCTGCCGCGTCAGCCTGCTGCGCCTCGAACCGTAATTAGCTTGAGCAAGTGGAGCTTGTGCTGGTGGCAATAATGCGAAACTGTCTAAAGGCACTAAATAATGTCTGTGTCTGGGGTCCTATTAGGTTTCGTCAAGTATATTTATTAACCTCTCATAAGAGTTTTTATATAAATTTATTCTTTTTGTGGTCACCGTTTTTGTCGTTCAAAGCTAGCATTTCTTTTTTAGAGAAGCTTCCATGTCTAGCAAGTTTGTTCGTTCAAGCAGCTGCGTTTTACTGATTGTGTGGCGTCAAAGTGGGCATTTAAATATATACTTTTGCCATTGGCTTTTTTGGAATTGCTATGCTTCTTTGCTTTATTTTTTGCTATTATGCATTGAATTTTAGTTACATAGGGAGGTTCCGGTGGTAGAACCTCCACAGTACTAGGTAATTTTCTTTTAAAGGCTGTCAAAAATATTTTAGATAGAGCCAGACGTGAAGCTTCAGACAAATGACAGTGTAGCTTGGGCATCAAATGGGCTATCTATCTAACGTTTCTAAGCTCTAATTGTGGTTAAAACGAGCTTACAGTTGCAGCTGTTTTACCTTGAAGCCAGTCAGTCTTGCACCCTAGCAGTTGTAATTTACGCGTATTTTCAAACGTCCTATTTCAGCTTGCCGAATGTCTCGCTCATCAATAATAGACACGGGGGCAATGCAGTTCAAGTCTACGCAGCTCCGGTCGCTGATTAACCGCGCATCTGACAACAAAGAGCTGCTCAGGCAGGTGAACGAGTTTTTCAACGATTCAATCGCCAAGTTGGAGATTTGCAGAGCCGGCCTGCTCAGAGAGATTCAAGATCACTCTCTGACACCTGAACAGCGAATTAATAGTCTCATTATTGCCGAGGATGCAGAGAAGTTGACGGGCTCCGGTGATCATAAGTCTGATCACTCAGCGACTCACTGCGATGTCGAGCAGAGGCTTGACGCTTGCCTGCGGTGCGAAGCTGACCTGCTGCAGATCGGGTAGTTCGATATAAAACTGGCCACGCGGCGAACGGAGCGTCTGCTGGAAAGTCTAAAGATCAGTTGGCACGACGAGTGGACGATGAGGCGCCAGGCAGACAACCCGTTCGCCTCATCTGTGGACGCTGCGAAGGTTGAGAGTGATGAAGAAAGCGAAATTCTCTCTGCGTATTCACTGCTAAGCACGGAGAACTTGCGCTCTGCTTTGTCAGAAGTTCAAAATAAGCAAGCTGGTGTACAAGTGAGTTGATAGTGTCTATCAGTTCACTTGAAAAATATACAATCATATAAAGTCAATTGCATGCATGTGATTATAACTACTATTATAAACCATTACAGAGTTCCGTATTCAATACAGAAATAACATTGGATGCCAACAAAGGCGCATCTGAAACAACCTCTGATGAAGGTGGTAATGTGTCTGCTTCTACTAAAATTGGTTCCGCATCAGCTCGAAATAGCCGCTACTCGTCTGTGTCAGCTACTGGAAGAGGTGCATCTATGCCGTCAGCGACAGGTAAAGGTGCATCTATGCCTTCTGCGACTGGAAAAGGTACACCTGTGTCAGCTTCTGGACAGAGTGCGTCTGTATCAGATTCCGACAAAGACTATTCCGTTTCAATCCTAAGTGAATCTCCGTGTATTGTTGAAAAGAAGTCGGTACCGCCTCACATGGATAAGCTAAAGGCGTCACATCATTTTAAATCAACAGACCAGTCTCTAAGTTCCTCATCTAGTAAGCAACAAAATTCCTCAAGTAGCGATTCCTCGCCGTTTCCTTGCCAACTGTCAATCAGTCTCCGTGAGAAACCAACGTCGCTAACTTATTTATCTGACGAATTCTACTCAATTGAGTCGCATCCAAAAAGTGTTTCCGTGTACGATTCAAGTGGAAAGTTTGGCACAGCTCGCAACATTGGCCCTCACGTGAAGAATGCCTATCGTATTCGCTCGTTTAAAGAATGGGACGCGCTTATCCTAATTGACAAGTCCAACTGTCAGGTTCACCTGTTGGCCAGACAAAACTTGTCACCGATTCTCACTGTTGGTCCGTATTTTAGCTGCGTGTAAGTCTCATATTTCTTCCAGACGCTTACTGTAAGTGTGCCTTGTATGAATCATAGCCACAGAAACTGATGTGGCGGGATGGGCCAGATTTTACATAACTTTTCTTAGCCAATAGTGACTTACACGTATGTGTGTGCGTTGCTAGTATAAACGGCTAGTGGAATCCATCTTTCTTAAATAACATTCTGCAGTCACCGCCTGTCTGCACCCGAGGACGCCGTGAGCACCGGCAAGTTTCTGGCAATTTGCTCGCCAAGCCAGGGTATCTACCTGGTCTCCCTGACCGCACCTAAAACTTGCAAAGCGACGCTGGCTCGTGACAAACTGCGATTGTCGGCGCCGATGCGACTGGCCTGGAATCCGACTGCGGCCAGGCTCTGCGTCCTCGACCACGTGACTCTCGGCACCTACAGTCTGCGCGCGTTCCATCTGAAGCCGGCTAAAACTACAGTTGAGGCGAGCGACTGGGGCGCGCCAGACGGCGGGACGTTCGAATCGGAGATGCCGCCTTGCTTGGAGTTCTTTGGCGACCGCCTGCTGCTGTGCTGCTGGACCAGCGACCGGACCCTTCGCGTTTTCAGCTTCCTTGGCATCGACTTGTGGCGCGCCAGCTTCCAGTCGGTGAAGACGCCTTGGCCAGCGATCTGCCTCTGCCCGTTGGAAAGTGGCCAAGCTGCTATCGGCTGCGACAATGGAAAAGTCTATGTTGTTGATAGACGCTACCTGATGTAGCACTGCGGATATAATCGCTTACTATCGTCAGAAAGTCGTTAAAATCGACTCAAGTGCTTTTTAGACTTGGGTTTGAGTTATATTAGTCATATTCAGAGGTGTCTCAGAGGCAGTTGCATTTCCAGCCAGAGATTTATCTGAACACTTGTGGTGGCTGTGGTCGGTTTGGTTTCCACAGTCAGATTAAGATTATTCGAGTATGTTATAAATAAAGTCGGGACGCACTGGATCGTTGTTGTCGGGTGGCCGAGGTGGTCTGGCGTTGGGATGCACTGACTTAGCCTGGCACTATGTGGTGTTGGGACACTCACGGCGTGCTTCTATAGTTAATGCAGGTACGTTGATGTATTGTATCGGTAGCTTAACAAATATTTGGATAGGAATAAGTAAGCAGGCGTTGGGACGCACTGCCCTAAATCTGTATACACGAAAAGGAGCAACACAAATTACCAGTTTGGTCAATCAGCTGTAACGGGCGGACACCGAATTCGTGTTGAGCTTGTTTATTTTGTTGCTTGATTCTTTACGAGCGTATGCTACTGAATCTCAATTCTCTGAATAGCTCTGTATGGTCTATAGCTATATTCTCTGTCAAGCTTTCTTCCTCCGCTTCGTCTGTTTAGTTTTAATTTCGTGGCTCAACAAAAGGAAGAACACAACCGCAAAATGGAAATAAAGGGGTAGGGGCAAAGCGAGACGCTTAAGGCATACTCGTAAATACCGCCAAACCGGCTTGGGCAGAGAGAAAGGGTGAGCGGGAGAGAGAGAGAGAGCCTTACCCAGCGAATAAGAGCCGCCCATCGTAGCTAAAACCGGCTGAACGACCAATCAGGCCGCGCGCAAGGGAGGGGTGAGGGCTCAAGCCAAGGGCCGGACCACCCCCAACCAGACAGAACTTGGTCACCCGGGGTGGCCGACCCAGACAAGGTGGAAAAGGGCAAAATATCAAGTGCAGAATGCGCTATACACTTTTAAATTAATTTTCGGCGTGACTAATATTATCGTTTTGTGTCTTTGTCTTGACTGCCAATCTATTATTTTATATAGTGTATGGCAAAATGTTGTTTCAAAACCATGGTGCTACATTATTTGGAATTTTTCACCGGTTTGTTTTCATGCCAGACTATACCCAAGTTGTATTGCACTTAGCTTTGCTATTTTATCATCAAATAAGCTCTTACTTGTTTCATGTCATAGTTAATCAGCTACTCAACTTGATCAATAATTTTTTTCATTTCGCATTTTGCATTTCTCAGTTAGCAATAATTGTGCTGATTTTACATAATCCTTGCATTCAACTTCTCGCAATATTTCTCGCTTCTATTAATAATAACTCAAACCATTTTTTCTCAAACTCACATCATTTATTTTTTAACGAACTCAATTTTATAAGTGTGTCTGTTGATTATAATTTGTCGGTGTGTTTTACTCGAACACAATTATGGTTGTTTGGAATTTTTTACAAAATAAAAAATCGCAATCTCAAAGCAGTTATCTGTTTTGTGGCTGACTGAGCATTATTATTGTAATTTTGTAACACTTTTTACACTAGCAGGAATCGAAATAGGGTTTAGAGGTAAAAGATCAACAGTTAGCTTTATAGCCTAAAAAGTAAATGACAAGTTTTCAGCGTTGTTAGTCTTGTTCTCACTTTGGTCCTCCATCAACCAAAGACAGCTCTCAACAACAACAACAACAACAAATTACGCAGACCCGCAAGCAAATTCACAGCAGGGTGCGTCAGATGGCGCGCCGAAGAGCCTGAGAGAGCGGACTAAGTTCGCCCAGTTTGGCAGTGTCGGGCGCCCCGGCGTCGCGTAGGAGGCAGTCCACGTATCGACGGGTTTGGGCCTGACCCGGCCTAAACGGGCCCTGCAGGGTGAGAAGCAGGACGTCCTGAACAGGTTGGAGGCAGTAGGGGATCACGTGGCCCGCCAGTTGTAGTCGCCGCCGGCGCAAGATGGTGGAAAGTTCTCAACTGAAGCTTAAATCTTTGATAGCAAGATCCGTTTTTATTAACAGTTATTAAATTATTAAAAACATTTTTTTATGTTTTCCTCGACTTCGCCGATCACATTCGATGAGCCAAGCAGCCGGAATCGTGGAGCTTAAAAGTCAGGTCAATAGTTTCTTTGACGACGTTATAGCGCAACTGGAGGCTCGCAGATCCGAGCTCATTAAAGATATTGAAGAGCACGAGGAGCAGCAGGATGGCAGAGAGGATGCTTATAAAGCTGCTGCAAATTCTGATGCTGAACAGAGACTGGAAATCCGTCTCAGAAGCGGCCATTTTGACGCAATGCTGGCTAGTCGACGAACGCATCGTCTGCTGGACAGTCTGAAGATCGACTGGCGCGACGAGTGGATGATGCGGCGCGAGGCCGACAATCCGTTCGCCTCGACTGCGGACGCCGGAGAAGCCGACAGCGGCGAAGACTGCCAGGCTGAAGATTTCGCCAGCTGTGACTATCAGATGCTGCAGAAAGTTGATTTTGGCACAATGTTGCGCAGCAGTAGAGAAGAAGAATGCAGTGGTGCAGCAGCTCTAGATGAAGCTGGCGGTGATGAACAACGATCTTTCGGTGCTCGTGGAGGCACCTGGCTGCACAGAAGGCCTTATCGAGCGCACGGAATTCGTGGAGTCAGTGTGGGTGCACGAGCCAGGCCGTATGGTCGGGGCGCTGCTAAGCACGGATCAGCTGCTGAACTGCACAAGTTCAATCAGACTGTCGAAGACGAAACATCCGATGAAAATTCGAACACACCTTCTCAGGATGACTGTGAAGGCGATGCAGATGACGCTGCGCACTTCTTTTCACCTGTTGCAGTTAGGGGTCAAGTGGCTTCATCTCGAGGTAGAAGCGGCCCTCGTTCTCGAGCTGGTCGTGGCATGTCTCGGTCTCGTGGTGGAAACTTTTCTTGGCCGTCTCAACGCGGCTCGTCCGATGTCGCCTCAGCCAACAGAGGAGGCAGAGGTGGCTTTAATAGAGGCGGTCACACCTTGCCTACAGCAGCTCCTGATGCCGACAGAGCTGACTGCGGCAATGCAGATGCATTGTCGGCGGTGCAGGATGCGCTGCCATTTGAGATCATTATGTCTTTCAGTCTGCACAACTTTCCCGTATCACTGACTTATTTGTCAAACATGTATTTCTCTGTTGAGCTGCCGCAGAAGAGGATATTTGTGTACAGCGCAGCGGGCAAGTTTCTCAAGGTGTTCTTCTTCAGCTACAGGCATCAAGTGGACAGTCCGCCCGTGATTCATCCGTATCGAATTCGATCGTGTAGCAGGCAGAATCTTCTAATTGTGATTGACAGGTCGAATCGTCAGGTATTAGTCACCGATCCGACCGGCCGCCTTGAGTTCCGAATCGGGCCGGAATTCCGTCGAAAGTGAGTGCTTGTTGTTTTTATCACCAAAGTTTATCAATGAATCATCAATAAACTATCGGTTGCAACTTTTACTGAGCACGATTTTTATTAAATCCAGGCGATTCCGCCGATCGATAAAATGAATTCCAGATCGAAAACAGCTAAATTAAAATTGAGTTAAGCTGAAGACTAAGCTAAATGAAGGACGTGACAGCAGACATCCAGAGAAAAGTGCAAAGGCCTAACCCTAACCATGGTGGAGTGCACAAAGACTACTGAACTAGGAAGGTGGAAATTACGTTTCTTAGAAAAAGGATAGTTTTAGAGGCAGGTTTTTTCAAAAAAATACACTACGTAGTGTACAAAAAGGTCATTTTTTCATCTCGGTGAAACCCAGGAAAGTCAGCCCAGGAAAAGATCGTATACGATGCCAAGTATGTTGGGGAAAAAGTTTTAGCAAAGACTAGCAATCTACGCCCCCCGTTGGGGAGCCAAATAAATGCAATACACGTTTTTTTAATAAGCTACATGTATCCTTGAAATCTTAAAAAATCTCCTGTCAAACCTTGTAAGCCTTGACATGTCAGTAATTCCCCCCCCACAAGCTTTGACATATCAACTTCCCCCCTTGACATCTCAGCAATGCCCCCAATAAGCCTTGGAAATCTAAAAATATCTGTCAACCTTCTAACCCTAGCCTAACCCTAACCCTAACCCTAGCCCTAACCCTAACCCTAACCCTAACCTAACATTGAAATTTCAGTAATTCTCTCTAAGAGTCACTATAGCACTACTACAGCATTATAGCGATTTCCTGCAAGCCTCGACATCGTAGGGATTCCCAAATGAATCTCTTAACTTCGACATGAAGCTTCTTTTATTTTTTACATTACGCTTTTTTATCAGCGATCCCTCCCCTGAGGAGGCATCAAATAATGTAATAAAAAGTTTTCAATAAACTACATGTAGCTTCTGACTTTAGCCTTGAAATCTCATTTATACCCCGTGAGCCTTGACATCTCAGCTATTCCCCCCGTAAGCCTTAACATGTCAGCGATGGCCTCCATAAACCTTGAAATCTAAAAAATCCCCTGTTATTCTGTTAACCTTGAAACCCGATAAAATATAACCCTCAACCCACACCTGACCTAAACCTAACTTTAACCCAACCTAAAGCCTTGAAATCTCAGCAATTCTTCTCCCCTAAGCCTTGACATTTTAGTGATTCCTTCTTTAAGAATCACAGCACTATAACGATTTCCACCAAGCTTTGACATCGTAGCAATTCCCAAATGAATCTTTTAACTTGAACATGACTTTTCTTTTATGTATAGCTCGTACATACGCTCGTAGTGCTACTTTTATTTTTTACATGACTCTTCTTCTATAAGCGCCTCCCGTGGCGAGCCAACAAAGAATGCAATAAAAAAATTGAGTAAAGTACATGAACTTTGAAGTAGCTTCTGACTTTTGCTTTGACATCTCAGAAACCCCCCCCCGTAATCTCAGCAGTTATTCTCTGAGAGCCTTTACGTCTCAGTTTTTCTCCCCAGCACAGCATTATAGCTGCATTTAATTTTTGATTTTTATGATTTTCTATGATTTTTAAATGACGCTTCTACGATTTTTACATGACGCTTCTATGATTTTTTACATGACGCTTCTATGATTGTTTACATGACGCTTCTATGATTGTTTACATGACGCTTCTATGATTGTTTACATGACGCTTCTATGATTGTTTACATGACGCTTCTATGATTTTTTACATGACGCTTCTATGATTGTTTACATGACGCTTCTATGATTGTTTACATGACGCTTCTATGATTGTTTACATGACGCTTCTATGATTCTTTACGTGACGCTTTTATGATTTTCACATGACGCTTCTATGATTTTTTAAATGACGCATCTATGATTTTTATATGACGCTTCTATGATTTTTTTAAATGACGCTTCTATGATTGTTTACATGATGCTTCTATGATTTTTTAAATGACGCATCTATGATTTTTTTACATGACGCTTCTATGATTCTTTACATGACGCTTCTATGATTGTTTACATGACGCTACTATGATTTTTTTACATGATGCTTCTATGATTGTTTACATGACGCTTCTATGATTGTTTACATGACGCTTCTATGATTTTTTCATGACGCTTCTGTGATTGTTTACATGACGCTTCTATGATTGTTTACATGATGCTTTTATGATTGCTTACATGACGCTTCTATGATTGTTTACATGACGCTTCTATGATTGTTTACATGACGCTTCTATGATTGCTTACATGACGCTTCTATGATTGTTTACATGACTCTTCTATGATTTTTTACATGACGCTTCTATGGTTGTTTACATGACGCTTCTATGATTTTTACATGACGCTTCTATGATTTTTTATATGACGCTTCTATGATTTTTTTAAATGATGCATCTATGATTTTTATATGACGCTTCTATGATTTTTTACATGACGCTTCTATGATTGTTTACATGACGCTTCGATGATTTTTTAAATGACGCATCTATGATTTTTGCATGACGCTTCTATGATTTTTTAAATGACGCTTCTACGATTTTTTACATGACGCTTCTATGATTGTTTACATGACGCTTCTATGATTGTTTACATGACGCTTCTATGATTGTTTACATGACGCTTCTATGATTTTTTTACATGACGCTTCTATAATTGTTTACATGACGCTTCTATGATTTTTTACATGACGCTTCTATGATTGTTTACATGACGCTTCTATGATTGTTTACATGACGCTTCTATGATTGTTTACATGACGCTTCTATGATTCTTTACGTGACGCTTCTATGATTTTCACATGACGCTTCTATGATTGTTTACATGACGCTTCCATGATTTTTTAAATGACGCATCTATGATTTTTATATGACGCTTCTATGATTTTTTTAAATGACGCTTCTATGATTGTTTACATGATGCTTCTATGATTTTTTAAATGACGCATCTATGATTTTTATATGATGCTTCTATGATTTTTTAAATGACGCTTCTATGATTGTTTACATGATGCTTCTATGGTTTTTTAAATGACGCATCTATGATTTTTATATGATGCTTCTATGATTTTTTAAATGACGCATCTATGATTTTTATATGACGCTTCTATAATTTTTTATATGACGCTTCTACGATTTTTTACATGACGCTACTATGATTTTTACATGACGCTTCTTTTTAAAAAGTCTTTTAGTTTTCCTGACGTTGAAAAGCTTTAATTAAAAAAATTATACTCTATGAAAATTCGAACCATCGTCGCTGCATTTAGCAGTTCAGTCTGTTCACCTCTAGGCTAGTTCTCATCTTTTTGATAACATCAAATTTTGCACTTATATATATATATAATTCAACAGTTTAAAATCCAAGCATAGAGTAAATCACACGAAGCAGTTATGACATAATCAGTTTCTCAGTCAGTCAGTATCAGTTAACAATATGGTTACGCAATTTAAATCAAGTCTGGTGCTACGCTTCCACACTGCATTTTCAATTCAAGTCGGAGTTACAATTCAGTGATGATGCAATCTATTTCAGAACCAGAATTCAACCAGTCAGTTTTTTCTCTAGCATTCTTACAATGCATTTCAAGTCGAAAAGTTTGCTTGACCTTTGCAAAAAAGCATGTTTTTCGAATATTTAATGCCTTTAGCATCGAGCAATTTCTTAGCCGCGATGCATGTACAGTCACGGGAAAATTTCTGATCGAACAGTGCAAGTTTGAACAAAATCGGTCCAGCCATTTTTTCTCTAATCGATCACATAGATAGATAGATAGATAGATAGATAGATAGACACAGACAGACCATTTTTAGTATATAGGACTAGCAATCTACGCCCCCCGTTGGGGAGCCAAAGAAATGCAATACATATTTTTTTAATAAGCTACATGTATCCTTGAAATCTTAAAAAATCTCCTGTCAAACCTTGTAACCCTTGACATGTCAGTAATTCCCCCCCCCTACAAGCTTTAACATATCAACTTCCCCCCTTGACATCTCAGCAATGCCCCCAATAAGCCTTGGAAATCTAAAAATATCTGTCAACCTTCTAACCCTAACCCTAGCCTAACCCCTAACTCTAACCCTAACCCTAACCCTAACCCTAGCCTAACCCCTAACCCTAACCCTAACCCTAACCCTAACCCTAACCCTAACCCTAACCTAACCCTAAAGCATTGAAATTTCAGTAATTCTCTCTAAGAGTCATTATAGCACTACTACAGCATTATAGCGATTCCCTGCAAGCCTCGACATCGTAGGGATTCCCAAATGAATCTCTTAACTTCGACATGAAGCTTCTTTTATTTTTTTACATTACGCTTTTTTAATCAGCGATCCCTCCCCTGAGGAGGCATCAAATAATGTAATAAAAAGTTTTCAATAAACTACATGTAGCTTCTGACTTTAGCCTTGAAATCTCATTTATACCCCCGTGAGCCTTGACATCTCAGCTATTCCCCCCGTAAGCCTTGACATGTCAGCGATGGCGCCCATAAACCTTGAAATCTGAAAAATCCCCTGCTAACCTTGAAACCTGATAAAATGTAACCCTCAACCCACACCTGACCTAAACCTAACTTTAACCCAACATAAAGCCTTGAAATCTCAGCAATTCTTCTCCCGTAAGCCTTGACATTTTAGTGATTCCTTCTTTAAGAATCACAGCACTATAACGATTTCCACCTAGCTTTGACATCGTAGCAATTCCCAAATGAATCTTTTAACTTCGACATGACTTTTCTTTTATGTATACATAGTGCTACTTTTATTTTTTACATGACTCTTCTTCTATCAGTGCCCCCCCGTGGCGAGCCAACAAAGAATGCAATAAAAAAATTGAGTAAAGTACATGAACTTTGAAGTAGCTTCTGACTTTTGCTTTGACATCTCAGAACCCCCCCCCGTAATCTCAGTTATTCTCTGAGAGCCTTGACGTCTCAGTAATTCTCCCCAGCACAGCATTATAGCTGGATTTAATTTTTCCATGACACCCTTCATGTCTGACATGACGCTTCTTTTCTTCTACCATGATGCTTCTTAATTTTTTAAATGACACTTTCATTAGTTTTCAAATGACGCTTCTATGATTTTTTTCATGACGCTTCTATGATTTTTATATGACGCTTCTACGATTTTTTACATGACGCTTCTATGATTGTTAACATGACGCTTCTATGATTTTTTACATGACGCTTCTATGATTTTTTACATGACTCTTTTATGATTTTTTACATGACGCTTCTATGATTGTTTACATGACGCTTCTATGATTTTTACATGACGCTTCTATGATTGTTTACATGACGCTTCTATGATTCATTACATGACGCTTCTATGATTGTTTACATGACGCTTCTATGATTCTTTACGTGACGCTTTTATGATTTTCACATGACGCTTCTATGATTTTTTAAATGACGCATCTATGATTTTTATATGACGCTTCTATGATTTTTTTAAATGACGCTTCTATGATTGTTTACATGATGCTTCTATGATTTTTTAAATGACGCATCTATGATTTTTTTACATGACGCTTCTATGATTCTTTACATGACGCTTCTATGATTGTTTACATGACGCTACTATGATTTTTTTACATGATGCTTCTATGATTGTTTACATGACGCTTCTATGATTGTTTACATGACGCTTCTATGATTTTTTCATGACGCTTCTGTGATTGTTTACATGACGCTTCTATGATTGTTTACATGATGCTTTTATGATTGCTTACATGACGCTTCTATGATTGTTTACATGATGCTTCTATGATTGTTTACATGACGCTTCTATGATTTTTTACATGACGCTTCTATGGTTGTTTACATGACGCTTCTATGATTTTTACATGACGCTTCTATGATTTTTTATATGACGCTTCTATGATTTTTTTAAATGATGCATCTATGATTTTTATATGACGCTTCTATGATTTTTTACATGACGCTTCTATGATTGTTTACATGACGCTTCCATGATTTTTTAAATGACGCATCTATGATTTTTGCATGACGCTTCTATGATTTTTTAAATGACGCTTCTACGATTTTTTACATGACGCTTCTATGATTGTTTACATGACGCTTCTATGATTGTTTACATGACGCTTCTATGATTGTTTACATGACGCTTCTATGATTGTTTACATGACGCTTCTATGATTGTTTACATGACGCTTCTATGATTCTTTACGTGACGCTTCTATGATTTTCACATGACGCTTCTATGATTGTTTACATGACGCTTCCATGATTTTTTAAATGACGCATCTATGATTTTTATATGACGCTTCTATGATTTTTTTAAATGACGCTTCTATGATTGTTTACATGATGCTTCTATGATTTTTTAAATGACGCATCTATGATTTTTATATGATGCTTCTATGATTTTTTTAAATGACGCTTCTATGATTGTTTACATGATGCTTCTATGGTTTTTTAAATGACACATCTATGATTTTTATATGACGCTTCTATAATTTTTTATATGACGCTTCTATGATTGTTTACATGATGCTTCTATGGTTTTTTAAATGACGCATCTATGATTTTTATATGACGCTTCTATGATTTTTTTAAATGACGCTTCTATGATTGTTTACATGATGCTTCTATGGTTTTTTAAATGACACATCTATGATTTTTATATGACGCTTCTATAATTTTTTATATGACGCTTCTACGATTTTTTACATGACGCTACTATGATTTTTACATGACGCTTCTACGATTTTTTACATGACGCTACTATGATTTTTACATGACGCTTCTTTTTAAAAAGTCTTTTAGTTTTCCTGACGTTGAAAAGCTTTAATTAAAAAAATCCTCGTCTATCTATATATACTAAAGTTGACGCGTTGTTTGTCTGTCTGTATGTCAGTTCGATAACTCCTCCTAGAATACTTGCAACTCAGCGTTGAAACTTATATGGGAAAACTGCAAATTTTCCGAGGATGGCTTTAGGCTATTTTAATCTTTCATTTTCAATTTTTAAGATCCCTAAAAAAGCAGAAAACGGCGGTCTTGACCTTTGATAATCTTAATTGTCCCCTCTTTCTGCTCGGAGCTGAAAATTGGCATAAATTTTGAGTGATTACGCCACAACTTTTTCCTATGTCGCCAGTGCATTTTCTCTCCTGTGGGGGAATGGGCGCGTTCTCATTGGCGGCGTGTGTACAATTGGACCCTGGCTCACTGGCTGACTTTATAGATAATTGCGCAATGATATGGCTACTGATAAGTTTTCCTGCCTATCAATGGGCAGTCCTGTGTATTTGTTGGACATTGAAATTCAATGCATCAACTTGCAAGCAGGCAGTGAACGTACACTCGATACTTCAATGCTATAAATCAGACAGTTTCAAACGCTAACTGTTCCTCGAGTTTTAAACTTTGAGAGGAGAAACTTATATTGCTGGCAAGATCTTGCAACGCTGAGTTCGGGGATAAAAGTTGTTTGCTTTAACTATGAAAAGAAAAAGCACAGCATTTGGAAAACTATTTCCATACTTTTAACTTTTTGCAAATATTGTACTCAGTTTTGCAAGACGTAATAGATAAAGTTGGGGGGAGGGTTCAACTTCTCACTGCTGCTGTGGATTGGAGGGTTGATTTAGATTGCGCAATCTTTTGTTAACTTTACCTGAGGCTGATACTGACTGACTGTGAAATCGGTTGCGCAATGAATTGATTCAATTAGTTCAATATTTTTATCTGTGCCTTTTAACACGAAGCTGTGCGTAGTTCTAACCCTAACCCTAACCCTAACCCTAATGAATCTGGCGAGTTGAGTTGTTTGACGGAAAAAATTCGATTAAGTCAAGTTTAGCGGAGACGATTTCAATGTTTAAATTCTGACGGAGAAGATTTCTGTTTCGTGGAGAGGATTTCGATGATGTTCAGTTTCACGAAAGGATTTCCATGGTGTTCAGTTTCACGGAGAGGATTTCGATCATGTTCAGCTTCACGGAGAGGCTTTCTGTTTCGCGGAGATAATTTATGATTGATTTCTGTTTTATGGAAACAATTTTGATGGATTCAGGTTTCAAGGAGAGGATTTCGAAGGAGTCCAGTTTCACGGAGAGGATTTCGATGGTTTTTAGTTGCACAGACAGGATTTTTGCTTCGCGGAGAGGATCTTGATGGGTTTGGCATCTTCAATCAGTCAGAGAAGAGAGTAAAGAGAAGACTGAAAAGAGAAGAGAGAAGAGATGATAGAAAACAGAGTATAATTGAGTGGAGAGATTAGACATGACAGATTGGAGATGATAGGAGAGAGAATAGATGAGGGATAAGAGCGTACAGAGGCAATAGAAGAGAGGGGAGAGTAGAGGAGAAAGAAAGAGTGAGATGAGGAGATGAGGGATGAGAGAGCAGGGGAGAGAGGAGACAGGAGAGAGTACAGACGAAAGACTAGGGAGAAGATATAAATAAGGTAGTAAAGATGAGAGGAGAGAGAGGAGAGAGAAGCGAAAGGAGAAGAGAGTGAGGAGAGAGGAGAGAGATGAAAGGAGCAAGGAAAGGAGAAAAGAGAGAATGGAGAGAATAGAAAAGAGAGAAGAGAAGAGACAGGGGATAGTGAAAAGGAGGAAGAAAGATGGGAGACAAGAAAGTAGTGTCAGAGCGTATATGAAATATGAGAAATGAGAGCAGAGAGAAGAGAAAAGAGAAGAGAGAGAGAGGGTTAAGAGAGACGATAGATAAGTGAGTAGAGATGACATATGAGAGAGGAGAGAAGAGGGAGAGATAAGAGTGAAGAGAGGAGACAGAAGACAGGAGAAGGTACAGACGAAAGACGAGGGAGAAGAGATAAATAAGGGAGCAGGGGTAGAGATGAGATGAAAGAGAGGAGAGAGGAGATATGAGAGACTTGAGAGTCTTTGAGCTATGGTCTTTGAAAGATTTTGTAAAGAATTTGGAGACGATTTGGAAGATAGGGTTAAAGACATGGAATTTCAGTTGATGGATATTTTAGGGAATAGAATTCCGGTGATGGGAGTTCTTCCCCTTTCTCCTCCGAAGGAGGAGTTCCACTCGTATATACTAAAAATGAGTTGTCTGTATGTGGGTAGGTATGCGATAGATTTCAGAAAAAATGGCTCAACCGATTTTCTTCAAACTTGCACCATTCGATCAGAAATTTTCCTGGGACGGTACATGCATCTTGGCTAAAAAATTGCTCAATGATAAAGGGATTAAATATTCGAAAAACATGCTTTTTTGCAAAGGTCAAGCAGCTCTTTCGACCTAAAATTCATTGTAAGAATGCTAGAGAAAAAAACTGACTGGCTGAATTCTGATTGTCATAAAGATTGCATCACAACAAGTTGAAAACAGTGCCGAAGAAATGCACACACGACTTGATTAAAATTGCGTAACCAATATTGCTAACTTGAACTGAGACTGATACTGGCTGACTGAGAAATTGATTATGTCATAACTTTTTACCCCAATTGACTTGCTGTAAGAATTTAATTATAAGGGCCACAATTCATGTACTCCAATTGAAAAGAGATAGCCTAGATACGAACAGACTGGACTGCCAACGTAGCGACCTGGGTTCGAATCTTAGTAGTGCAAAATAATTTTTTATAAAACACCTTGAAAACACGAAACTGCTAAACATAAAAAAGCACAATGTCAAACATAAAAGAGGCACCATGTCAAACATTACATGGGCACCATGTAAAACAAATACGTGACTCTATGTCAAACATTAAAGAGCCACCATGTGAAACATTAAAGAGTCACCATTTCGAACATTAAAGAGCCACCACGTCGAACATTAAAGTGCCACCATGTCAAACGTAAAAGAGCCACCATGAAGAACATTAAAGAGCCACCATGCCAAACATAAAAGAGCCACTATGTCGAACATTAAAGAGCTAGCATGTCAAACATTAAAGAGCCACCATGTCGAACATTAAAGAGCCACCATTTCGAACATAAAAGAGCCGCCATGTAAAACATTAAAGAGCCACATTGTCAAACATAAAAGAGCCACCATGTAAGACATTTAAGAGCCATCATGTGAAACATTTAAGAGCCACCATGTCGAACATAAAAGAGCTACCATGTCAAACCTAAAAGAGCCACCATGTCAAACCTAAAAGAGCCACCATGTCGAACATAAAAGAGCTACCATGTCAAACCTAAAAGAGCCACCATGTCGAACATAAACGAACCTTTATGTCGTACATTAAAGAGCCACCATGTCAAACATTAAAGAGCCACCATGTCAAACATAAAAGAGCCACAATGTCAAACATAGAAGAGCCACAATGTCAGATATTAAAAAGCCACCGTATCAAACATAAAAGAGTTACCATGTAGAACAAAAAAGAGCCACCATGTCGAACATAAAAGAGCCACCATGTCAAGCATAAAAGAGCCACCATGTCAAACATTAAAGAGCCACCATGTCGAACATTAAAGAGCCACCATGTCAAGCATAAAAGAGCCACCATGTCAAACATTAAAGAGCCACCATGTCGAACATTAAAGAGCCACCATGTCAAGCATAAAAGAGCCACCATGTCAAACATTAAAGAGCCATGTCAAACACTAAAGAGCCAACATGTCGAACATAAAAGAGCCACCATGTCAAACATTAAAGAGCCACCATGTCAGACATTAAAGAGCCACCATGTCAAACATTAAAGAGCCACCATATCGAACACTAAAGAGCCACCATGTCAAACATATGTGACTCCATGTCGAATATATACGTGCCTCCATGTCACACATAAAAGGGCCACCATGTAAAACATATACATATGACTACATAACAAACATTAAACAGCCACCATGTCGAACATTAAAGAGCCATCATGTCAAACATAAAAGAGCCACCATGTCATAAATTAAAGACCCACCATGTCAAACATTAAAGAGCCACTATGTCAAACATTAAAGAGCCACCATGTCAAACATTAAAGAGCCACATGTCGAACATAAAAGAGCCACCATGTCAAACATATGTGACTCCATGTCAAATATATACGTGACTCCATGTCACACATAAAAGAGCCACCATGTAAAACATATACATATGACTACATAACAAACATTAAACAGCCACCATGTCGAACATTAAAGAGCCATCATGTCAAACATAAAAGAGCCACCATGTCATAAATTAAAGACCCACCATGTCAAACATTAAAGAGCCACCATGTCAAACATTAAAGAGCCACCATGTCAAACATTAAAGAGCCACATGTCGAACATAAAAGAGCCACTTTGTCAAACATCTACGAGTCACCATGTCAAGCGTATACATGACTCCATTTCAGACATTAAAGTGCCACCATGTCAAACACAAAAGAGCCACCAGCTCAAACATTAAAGAGCCACCATGTCAGACACAAAACAGCTACCATGTCAAACATAAATGGGGTGCCTACTATCTTGGAGTGCTTGCTATCTGGAGATGCGTGCTATCTGGGGGTGCTTGCTATCTGGGGGATGCTTGCTATCTTGGGGGTTCTAGCTATCTGGGGGTGCTTGCTATTAGGTGGATGCTTGCTATCTGGGGTGCCTGCTATCTTGGAGTGCTTGCTATCTGGAGATGCGTGCTATCTGGGGGTGCTTGCTATCTGGGGGTGCTTGCTATCTGGGGGTGCTTGCTATCTGGGGGTGCTTGCTATTAGGTGGATGCTTGCTATCTGGGGTGCCTGCTATCTGGGGGTTCTTGCTATCTGGGGGTGCTTGCTATCTGGGTGTGCTTGCTATTAGGTGGATGCTTGCTATTAGGTGGATGCTTGCTATCTGGGGTGCCTGCTATCTGGGGGTGCTTGCTATCTGGAGATGCTTGCTATCTGGGGGTGCTTGCTATTAGGTGGATGCTTGCTATCTGGGGTGCCTGCTATCTGGGGGTGCTTGCTATCTAGAGATGCTTGCTATCTGGGGGTGCTTGCTATCTGGGGGTGCTTGCTATCTGGGGGTGCTTGCTATTAGGTGGATGCTTGCTATCTGGGGGTGCTTGCTATTAGGTGGATGCTTGCTATCTGGGGGTGCTTGCTATTAGGTGGATGCTTGCTATCTGGGGGTGCTTGCTATCTGGAGATGCTTGCTATCTGGGGGTGCTTGCTATCTGGGGGTGCTTGCTATCTAAGGGTGCTTGCTATTAGGTGGATGCTTGCTATCTTGGGGTGCTTGCTATTAGGTGGATGCTTGCTATCTGGGGTGCCTGCTATCTGGGGGTGCTTGCTATCTAGAGATGCTTGCTACTTGGGGTGCTTGCTATCTGGGGGTGCTTGCTATCTGGAAGTGCTTGCTATCTAAGGGTGCTTGCTATTAGGTGGATGCTTGCTATCTTGGGGTGCTTGCTATTAGGTGGATGCTTGCTATCTGGGGTGCCTGCTATCTGGGGGTGCTTGCTATCTGGAGATGCTTGCCTTGCTATCCAAGGGTGCTTGCTATCTGGGGATGCTTGCTATCTAAGGGTGCTTGCTATTAGGTGGATGCTTGCTATCTGGGGGTGCTTGCTATCTGGGGGGTTGCTTGCTGTCCTGGGATATTTTTTTGCATTGCACTTCATTTGAGCAGTTTTTCTATTGTCTATGTGAAGGCTTTATTTGGCCGTCTTTTTGATACTTGTAGAGTGCCAGAGATTCTATCTAGATGCCCCCCATCGGGGGGCGAAGATTGCTAGTTATACTCTATGAAAATTCGAACCATCGTCGCTGCATTTAGCAGTTCAGTCTGTTCACCTCTAGGCTAGTTCTCATCTTTTTGATAACATCAAATTTTGCACTTATATATATATATAATTCAACAGTTTAAAATCCAAGCATAGAGTAAATCACACGAAGCAGTTATGACATAATCAGTTTCTCAGTCAGTCAGTATCAGTTAACAATATGGTTACGCAATTTAAATCAAGTCTGGTGCTACGCTTCCACACTGCATTTTCAATTCAAGTCGGAGTTACAATTCAGTGATGATGCAATCTATTTCAGAACCAGAATTCAACCAGTCAGTTTTTTCTCTAGCATTCTTACAATGCATTTCAAGTCGAAAAGTTTGCTTGACCTTTGCAAAAAAGCATGTTTTTCGAATATTTAATGCCTTTAGCATCGAGCAATTTCTTAGCCGCGATGCATGTACAGTCACGGGAAAATTTCTGATCGAACAGTGCAAGTTTGAACAAAATCGGTCCAGCCATTTTTTCTCTAATCGATCACATAGATAGATAGATAGATAGATAGATAGATAGACACAGACAGACCATTTTTAGTATGATTGTTTACATGACGCTTCCATGATTTTTTAAATGACGCATCTATGATTTTTATATGACGCTTCTATGATTTTTTTAAATGACGCTTCTATGATTGTTTACATGATGCTTCTATGATTTTTTAAATGACGCATCTATGATTTTTATATGATGCTTCTATGATTTTTTAAATGACGCTTCTATGATTGTTTACATGATGCTTCTATGGTTTTTTAAATGACGCATCTATGATTTTTATATGATGCTTCTATGATTTTTTAAATGACGCATCTATGATTTTTATATGACGCTTCTATAATTTTTTATATGACGCTTCTACGATTTTTTACATGACGCTACTATGATTTTTACATGACGCTTCTTTTTAAAAAGTCTTTTAGTTTTCCTGACGTTGAAAAGCTTTAATTAAAAAAATTATACTCTCTGAAAATTCGAACCATCGTCGCTGCATTTAGCAGTTCAGTCTGTTCACCTCTAGGCTAGTTCTCATCTTTTTGATAACATCAAATTTTGCACTTATATATATATATAATTCAACAGTTTAAAATCCAAGCATAGAGTAAATCACACGAAGCAGTTATGACATAATCAGTTTCTCAGTCAGTCAGTATCAGTTAACAATATGGTTACGCAATTTAAATCAAGTCTGGTGCTACGCTTCCACACTGCATTTTCAATTCAAGTCGGAGTTACAATTCAGTGATGATGCAATCTATTTCAGAACCAGAATTCAACCAGTCAGTTTTTTCTCTAGCATTCTTACAATGCATTTCAAGTCGAAAAGTTTGCTTGACCTTTGCAAAAAAGCATGTTTTTCGAATATTTAATGCCTTTAGCATCGAGCAATTTCTTAGCCGCGATGCATGTACAGTCACGGGAAAATTTCTGATCGAACAGTGCAAGTTTGAACAAAATCGGTCCAGCCATTTTTTCTCTAATCGATCACATAGATAGATAGATAGATAGATAGATAGATAGATAGATAGACACAGACAGACCATTTTTAGTATGATTGTTTACATGACGCTTCCATGATTTTTTAAATGACGCATCTATGATTTTTATATGACGCTTCTATGATTTTTTTAAATGACGCTTCTATGATTGTTTACATGATGCTTCTATGATTTTTTAAATGACGCATCTATGATTTTTATATGATGCTTCTATGATTTTTTAAATGACGCTTCTATGATTGTTTACATGATGCTTCTATGGTTTTTTAAATGACGCATCTATGATTTTTATATGATGCTTCTATGATTTTTTAAATGACGCATCTATGATTTTTATATGACGCTTCTATAATTTTTTATATGACGCTTCTACAATTTTTTACATGACGCTACTATGATTTTTACATGACGCTTCTTTTTAAAAAGTCTTTTAGTTTTCCTGACGTTGAAAAGCTTTAATTAAAAAAATTATACTCTATGAAAATTCGAACCATCGTCGCTGCATTTAGCAGTTCAGTCTGTTCACCTCTAGGCTAGTTCTCATCTTTTTGATAACATCAAATTTTGCACTTATATATATATATAATTCAACAGTTTAAAATCCAAGCATAGAGTAAATCACACGAAGCAGTTATGACATAATCAGTTTCTCAGTCAGTCAGTATCAGTTAACAATATGGTTACGCAATTTAAATCAAGTCTGGTGCTACGCTTCCACACTGCATTTTCAATTCAAGTCGGAGTTACAATTCAGTGATGATGCAATCTATTTCAGAACCAGAATTCAACCAGTCAGTTTTTTCTCTAGCATTCTTACAATGCATTTCAAGTCGAAAAGTTTGCTTGACCTTTGCAAAAAAGCATGTTTTTCGAATATTTAATGCCTTTAGCATCGAGCAATTTCTTAGCCGCGATGCATGTACAGTCACGGGAAAATTTCTGATCGAACAGTGCAAGTTTGAACAAAATCGGTCCAGCCATTTTTTCTCTAATCGATCACATAGATAGATAGATAGATAGATAGATAGATAGATAGATAGATAGACACAGACAGACCATTTTTAGTATGATTGTTTACATGACGCTTCCATGATTTTTTAAATGACGCATCTATGATTTTTATATGACGCTTCTATGATTTTTTTAAATGACGCTTCTATGATTGTTTACATGATGCTTCTATGATTTTTTAAATGACGCATCTATGATTTTTATATGATGCTTCTATGATTTTTTAAATGACGCTTCTATGATTGTTTACATGATGCTTCTATGGTTTTTTAAATGACGCATCTATGATTTTTATATGATGCTTCTATGATTTTTTAAATGACGCATCTATGATTTTTATATGACGCTTCTATAATTTTTTATATGACGCTTCTACAATTTTTTACATGACGCTACTATGATTTTTACATGACGCTTCTTTTTAAAAAGTCTTTTAGTTTTCCTGACGTTGAAAAGCTTTAATTAAAAAAATTATACTCTATGAAAATTCGAACCATCGTCGCTGCATTTAGCAGTTCAGTCTGTTCACCTCTAGGCTAGTTCTCATCTTTTTGATAACATCAAATTTTGCACTTATATATATATATAATTCAACAGTTTAAAATCCAAGCATAGAGTAAATCACACGAAGCAGTTATGACATAATCAGTTTCTCAGTCAGTCAGTATCAGTTAACAATATGGTTACGCAATTTAAATCAAGTCTGGTGCTACGCTTCCACACTGCATTTTCAATTCAAGTCGGAGTTACAATTCAGTGATGATGCAATCTATTTCAGAACCAGAATTCAACCAGTCAGTTTTTTCTCTAGCATTCTTACAATGCATTTCAAGTCGAAAAGTTTGCTTGACCTTTGCAAAAAAGCATGTTTTTCGAATATTTAATGCCTTTAGCATCGAGCAATTTCTTAGCCGCGATGCATGTACAGTCACGGGAAAATTTCTGATCGAACAGTGCAAGTTTGAACAAAATCGGTCCAGCCATTTTTTCTCTAATCGATCACATAGATAGATAGATAGATAGATAGATAGATAGACACAGACAGACCATTTTTAGTATATAGGAAGTCCCGATGTTTTTGTACGAATTCAACTCTCAATCCAAGTCGCATCCAGTAAGCGGAGACCAGGTTGCGTTCATAGGTTTAGTTTGAGTGAGGTGCGAAGATGTATTTGTGACGAGCAAAAAAGGTAGCGTTTGTGCCGCAAAGGGGGAGACCAAAAAATAACCCGTCACTTCAGAGCCTTTTTAAGTTACCAAAATTTAGAGGATTCCAGTCTGAGTTTTAGTCATCAACAGCCTGACGCTCATGTTGTTTTTAAGGGAATTTTATTTAGTTTAGCGAATTTTTCACAAAACCTGATCAATCGCGCCTGCTTCTTGATTTCAGCAGGCAGCTGGAAGCGCCAGAGGACGCCATCAGTACTGGCGAATTATTGATAATCAGTTCTCCAGCTGCTGGAATCTACATCGTGTCGCTTGTTGATGACGCATCAAAGCCGGTTAAAATTCGTCAATTCACCTCACTGGCGGCCTATGGACTCTTTGCTCCGGTCAGGCTGGCCTGGGACGCCAATGAGAGCAGGCTGGTCATAGTGGACCAGACTGGGCCCGGTGCCTATCGACTATGCGCGCTTAAACTTGTCAAATCGACCAGCCGACAGTCCGCTAAGTCGGTTGAGTTCGAGCGGGCAGAATGTCAGGGCGAAGCGTTCCAGTCGTTAGTGATTCCAGCGTCGAATTCGTGCAAAATCGTCTGCTGTTGTCGCGTCGGACTGGCGGGATGACCGAGTTTCTCGTGCTGGATCGGAACAGCTTCAGCTTGATCAGCAGTGTGCCAGTCAGGGCGCCCTGGCTTGTTTGGAATCTGTGCCCCGTCAGGGACTCCATTGCCGCCTGCTGCAACAACGGCTGCGTGTTCTCGACCGCTATGAGTTCTTTTATGTGAATGAAATCGTCCAGAGTCTGATTTTTCCAGAGTTTGATTTGCAAAAATGGCCCCTGAGGGCCAGCTGCCAAGACACAGAATGTGTACATGCCTGACGATTGAGGAAGTTTGCGTTCTCAGCGATTCAGCGGAATGAGCATTGCTGGCTGCGAGTTGACTGTCGCTTTGACTTGACCGCTGCGAACTAACTAAATAGCATACCCCCGTGTCACATCGCACACATTTATGCACGCATAGTTTCGCTACTTCCAGGGGTCGGAAAACTTTTATCTCAAGGGCCAGGTATAGAATCCAACTCATGGCTGCGGGCCAAATGAGAGTGGAAAAGAGAGGGAATAGAAGAAGAGAGTGGGAGAAAGGAGAGGGGAGAGAGTTGAGAAGAGATACAAACATTGAGCGGGCCGGATTGCTATTGTGAAGCTTCAAAGGACCCGACGGCCTGGTAGAGGGACTTCGAGGGCCGCATGTGGCCCGACGGACGGGCTTTGCCGACCCCTGTGCTACTATTAAACCCAGTCGACTCGTTGCTAACTCTTGATGCATTAACATGTATGCGATAAAAGGATTTTACTTGTTTTTTACAACTTTACAACACTCCATGTTTTTGTCTGTCTGGTTTTTGCGCCTTATTAATATTTTAAACAAATAGCATGAAAACGGCCTTAAGGATACATTTTTATTCAGCACTTTTGTTTTTTGGCTTTTTATTTGACTTTTCCGTCTTTCCATTGTAAGGAATAATGCCTAATACTGTGTCTATAAATTTTTATTACATTTTTATCCAATAGTTTTGCTCTATTTCCATCAACTGTATGCACTGGTGATGTTGAATGATTTACTCAATAAAATTGACTTATTCTACTCAGAATCTTCATTTAACTCAAAATTTGCTATATTTTCATTTCTCTTTATAATGTTTGAAATTCAATGAACACCTGGCGATCGTTTTCAAAAACCTGCTGACCCATTTATTTCAGACCTGCAGCAGCGGCGATGGAGCGGATCGGCTCGAAGGCCTCCGATCTGCGCCTGCTGCTCAACCGAGTCGACTCTCGCAAGGAGCTCATCGACCAGGTCAACGGCTTTTTTGACGATGCCGTCCAACAGCTGGAGGCGCGTCGGGCGGAGCTCCTCGCCGACATCCGGCGCCACTCGGTTGCAGCCGACCAGCAGCAGCAGCTCGTCGGCGTTGTGTCGGAGATCGAGAGACTCGCCGACTCGGCGCAAGCAACGCCGCCGTCAGCAGCCAACTGGAACGAGGAGAGGCTTCGCGATGTCGAGGAGAGGCTGGACTCCTGCCTGCTGCGGGAGGCGGAGCTGCTGCAGGTCGGGCGGTTCGACGCCGAGCTGGCGAGGAGGCGAATGGGACGACTGCTAGATGGCCTGCGGATCGACTGGCACGACGAGTGGGCGGCGCGGCGCCAGGCCGACAACCCGTTCGCGGCTTTGTCGGCTGCGGCCGCGGAGGCGGATGCCGATGATGCCGACAGTCAATACGAACAGCTGGAAGACTACAGTGAATACAGAGTTCTAAATATTGTTAATTTTGGCGCCTACCTTGATCGCACGGGGAGCGATGACGTGAACGCTCCAGACGAGGCTGACGCGGATGAAAGGGATGATGCTGAAGCGGATGCTGAACAAAACTCATTCGCTGCTCGAACAGTCTTCGCATCACGCCGTGGCGTCGCTCATTTTTCAAGACGGGCAATTGCGCAACGCGGCAGACTTGGCAGTCGTGGCAGACTCAGACCCTATAGAAGAGGCGGTGCTTCAGTTGAAAATCAGCAGCTTGATGAAAACTCGAGCCAGTCGTCTCAGTGTGATGAGGCGCAGGTACCTGAGGAAAGATACCTTAAACGGAGAGAGATCGGGGATGTCGCTGCTCCGGGTGAGTCAGAATTGGATGCTGAGCACAGTTCAACCATAGCTCGGTTGCGCCGTGGCGCCGCTTATCCTGCCAGACGAAGCTACCTGCCAAGCGTCTACGGCGGCAGTTTTCGTGGCAGATCGAGGCCCTATGGAAGAGGCGGCGCTTTAGTTGAAACTCAACGCAATGAAGACTCGAGCCAGTCGTCTCAAGGTGACGAGGCCGAGCTTCAAGAGGACGGTGCGGTGCCAAGTGCATCGCTTGTCTTTGGCAGAGGTGGAAGGTTTCGCGGCGTAGAGAGGAGCCCGTCGCGTGGCAGGGCGGCACGCAGGTTGCTCCGCGGCAGGTCACCGAGGTCCCAACGTCGGGGGATCGATTCCGCTCCTATTCAATTATGCTAAGACATTGTGAATGTGCGCAGTTTACAGAGAGATGACTTTTCGATTCTTGACAGCGTTTCTTTCTAAACTAAAGTCATCGCGTTGAAGGTCCCGAAGGTTATTTAGATGAGGGAGAAATCAGTTGAACTACACATTGAGTCGTGCATTAACACATTTGAGCAGCTGCAGTGCGACGACTGAGCGAAACGTTGTGTGGCTTTTCAATTATTGTTGAATATAATCGGCGGGCGTGACCGTGAGGGGTTGCGTTGTATGTTTATTAGATATTTCTCTACATTCTTACTTTTTTACGCTCTTTGTTTGCATCGAAAAAATAATTTTATTCTGGAATAAATTTAAATCCATTTTTTGTACACAAAAGGCACTTTTTGTACTTCTTATTGCCGTCTGTTTGCAGCATTCTTTGGTTTTAAATAAATAAATCATTCAAATTATTTTGTTACTACTACTATCAAGTAGGCGATATTTGTATATAGTAGCAGCTGATTTATTATAGTTTTATTAAACATGGTTGTTAGCTTCGCACTTTAAAGAAAGTACTTCTACTAATATTGCCTCAATCTTTTTAATTTAATTTTTGTATTGCAATAATTTTACTTTTGCCGTGGCTTTAGCATTAGTAGCCCGCCTTATCTGGTCGGCTAGTCTTGATTCATAAGCTGATAGTTATTGCCACACAAGTTAGCGGCTATCATGAGAACATAACAACTAAGTCTAAGTCTGTCTGAGTCGGAGCAGCTCCGCTGATTTTTGCAGCAGCAGCGGCGATGGAGCGGATCGGCTCGAAGGCCTCCGATCTGCGCCTGTTGCTCAACCGAGTCGACTCTCGCAAGGAGCTCATCGACCAGGTCAACGGCTTTTTTGACGACGCCGTCCAACAGCTGGAGGCGCGTCGGGCTGAGCTCCTCGCCGACATCCGGCGCCACTCGGTTGCAGCCGACCAGCAGCAGCAGCTCGTCGGCGTTGTGTCGGAGATCGAGCGGCTCGCCGACTCGGCGCGAGCGACGCCACCGTCGGCAGCCGACTGGACCGAGGAGCGGCTTCGCGATGTCGAGGAGAGGCTGGACTCTTGCCTGAGGCGGGAGGCGGAGCTGCTGCAGGTCGGGCGGTTCGACGCCGAGCTGGCGACTAGGCGGACGGGGCGGCTGCTGGATGGCCTGCGGATCGACTGGCACGACGAGTGGGCGGCGCGGCGCCAGGCCGACAACCCGTTCGCGGCTTTGTCGGCTGCGGCCGCGGAGGCGGATGCCGATGATGCCGACAGTCAGGAGGAGGACTGGCAGTCATCCGGGGCGGAGTCGGACAGTCTGGCCAAGGCCAAGGCGCCCTACCAGCTGACGGGCACCCTGTTGGACTTTGGGGCCGTGCTGCAGCCAGACGGCGGGGGCAAGCGGGCGACTGCGGCTGCCGTGAGTGCCGCTGCCATCTGCCCCAGCTCACGCTCACTCTACCCCTCAGTAGCTACCATCTACCCCAGCTCACGCTCACTCTACCCCTCAGTAGCTGCCATCTACCCCAGCTCTCTCTACCCCCTCAGTAGCTGCGAGTAGATACAATTCCCTAAGTCAATTTTACCCCCCCCGGCCCCCCAGTAAGATCTAACTTGGTAATCTCAATCCCCAATGCAATCTTCCCAATTCAAACTATTCTAATCCTACCCCCCCCCCATTCTCAACAGCAGCCGCACAAGAAAAGGACGCGAACAAGGGGAAAGAAGCAATCGCAGCAACAGCAGAAGCAGCCAATGGCCGAGGCTTCTAACCCGAGTAACCCAGTGGAGTCGCTTCCGTTAGCCGATGAGGTGTGCGCACTCAGCTTCTGTTTGGTTGATTCTATAATTAGAGCTTGCGCGATTTACTCCCATAATCCAGGGCCTATGCTTCATCACGGCGACGAAGTCTGTGTCTTAATTCTATGGCTCTTGCCTATGAATAACTTTTAGTCCTTCGTTGTTGGCGTATTTAGTGTGGTGGATCTACTTGTTTTGTGCTATGCTGTCTCTCTCCCTCTCCTCCTCTCGCTATGATTGGGCCCGGTGTGTCAGGCCTGGGTTGGGAGGGGGAGTCCAAGCTCACCCTGGCCTGGCCTATGCTCTGCCCGTGTCCCAGCTTTATTTTCCGTCCTGTCTGTGCCTCTCCCCCGGCGGCGACTCCTGATTGGCTGGCTGATGGGGTGAGCGTCGTGGCTGTCCACTGGATGCCTGTCCTCCCTCTGTCCCCTTCTTTCCTCTCTGCGCCTCCCCCCCCAAAACCCAGTCTTTTCTTTGCCTCTGCCTCTCTTGCTTCTCGTGCGACCGGGCGAAACCACTAAAATAACTACAGCTTTAGTCTGGAATTCAAAGAAAGGCAATAAAAATTGGGGCGGGGTGGGGGGTAGTGTAGAAAGGCGCGGTTGGAGGGTTTAAGCTGGGGAGTAAGAGCCCAATAAATAAGCCTTGGCTTTAGTTTAAAAATTCATTAAAATTATTGTCTAACCAAAGATCATATACTGTGTTAATCTGTGTTAATCTTACCTAAATCAGCCAGCCCCCACATATCTTACTCGTGCTCACTCACACGGGCTAAAGCCTGTATAAATAAAGTTAGCACTCGTGATTGGTTGATAGACACATTCAAAATAGGTTGGAAGCTTTAGGGTACGCAATGTATCGCTGCAACAGGATTAAGACAGAGATTTGTTCCAACACTCCCAGCATCAGCCGCCAATCGGCCGTCTGGAGCTGGCTGCCTCCGTCGACTCGCATCGGCCGGCAGTTGCCGCAAAAAATTCTTTCGACACTGGAAATCGACCAGCTTCGCTTGCCTTTCTACACGGCAGCTTCTTTGTGCTGGAGCAGCTGGGCGGCAGCGGCGGCGGCGCTGTAGCGATTCGCGTGTACGACCGTCGCGGCCGATTCAAGTACCCGCTGCCGCTGCGAATGGGCGGCGAGGCCCGGCCGCACCGGGTTCGAGTCTGTCACCAGCGCGGCTGGCTGCTGATTCTGGACCGCAGCGCCGGCAAAGTGCTCTGCGTCAAGAGCAACGGCTCGGTGGATGCCAGCTTTGGCCCGACTGTCACTAAACGGTGCGCACTGACTGACTGACGCTTGTCTGCGTTGTGTAGCACTGAGCACCTCACTGACCATCTCACTGACCATCTTACTGACCATCTTACTGACCATCTCACTGACCATATCACTGACCATCTCACTGAGCATCTCACTGACCATCTCACTGACCATCTCACTGACCATATCACTGACCATCTCACTGAGCATCTCACTGACCATCTCACTGACCACCTCACTGACCATCTCACTGACCACCTCATGACCATCTCACTGACCATCTCACTGACCATCTCACTGACCACCTCACGACCATCTCACTGACCACCTCACTGACCATCTCACTGACCACCTCACTGAGCAACTCACTGAGCACCTTGTTGACCATCTCACTGAGCAACTCAGTTAGCATTCTACTGACCATCTCACTGACCATCTCACTGACCATCTCACTGACCATCTCACTGAGCACCTCACTGACCATCTCACTGAGCAACTCACTGAGCACCTTGTTGACCATATCACTGAGCAACTCAGTTAGCATTCTACTGAGCATCTCACTGAGCATCTCACTGACCATCTCACTGACCATCTCACTGACCATCTCACTGACCATCTCACTGACCATCTCACTGACCATCTCACTGACCACCTCACTGACCATCTCACTGACCATCTCACTGAGCATCTCACTCAGAACCTCACCGAGGATCTCACTCAGAACCTCACCGAGTATCTCACTCAGAACCTCACTGAGCATCTCACCCATTGAACACCTTACTGAGCATCGCATTAAATACATGTACTTTCACCCTTCACCATCGCCCCACCCGTTCTCTCCAGCTTCTCTCTGCACCAGCCTGAAGACGTCGTCTGCACAGGCGAATGGCTCTTCATCGCCTGCCCCAGCGTCGGCATCTTCATCGTGTCGCTGCCATCGCTTACCAGATCTGAACATTCCGAAGCCGACGGTGCAACGGCCAGACCGACATCGCCATCGAACGCCGAGGAGTTCCGGCTGACGCAGACGAACGCCAGCCTCGGGCTGAACGGGCCGGTCCGTCTGGCGTGGAACTTCGCTGAGCGCTGGCTGGTGGTCATCGACAGCGAGCCCGGCTGTCCGGGCCGCTACTCCGCCCACCGCTTCCGCTTTGAGCTGGCCGGCAGCAGCAGCCGCCTCGTCCGCTGGAGCAACCGGCCGGCCCTGCTAGACACACTGCCCGACTGTCCACCGTCAGCTCTTGTGTTCAGATCCACCCTGCTGCTGGCTATGACCGACTCAGCCGGGGTCGGACGGGTGCTCAGAACTCCCGCTGGTGAGGCACTCTGGAGTTTATCTCTTGATTCGCCTCGCTTCTTATACTTCTTGTCATTCTCATTTTCTACCCTCTTTGCCTTCTTTAAACTAAAGTGCCGTTCAGCCTACTTAATTTTTCTTCACTGTCACAGTAGCTAGTTTAGAATGTACCCGTAGTTTTTGGGCAAGAAATTCTCTCAAAATGCGTAACTGAGCATTCTGTGTACATTCTGTGCGCCTCACCCTTTTACCCTCCTCACCCTCTTTACCCTCCTCATCCTATTTACCCTCCTCACCCTATTCACCCTCCTCACTCTATTTACCCTCCCCACCCTCTTTACCCTCCTCACCCTCTTTACCCTCCTCATCCTATTCACCCTCCTCACCCTTTACCCTCCTCACCCTCTTTACCCTCCTCATCCTATTCACCCTCCTCACCCTTTACCCTCCTCACCCTCTTTACCCTCCTCATCCTATTCACCCTCCTCACCCTTTACCCTCCTCACCCTCTTTACCCTCCTCACCCTCTTTACCCTCCTCATCCTATTTACCCTCCTCACCCTATTCACTCTCCTCACTCTATTTACCCTCCCCACCCTCTTTAACCTCCTCACCCTCTTTACCCTCCTCATCCTATTCACCCTCCTCACCATATTTACCCTCCTCACCCTATTTACCCTCCCCACCCTCTTTACCCTCCTCACCCTCTTTACCCTCCTCATCCTATTCACCCTCCTCACCCTATTCACCCTCCTCACTCTATTTACCCTCCCCACTCTCTTTACCCTTCTCGTCCCCGCCCGCAGGCCGCGCATTCGACAAGCCGGACAAGGCAGTCCCCGCCGGGGCTGAGACGGCGGGCCTTCGCTGGTCCTGCCAGGCGGAGGCGGCGAGCTGGTTGGTGACGGACAGCTGCTACATGAACACGCAGGAGTTCGCTGTTGGCGACTCTCGCGGCGTCTGCGTGCTCAGCCTGTGAGCGCAGAGCTATACGCCTTTGGCATGGTTAATAAATAGAATTCTCCAATTAGTAATGGTCATGACGGACTGACTATGATGTTTTTCAGTTTTTCAAAGGCTCTTTTTAAAAAAATCGTTTAGCCTCTCTAATAGCCTGTTTAATTCTGAATTTTACTGTCTTGTTTAATTTTTAATTTTTTGTTATTTTCTTCAGCTAAAATTCTTCATATTTCATACGGATTCCGGGTGTTTTTGTGTGTTTTAAAATGTTTTCAATTCTTCAATACTCGAAGTAAGGCGTTTGGTTTTTGCTTTTCTGCAACTGCCTCAACTTTCTATCTATTGTGGGCCCATCGCCTTATGGTTTTTCACTTCGAGTTCTTGTGAGGAATTAAGACGCTTTTGCGTAAAAGGTTGATTCTGATCTAATTACTAAAATGGCAGTTATACCTGCTTCGTTTGATATTAACGATCTTGTTAATTTTCATTATGTAACAGTTAATTGATCATAGCGCCGATTCTAAAACTCGTTTGCCCTCAATCATATTTCTAATTGCCCTAATAATTTCTTCAATAGTTTTTATCTTTTTTTATTTTTCACAATTTAACTATCAAATATCAATCAATTCATCTTACGTCTCCCAGTCATAATTTTAATGATGCAGTTCGAGTTTCATATTTTTTCATTATCCAGTTATTATACAGATTTTTGTAGTGGGGTTAGGGGGTGGGAAAGACAGGGTGGGGTTAGGGGGTGGGAAAGACAGAGTGGGGTTAGGGGGGGAAAGACGGTGGGGTTAGGGGGTGGGAAAGACAGGGTGGGGTTAGGGGGTGGGAAAGACAGGGTCGGGTTAGGGGGGGGGAAAGACGGTGGGGTTAGGGGGTGGGAAAGACAGGGTGGGGTTAGGGGGTGGGAAAGACAGGGTGGGGTTAGGGGGGGAAAGACGGTGGGGTTAGGGGGTGGGAAAGACAGGGTGGGGTTAGGGGTGGGAAAGACAGGGTCGGGTTAGGGGGTGGGAAAGACAGGGTCGGGTTAGGGGGTGGGAAAGACAGGGTCGGGTTAGGGGGTGGGAAAGACAGGGTGGGGTTATGGGTGGGAAAGACAGGGTGGGGTTATGGGTGGGAAAGACAGGGTGGGGTTAGGGGGTTGGTTAGAAAGCAGAGAAGACGCTAGAAATAAGAGGAATAAATTTAGATTTCAGCAGTTGGTTTCTGAATTCATGCGGAAAGCTAAGTAAATATTTAGCGCACAGCACTACGAGACTGCAGTTGTAAACCAAAGATATTGTTATTAGCATTGGTGATCCATGGCCACCAAGGCGCTGGTGCTAGCCAAGCGACTGGCTGTTGGCGCCAAGCGGCTGCCGCCCCTGAAGCAGCTGCTGCTCCGTCAGCCTCGCGCCCTATGGTCCCGGTTGCTTAGCAACGCGGCCGACCACTTGCGACAGGCGAATCGACCATTGCTAACCACGCATAGTCGTCATGGCAACTATAATAGCAGCATTGGCAGAAGGAACCCGGCTTTGTCTAGCGCGGAGAGACTCCTGCTGTCGGTGTCCCGACGGCGTTTCGTTGGCGGCGTCGGCGGCGGCAGGCGGCTGATACCCTTGGCCGCACTGTCTTTAGGCCTCGGCCTGGTAGCCGACTCTTCAATGAGTGCCGTTGTCACCTTCCAGGTGAGTTGAACGCTGAGTGCAAAGCGGAGAGAGTGTACATTCCTGGCGATTGAAAGGCCGCTGTACACTATGTGAGAGCGTGTCTGCGTACTTATCCGTGTGCGTGGCCTGGGGTCAGCGGGGCGACAGCCGCAGGGACCTCTAAAGCTGAAATCTGGGTTAGAAGGCTCTCCTACGGAGAAGGTGAGAAGGTGACCCTCCTACGGGTTTAGGCCAGTGCTTACTTGGAGAATTAAGCCAAACACATTCGTCAGTCAGCGCTTTAAAGCAATTCCTAGAAATTCCTAGTATAGCGTATTATGTTTGTATTATCCAACTATGCTACGAGCAATTAATTTCTCCATACTCTACAGTAATAGATAAAGTGGGTGGATTGATTGTGTATGTCGATTTTCTATCACTTCTGTCGTTTCGTCTGTGTTTGTCTCTTTGTACCCCTGACTAAATATGTTCTAGTGCCTGCCTCAATGTATTGTATGTTGGAGCCTGTGTTGAGTAGACACAGTAAATGTTTTAAAATCTCCTTGGTGTCCAATTTATTGTGTCCTTACCACAGTGCAGAGATTGGAAAACTTTCTTACTTTAAGGGCCAGAGAGAGAATCTAGTGCCTGACTGCGCAGGAGGGGAGATAGGAGATGGTCAGAGGGTTAGAGAAGATAGAAGAAAAAATAATGGCGAGGCGAGGGAAAAAGCAGAAGAGATAAGAGACGAAATAGGAAAGGAGGGGGGAGAGGAGAGAAAGGAGAAGAGATTATTAGATAGACGAGAGCTGAGAAGAGACACAAGCCTTGAGCGGACCGGATTGCTATTGTGAAGTCCCAGCTTATTAAAATTGCCCTAGGCGGGGGGCGAGTGCGCTAGTCTACATATACTAAATTATTATACTTTTATTTTTGTCTTGCAGCAACAGCAGCAGCAACAGCAGCGCTGCGGCATTGAAGCAGCGCGCGACCGCGCCTGGGAGGCAGCCGACCGGTCGCTCCCTCGGCCAGCCGGTCTCGGCGACCTCCGCCTGCTCCGCCTGATCGGCCGCGGTGGCTACAGCGGTGTCCTGGAGGCCGTCCCGGCGGCCGGAGGCTCCGCCCAGCTGGCCGTGAAGCGCTACTTCAATCCGAGTGTCGAGTCGGCCGCCTTCGCCAGCTTGGAGCGCGAGTTCGACTTTGAGCTGCGCCTGCTGAAACGGCTGTCGCATCCGGGCCTGGCCAAGGCGCTGGCCGGCTTCGCGGCCGAGTTCGAACCGGTGGCTGGCGACTGGACCGAGGTGCCGGCCTACCTGCCCAGGTGAGCATTTTCTGCGGGTCGCTTCATGATCATACAGGGTGTTAAACAGCCGCCAATCATCCTCTCACACCTCTCGCAGCTCGCGGCACCCCGACGGCTTCGGCAGGAACACCACCTACTACATGGTGATGCCGCTGTACGAGGGCAGCCTGTCGGATCTGCTAGCCGCAGGCGGCCCGGTCAGTCCGGCCGAGTCGCTACAGCTGCTCGCCCAGCTGTGCGAGGCCGACGCCTACCTGAAAGATCCGTCCGTTGGCGTCGCCCATCGCGACATCAAGTCCAGCAACGTAGCCGTCCGCGGTGCCTGCCCAAACCGTCGCCGACTCGTGCTGATCGACTTCGGCGCCGCCGTCTCGCCGCTGACGATGCCGCTGCCGCACAGCAGCGTCGTCGCTTGGGGCAATTCGCACCTGGTGCCGCCCGAGGTGGCCAGAGCTCGGCCCGGCCCGGGTTCGGCCATAGACTACAGCCGGTCGGACCTGTGGGCCGTGGCCAGCCTGGCCTGGGAGCTGCTCGGCCTGGCCAATCCGTTCCTGCGAGGCGGCCGCAGCTCGCGCCAGCCCTACCGGCCGGAGGACCTGCCCAGCCTGGCCGGCCGGCTGGGGCCGCGCGCTGATCGTCTGCTGCGCTGTCTGGCGCTGGCCGAGGATCCGGCTGGCCGGCCCACCACCGATTGGGTCGCCAGGGCGTTGCGGCGTCTGCTAGGCGAGGAACGGCGCCGGCAGTGGCGGCGTTGGAATTTCGGGCGCTGGACACCGGAGGAGCTGATGGCGATGGCTGCCGCCCTGCCGCTGCCCTGGTTGCGTCCGCTGCTGCTGCTGCCCGGAGTTTAGGCCGGCAAACTGGCGTTGTTGACTGAGTTGGGGGATTAGTGACTGAGTTGGGAGATTAGTGACTGAGTTGGGTGATTAGTGACTGAGTTGGGAGATTAGTGACTGAGTTGGGTGATTAGTGACTGAGTTGGGAGATTAGTGACTGAGTTGGAGGATTAGTGACTGAGTTGGGTGATTAGTGACTGAGTTGGGAGATTAGTGACTGAGTTGGAGGATTAGTGACTGAGTTGGAGGATTAGTGACTGAGTTGGAGAATTAGTGAATGAGTTGGAGGATTAGTGACTGATTTGCAGAATTAGTGAATGAGTTGGGGGATTAGTGACTGATTTGTGGGATTAGTGACTGAGTTGGGAGATTAGTGACTGAGTTGGGGGATTAGTGACTGATTTGTGGGATTAGTGACTGAGTTGGGGGATTAGTGACTGAGTAGGTTGATTAGTGACTGAGTTGGAGGATTAGTGACTGAGTTGGGGGATTAGTGACTGATTTGTGGGATTAGTGACTGAGTTGGAGGATTAGTGACTGAGTTGGAGGATTAGTGACTAATTTGTGGCATTAGTGACTGAGTTGGGTGATTAGTGACTGAGTTGGGGGACTAGTAACTGAGTGGGGTGATTAGTGACTGAGTTGGGTGATTAGTGACTGAGTTGGAGGATTAGTGACTGAGTTGGAGGATTAGTGACTGAGTTGGAGGATTAGTGACTGAGTTGGGGGATTAGTGACTGAGTTGGGGGACTAGTAACTGAGTGGGGTGATTAGTGACTGAGTTGGGTGATTAGTGACTGAGTTGTTGGATTAGTGACTGAGTTGGAGGATTAGTGACTGAGTTGGGGGATTAGTGACTGAGTTGGAGGATTAGTGACTGAGTTCGGGGATTAGTGACTGAGTGAGGGATTTAGTGACTTCAGAGTTGTTGGATTAGTGACTGATTTTTGGGATTAGTGACTGAGTTGGAGGATTTAGTGACTGAGTGGGGGGGGGCGAAACTGTTTGGACTACAAAAACGTTAGTCGCGTCATTTGCGTCATATCCGGTCCGTAGATAAATCCATCCCCCTACTGACAAGAGCTATTTTTGCCCTACCCAAGTTTAACTAATTGTAAATATTTAATCAAAGCTCTGCAAATTCGATAGTTTTCGTTGCTCATTTTCAGTTTAATATTTTTGTTTATTCAGAGCTGTTCGAGTTTTTTCGTATCTTTTTATCACTTTTTTGTTTTTCTTTATCGCATGCGCCGCGTATACTACTTTCGCAATCACTGAACTAAATTAGTGTTTCTCAGTAAATTTATTGTATTTTTTCTCATTTCCATTTTCGATTTTCGGGTGTCGGAAGTCCTCGCGAGGACCATAATAAATGGCTGAGCGCGTCTTTTCACTGGCAACTTTACTGGCTTCGTATTTGTTTATACTGGTTTCTTTTCCCATGGTGAGTAGCGAGTGCATGCGTGTGGTGGCCATGCGGTTGCGAAGTGGTCTTGATGGTCTGGTGGTCTGTTAATTTTTGTGCTGAAATCTTGGTTCCTGCCTATCCTCTAGTAATATTTGCCTTGCCGCCTGGTGAAGGCTGAAGAGAGGCGAGGGAGTGAATCAGTGATAATTAATTATACCTCTGGCTGGGTGGCGTGTTCAGGTATAACGCGATAATTAGGGCGGGAGAGAGGCCGAGAAAGAGAGAGTCAGCAGCTCCGCATGGCGAGCATTCTACACCTCTGGGACTTGCACCTGCAGCATTCTTGTTTAATTTGCTACTCTATAGTAGAGGGGCCTTTGAGTCCCTCGTTCCATGCTGCTGGGCGGCGCTGCTCACTCACGACAGTCAGCACCCGACCATGGAGCTCTGGAGAACTAGGAGTCTGGAAATATATCTCCCCCATATTAGCCTAAGAGTCACCCCGAAACCAGCAGAAAAATCGCCCCTCAGACCTGTAATAATCGCCCCAAAACCAGCAGAAAAATCGCCCATCAGACCTGTAATAATCGCCCCAAAACCAGCAGAAAAATCGCCCCTCAGACCTGTAATAATCGCCCCAAAACCAGCCCGAGAATCGCCCCCATACAAGCCCAAGAATCGCCCCAAAACCAGCCAGAGAATTGCCCCCATACTAGCCCGAGAATCGCCCCCAAAAACCAGCCCGAGAATCGCCCCAAAACCAGCAGAAAAATCGCCCCTCAGACCTGTAATAATCGCCCCAAAACCAGCCCGAGAATCGCCCCAAAACCAGCTCGAGAATCGCCCCACAACCAGCCCTAGAATCGTCCCATAACCAGCCCGAGAATCGCCCCAAAACCAGCCCGAGAATCGCCCCAAAACCAGCCCGAGAATCGCCCCAAAACCAGCCCGAGAATCGTCGCAAAACCAGCCCGAGAATCACCCCAAAACCAGCCCGAGAATCGCCCCAAAACCAGCCCGAGAATCGCCCCCATACTAGCCCGAGAATCGTTCCAAAACCAGCCCGAGAATCGCCCCAAAACCAGCCCGAGAATCGTCCCAAAACCAGCCCGAGAATCGCCCCAAAACCAGCCCGAGAATCGCCCCCATACTAGCCCTAGAATCGCCCCAAAACCAGCCCGAGAATCGCCCCAAAACCAGCCCGAGAATCACCCCAAAACCAGCCCGAGAATCGCCCCCATACTAGCCCTAGAATCGCCCCAAAACCAGCCCGAGAATCGTCCCAAAACCAGCCCGAGAATCGCCCCCATACTAGCCCGAGAATCGTCCCAAAACCAGCCCGAGAATCTTCCCAAAACCAGCCCGAGAATCGTCCCAAAACCAGCCCGAGAATCGTCCCAAAACCAGCCCGAGAATCTTCCCAAAACCAGCCCGAGAATCGCCCCTAAAACCAGCCCGAGAATCGCCCCCAAAACCAGCCCGAGAATCGCCCCAAAACCAGTAAAATCATCGCAATGCCAAGCATAAACAGTGCGGAACACTCAGCCGACGCGCGTGTCCTTTTTGTCTTTGGGATTCATGCATTAGAAAAAATAGAATTGATTTTTGAGCCCCTGCGCCCGCAGTTGTACGGCTTTGCGGTGTTGCAGAAAGATAATCTCCAGACTTCTAAATGTCTCTGCGGCTGCTCCGCGCAAAGGCAATGCCAAATGGATTGAGTCGCCTGCCTCATCTGAGCGTTTCTGTAGCGAAACCCAGCTGCGACCGGACTGACTGAGTCCTTTGGCATTGGGATATGGCATAAAGCATTTGGGATAACGCCTTCTCCCGCAGCTAGTGCGATCCGCCCTGCGTGTCTTCTGCTTCTGTGTGCGCCTGTCCCTCTCTCTCTTTTTCTTCCGCTTCAAATCTTCCTCGCCAAGAAACGTAGCTTTCGGCTTATTTTGTTCCTTTCTTTCTGTGTTCTTCCTTAAGAATTGCCCGTTTCCCGGCCAATGGCGGAGCGGCCTGCCTGTCTCTCAGCCTCCACCCTCTCGCCCCTCTGCCCGGCTGGACTGCGGCACTTCCGCCCGCATTTCCGCAATCCCCTGGCCTGTTTGTTTCGTGGGCGAATCTCGGTCTGCTGCCATCGAATGAGCGCCAAGCGGCGGCAGGGGACAAGTTCTGCAGGGCTGCCAGTATTAAATACATGAGCTGAGTTCGCGCTGCTTTGTGACCTGCGCCTCTGCAATTGCTTTTGATGTCCAACACCCTTGATCCGCTGTCCAGTCCATGCATGGATTCTGAGGTTCCACACCTGGCTGGCCAACTCTGCAGGTAGGCAAATTGATGTGGATTCAGTATCAACTGGGATGCCAACCCTAAAAGGCAGTTTTAGGTGTCCTTAGGTGTGCCCCTGAAATCAGTCTGAGAATCGCCCCTGAAACCAGCCTGAGAATCGCCCCTGAAACCAGCCTGAGAATCGCCCCTGAAACCAACCTGAAAATCGCCCCTAAAACCAGCTTGAGAATCGCCCCTGCATACAAACCTGAGAATCGCCCCTGAAACCAGCTTGAGAATCGCCCCTGAAATCAGATTGAGAATCGCCCCTGAAACCAGCTTGAAAATCGCCCCTGAAATCAGATTGAGAATCGCCCCTGAAACCAGCTTGAAAATCGCCCCTGAAATCAGTCTGATAAATCGCCCCTGAAATTAGCTGGAGAATCGCCCCTAAAGCCAGCTTGAAAATCGCCCCTGACACTAGATTGAGAATCGCCCTTGAAACCAGCTTGAGAATCGCCCCTGAAACCAACCTGAGAATCGCCCCTGAAATCAGATTGAGAATCGCCCCTGAAGCCAGCTTGAGAATCGCTCCTGAAATCAGATTGAAAATCGCCCCTGAAACCAGATTGAGAATCGCCCCTGAAATCAGATTGAGAATCACCCCTCAAATCAGATTGAGAATCGCCCCTGAAGCCAGCTTGAGAATCGCTCCTGAAATCAGATTGAGAATCGCCCCTGAAACCAGATTGAGAATCGCCCCTGAAATCAGATTGAGAATCGCCCCTGAAATCAGATTGAGAATCGCCCCTTAACTTTGGTTGAGAAGAGAATTGCCTCTAAAAGTAGCTTTGACTCTACATGGCAAGAGGAAGGCTTGTGTCGAGGTGCGCTGGAGGCAACATCTTGAAAATTAGTCAAGCTTGAGCGAACACGCACATTTTTCGTACTACTGCCAGTAGGCCATTTGACTTCCTGACTTTTCTGGCTTTTCCAGGTCAATGTTTGACAACAGTAAGATGCATCTGCCTGTGCATATGGTTAATTCCGCATGCAGTCCTTGTGCATTGCTCCTATCTAGTATCATACACAACGTTCGTTTCTAAAAATCTGTGTTCAAAAAAGGCCTGCTTGTACTTTAAAAGAAGATAAACAGAGCTTTCGCTCTGCCTGTTGAAAGTCTCCGGTAGTGTGATTTTCTCCGAAATCAAAGTCTATCAACTTATTCGATTGAATGATTTTTTAATTTATAAACTATTGTGCGCATTAAGTAGGTAAGTAAGCAAACTGAAGCAGGAGCTCCCAGAAGAAGAGGCGGTTTGCGAAGGCGGTGAAATTTATGCACTGAAAATGAGCTCGCCGAGATTCCCCAGAGATGCCACACCAAATGAGGGGCCGCGGGCCGGGGGTGAGGGGGGAGGCGGCGGGTTCATCTTTTTGGGATCTCCGCGCGCTGATTATTTATTTATCTGCCCGCTCCCCGCCGCCGCCTATGCATATGGCCGGGACCCTGCAGGAGTGTATTAAAGTGCACCGCAGTGACCGGCAGCGACCGGAGACTGGGGCAGTTGAGCTGTGTGTGGGGGAGGCTCTGGTTCTCCTTGTTGCTGACCACCGTCCGGCCCAGCCGACCAACAAGGCTCCTGGCATGCGGGACCAGAGATGCGGCGCTGATGGCGGTGGAAACTGAGACTGGCGGCCGCTGTCTGGCCGGCCGTGTGTGATCAATAAGTTGGCTTGGCTCGCCGGCGGCTCAGGCAAAATAGATGCCCGGCGCTCATCCCGCCGCAGAGAGCGGGCGGAGTGCGGGAAGGAGGCTGGGACGGAGGGGGGAGGCAGGGAATACGGGCTCCCACTGTACTTCCTCGTCATCCATCCCCTTGAACCAGATCGCAGAATTCTCAAGGAGGATCTGCCTGAACCTCCCCCTCCCCTTCCAGGGCGACGCGGATACAGAGGGATGCTGAGCAGGGGCGGGAGAGCTGGACTCAGCCTTAAGCTTAGAGGAGGAGAAGGCAGACTGGCGGAGGGGAGAGAGAAAGAGCTCAGTAGGAAGATGAGGTAGGAGGCTGGAACGGCCGTATCCCGTTCTCTGACTGGCCGGCCAACCTCCCCCACTCCAGCCGATCTGCACTTCTCTCGGTCGGCCCTTATCCCCTATCCCCTATGTATACCCGCGACCCCTAGCCGTGCGCGCGGCCAGTTTCCACACTCCGGCCGGCCGCTGCGACCCCCTCCGACTGCAACTCCGGCAGAGCTGCTGCTGCAGTGTTTCCAGCCGCCCCCAAACCCTGTGTTTGCTGGCGCCGACTCTGCTGCTGGCCAGCGGCCAAAACTGCGCAGGCGCTACTCTTCCAGCTGAACCGAGACCCGAACCCCCAGAGGCAATTCGACTAAAAGGGGAAGACTGCTACAAAACTCTTAGAAGAAGCAGAAGTAAAAGAGGGCGTCAGGCCCGAAGCCTCATAGCTCATCGCAGATGCAGCAGCAGCAGCAGTCATGAACTTTGGCGGCTTCGGCAGCAAAGTATTCGACTGGGTGTCGAACCAGGCCAAGCAGGTCACTGACCAGGCCGAGAACGCTTTCAGGGGAATTCAGGACGAGATCGGCGTGCGGGCAGCCGGGCGGCCGGGCGAGGATCAGGCGGGACCACACGATGCCGACCTGCCCGCCGGCACCGCCGCCGCCGCCGTCGCCCCGTCGACGATTCCGAAGCTGGCAGTCAGCGAGGGCGGCACCTGTCAGGTGTGCTGCCGAGTGAAATACGCCGAAGGCTACGGGCACCTGTGCCACTATTGCCGGCTAAAGACCTGCGCCAGGTGCGGGACAAAGACCAGCATTAAACCTACGCAGGTAAGAGAGTTATGGCCTTCGAAGCACAGAAACGCCGTGTAAGCTTAAACTACTTAACTAGAGTTAACTGGTCAACTCGCCCTTTGCCGTCAGGATTCTTCTGCAGCAGCCTCATCATCGAGCGATGCAAACGCTGCATCAGTGACCAGGGTAAGGGAGTTAGGTTGGTAGAGATTCGGGCAAGGACCACTGCTAGTCTCGCCATTCCTTGGACTTTTTGAATCAAAATTGATGAAAACTTTCGAAACAGCCTCGGAGAAAAATGCATACTGGGAAGGGGAAGTTAGAGGGTTAGGTTTTTAGCATAATGGCTCAAAGGTGAGATGCTTTGAGTCAAATCTCAGAGGAAAGATGATATCTTAAGCAGGAAAGCTTGATATTCAGACGAAAGCCTTTTTAATTTTTTTCGAAAATAAACGATCCCTTCCTTTTTTGCCTACCTACGGGGGCTCAAGATGGCTAGTCCAGTATACTAAAAGTTTAGTGCTAAAAACAAAAACATTAAAGTTTCTTCCGCACGTACAGCTCTACCAGTGGTCCTTGCGTTAGATTTGAAGCATGTTATGGTTGGTCCTTTCTAGACTTTAGACTTTATATCAGTTTAGTTCGCTTGTTATTTCTCGTTTCACAACCCGTGTAGCTTTTGCACAGAAAACTCGCACTTTAATTGAAGTTCCTTACTTGTCATCTTTGCTGATTGTTAACGCTGCACGCCTAAGCTTGAATGACTGTCGTTAGCCATTGTACGTAAGCATTCAAATGTATAATTATACGCATTCATCTCAATCCCGTCTCTGTCCAAGTTCCTGTGTTTTAAGAATCCAAATCTCTCATCTCCCCCTCTCCAATCTCTGTTTCCCATCTTCCTCTCTCCTATCTCTCTCTCATCTCCCTCTCTCCCATCTCCCTCTCCTATCTCAATCTCTCCTATCTCCCCATTTCCTATCTCCCTCTTCTATCTTCCTCTCTTTCATCTCCCTCTCTCCCGTCTCCCTCTCTCAAATCTCCCTCTCTCTTATCTCCCTCTCTCCTACCTCCCCATCTCCCTCTCTCTTATCTCCCCATCTCCCTCTCTTCTATCTCCATCGCTTTCTCCCTTTTCTCCCTATCTCTTTCTCTCCTATCTCCCTCCCTCCTATCTCCCTCTTTTCTATCTCCATCGCTCTCTCACTTTTCTCCCCTCTCCCTATCCCCTCTCTCCCTACCTCTTGTCTCTACCAGTCCTACTCGTATCTCCATCTCTCACTTACACTTCCTTTCCATTTTCACTCCTTCCCTCTCCCTCTGCTCTCTCACACAAAGGACTAAAAGATTCCTAGAGAAAGCTCCTCAGTGCATACAATCGAAGGCTTTACAAGGCCTCAAGCATCCACGCGAAGCCATGCGGCTGCTCTCCACACCCGCTTGTCTTCCCAAGAAAGAACTCGAGCAAAGTCAGGCGCTTCCGGGAGCGCCCATCCAATATCCAGTTCAAAGAGTGGAGTGAGTGCGAGAGCGTAACGAAGGCAGCCACGAATTTTCGTCCCCAGAGAATGCGGTTGAAAAATCAGACATGTTACTCAGATACACGCAGATACGCATGCAGTACGGATCTGCCAGAGCCGGGGTTGGCAGAAGGAAAGGCAGAGGCGGCGGCAGCGCGTTAGGGCGCATCAAGTGGATTTCTCCGCCAATTAGAGCTGCAGTCCAGATGCCGGGCTCCCTGCTTACTGAATTGCACACTGGCCGCCCCTGCCGGCCCGCTCTGGCTCCGGCATATTTGCGGCTTGTCAGCCAAGTCCCCGGCGCGCTAACTCTCCGCTTCTTGTGCCAGCTAAGCCGCTTTTGGATTCCTCTGGGCTTTCTGGCTGCTCTTCTCTCCCTCCTGGTCTTCTGTCCTCTCGCCGCTGCTCTGCGGTACCGGGAGTTCCTCTCCCTCTCCCTCTCCCTCTCCCTCTCCCCCTCCCTCTCCCTCTCCCTCTGCCTCTCCCTCTCCCCCTCCCTCTCCCTCTCTATGCCCCCTCTCTCTCCCGTCCCTCTCCTCCTCTCCTTTATCTCTCCCCATCTCCCTCTCTTCCCCTCTCCCCTCTTCTCTCTCTCCCCTCTCTCCGTCTCTCTCTTCTCCGTCTCTCTTCTCTCTCTTTCCTCTCTCCCCCCATCTCTCCTCTCTCCTCTTCCTGTCCTCTCCTCTCTCTCCGTCTCTCTTCTCTCTCTTCTGTTCCTCTCTCTACTCTCTCCCCCTTTCTCTTCTTCTCACCTCTCCTTCTATCCGTTCCTTTCAATTTTGCTTTCGCTGGTCGCAACACGCCTTCGCACGCCAGCCTGTTCTGTTCTACCAGTATATGTTCTACTTGAAGTAGTTTCTCAACTTGGAGTTTTTGTCTGAGCAACCGTTTAATTTCTGCCCTCGGGGAACTGCGAACTTCTATCAAAGTTGACTATAGATAATTCCAAACTCGCAGAGCGTCTGGGTCTGCACCAACTGCCAGCCAGCTGGGCGTCGAAGTGGAGCGTCGGCTGGAGGCGCCTCGGCAGCCGCCACGTCAGCGACGATGACCGGGTCTGCCGCTGCTGCACCTTCTGGGTCTCAGGCTAACAGTGCAGTTGCCAACCAGAGTCAGAAACAGCAGCAAGAAAATCAAAAATCGCAACAGCAGCAGCCGCAACATCGGCAGCAGCAGCCTCAGCAGCAGCAGCCGCGGCAAAAATCTCAAAACAGAAGCAATTCGCAAAACCTAGTCAGGTGAGATCCAAATGCAAATTACCTGCGAGTTTGTCCTGGATTGCTCGATTCTGTTTTCAACTCGTTGCTTCAGATCCAAAAAGGCTGGGAGTTTGGGGAAGTTTTCGGTTGAAAAGCATCTTAAAAACTATTATTTTCCTTCGGAGTTTTAGCTCTGGGGGGAGCTGCATTCTTCAAACCTCAGTTACCTCAAACCTCCCCCAGGCAAAATTCCCTCACTGACAGCTCTGGTCGGCAGTCGCCGAGACTTCCAAACAACAACGGCAGCGGCGGCGGCGGCGGCAGCAACGACGCCTCTGCTGCGACGGCGCGCCCGAATTCGCGCGCTTCCGGCGCCGGCGCCGGGGCACCGTCGTCGGCCGCGGTTCGAGCCCGATCGGAGGCTCAAGACCATCAGCAGCAGCAGTACCGCTCACCTCGGCAATCGCAGAGGCAGCAGCAGCCGCAACAACAGCAGCAGCAGCCGCAACAACAGCAGCAGCGACATCAACGACAGGCGCCACCAGCAGGTGACGACCCCACCGCTCCCAACGCTGCAACCGCGTCATCGGCGTCGCCTCGAAGACGCGGTGGCGGTGGCAGCGGTGGTGGCAGCGGCGGTGGCAGCGGCGGTGGCAGCGGCGGTGGCAGCAGAAGAATTTACGATCCGTCGGGTCAGTACAATGCCGCCACAGTCTCCTCTAGCCGGACTCATCAGCAGCAGCATCAGCAACACCAACAACATCAGCCGAAACAGTTGACTCAGCCGCAGCCGCAGCCGCAGCAGTTCAGCTTCAGCTCCAGCGACGAAGAGCAGCGAGGTGTGGCCGGCTCAGATCCGGTGGCCGCCAACTGCTGGGACCCGGAGCCAGAACCGGAGCTCGGGATGGAGAGAGGCAAGAGGCTGGGCTAGCTGAATTGGATTTCAGGGGATGTTTGTAGGTTTGAGTTGTCTGTGCAGTCTGAGGTGTCTGTGCAGTATGAGGTGTCTGCAGTCTGAGGTGTCTGTGCGGTCTGAGGTGTCTTTGCGGTCTGAGGTGCCTGTGCAGTCTGAGGTGTCTGCAGTCTGAGGTGTCTGCAGTCTGAGGTGTCTGTGCGGTCTGAGGTGCCTGTGCAGTCTGAGGTGTCTGCAGTCTGAGGTGTCTGCAGTCTGAGGTGTCTGTGCGGTCTGAGGTGTCTGTGCGGTCTGAGGTGTCTGTGCAGTCTGAGGTGTCTGTGCGGTCTGAGGTGTCTGTTCGGTCTGAGGTGTCTGTGCGGTCTGAGGTGTCTGTGCGGTCTGAGGTGTCTGCAGTCTGAGGTGTCTGCAGTCTGAGATGTCTGTTTAGTCTGAGGTGTCTGTGCGGTCTGAGGTGTCTGCAGTCTGAGGTGTCTGTGCAGTCTGAGGTGTCTGCAGTCTGAGGTGTCTGCAGTCTGAGGTGTCTGCAGTCTGAGGTGTCTGTGCGGTCTGAGGTGTCTGTTCGGTCTGAGGTGTCTGTGCGGTCTGAGGTGTCTGTGCGGTCTGAGGTGTCTGCAGTCTGAGGTGTCTGCAGTCTGAGATGTCTGTTTAGTCTGAGGTGTCTGTGCGGTCTGAGGTGTCTGCAGTCTGAGGTGTCTGTGCGGTCTGAGGTGTCTGCAGTCTGAGGTGTCTGCAGTCTGAGGTGTCTGCAGTCTGAGGTGTCTGTGCGGTCTGAGGTGTCTGTGCGGTCTGAGGTGTCTGTTCGGTCTGAGGTGTCTGTGCGGTCTGAGGTGTCTGTGCGGTCTGAGGTGTCTGCAGTCTGAGGTGTCTGCAGTCTGAGATGTCTGTTTAGTCTGAGGTGTCTGTGCGGTCTGAGGTGTCTGCAGTCTGAGGTGTCTGTGCAGTCTGAGGTGTCTGCAGTCTGAGGTGTCTGCAGTCTGAGGTGTCTGCAGTCTGAGGTGTCTGTGCGGTCTGAGGTGTCTGTTCGGTCTGAGGTGTCTGTGCGGTCTGAGGTGTCTGTGCGGTCTGAGGTGTCTGCAGTCTGAGGTGTCTGCAGTCTGAGATGTCTGTTTAGTCTGAGGTGTCTGTGCGGTCTGAGGTGTCTGCAGTCTGAGGTGTCTGTGCGGTCTGAGGTGTCTGCAGTCTGAGGTGTCTGCAGTCTGAGGTGTCTGCAGTCTGAGGTGTCTGTGCGGTCTGAGGTGTCTGTGCGGTCTGAGGTGTCTGTTCGGTCTGAGGTGTCTGTGCGGTCTGAGGTGTCCGCAGTCTGAGGTGTCTGTGCGGTCTGAGGTGTCTGTGCGGTCTGAGGTGTCTGTGCGGTCTGAGGTGTCTGTAGTCTGTTGTGTCTGTGCAGTCTGAGGTGTCTGCAGTCTGTTGTGTCTGTGCGGGTTGCATATCACAGAGTTTTCCTCACAAAAAAAGGTCACAACACGCATTGCAGGCAGCGACAGAAGGCGGCAGGCGGCCATCGATGCCAAAGTGAAAAGTTTTCTGTCGGTAAGTGTCCGAGGAATTTGAGAATACATTTAGAACTCTAAAACTTCTTGATTAAAAAATTCATGACATGTTTTCCCCCTGCTATCAGATTGGTTTATATAATACGAGTATAAATTTTTCAGTAGACATTAGTGCGTGTCGATCTGTCTTAGTGCGAGCCTTGAGTTTCATTGCCTGAGGAAAGACGGGTGTTGACAATTTGCAATAAAAATTTGCACCCCCGGTTTTAACAGATTTTTATGAAACTGACGTTAAACTCGCTAGTTGCTACTTTGATCAGTAGGATATTTATTATTCTCGCGTTTTGCATTTATCCACGTGTAATTTTTCTACTCAGCACCCGGTGACCTGGCAAGTGCACAGCGATAGGCGCAGAGTCATCGGCCACATGCTGCTCACCAAGGATTTGGACGATCGGGGCAATGTGCTGGACTTGGGTGAGTCGGGACTGACGCTGGCTACTCGACTCAACTTGCTACTCAGCTACCCCCTCTCTGATCCTTCAGCGGGCCCTAGCTACCCCCTCCCTGATCCTTCAGCGGGCCCTAGCTACCCCCTCCCTGATCCTTCAGCAGGCCCTAGCTACCCCCTCTCTGATCCTTCAGCGGGCCCTAGCTACCCCCTCCCTGATCCTTCAGCGGGCCCTAGCTACCCCCTCCCTGATCCTTCAGCGGGCCCTAGCTACCCCCTCCCTGATCCTTCAGCGGGCCCTAGCTACCCCCTCTCTGATCCTTCAGCGGGCCCTAGCTACCCCCTCCCTGATCCTTCAGCGGGCCCTAGCTACCCCCTCCCTGATCCTTCAGCGGGCCCTAGCTACCCCTCCCTGATCCTTCAGCGGGCCCTAGCTACCCCCTCCCTGATCCTTCAGCGGGCCCTAGCTACCCCCTCCCTGATCCTTCAGCGGGCCCTAGCTACCCCCTCTCTGATCCTTCAGCGGGCCCTAGCTACCCCCTCCCTGATCCTTCAGCGGGCCCTAGCTACCCCCTCCCTGATCCTTCAGCGGGCCCTAGCTACCCCCTCCCTGATCCTTCAGCGGGCCCTAGCTACCCCCTCCCTGATCCTTCAGCAGGCCCTAGCAACCCCCTCTCTGATCCTTCAGCGGGCCCTAGCTACCCCCTCCCTGATCCTTCAGCGGGCCCTAGCTACCCCCTCCCTGATCCTTCAGCGGGCCCAAGCTACCCCCTCCCTGATCCTTCAGCGGGCCCTAGCTACCCCCTCTCTGATCCTTCAGCGGGCCCTAGCTACCCTCTCCCTGATCCTTCAGCGGGCCCTAGCTACCCCCTCCCTGATCCTTCAGCGGGCCCTAGCAACCCCCTCTCTGATCCTTCAGCGGGCCCTAGCTACCCCCTCCCTGATCCTTCAGCGGGCCCTAGCAACCCTCTCTGTGATTCTTTCATAACCCGCTAACCCCACCCTGCGCCTCTGCCCAAATCAACCCAGACAAGCAGCCCAATCTGCAAGCCCTACCCGCTCCACTCCAGGTGTCAAGGTGATCGGCGGTCGCATGACTCTGTCCGGCAGGCTTGGTGCCTTCATCACCAAGGTGAAGCCGGGCAGCGTGGCCGACCGCGTCGGCAAACTTCGGCCAGATGACGAGGTGCTGGAGTGGAACAATCGCTCTCTGAAGGGCCTCACATTCGAGGAGGTGTTCGCCATCTTGGTGGAGTGCAAAAGCGACAGGCAGATTGAGCTAGTTGTACAGCGGCCTTTGGAGTGAGTGTCGGCCTGTCCTGGATTCTTAGAAAATTTAACTGTGACAGAATAATAAAAAGTTTAATCATGTAATTAAATTATTATCTCTTGCAGCGACGGCACGCAAGAAATGGAAGCTAAATATTTGCAACAGCAGCAGCAGCAGCATCTGCACCAACTGCCGCCAGACGATCTAATGGGTGAGTTGGTGGTGGCGGGGCAGACACCGAGAAGGTTAAGAATGTGGCGAGGCGGGCAGTGAGGAGGGTTGAAGAATGGGGTGGCGGGGTAGGCAGTGAAGAGGATTGAAGAATGGGGTGGCGGGGTAGGCAGTGAAGAGGATTGAAGAATGGGGTGGCGAGGCGGGCAGTGAGGAGGGTTGAAGAATGGGGTGGCGGGGCGGGCAGTGAAGAGGATTGAAGAATGGGGTGGCGGGGTAGGCAGTGAAGAGGATTGAAGAATGGGGTGGCGAGGCGGGCAGTGAGGAGGGTTGAAGAATGGGGTGGCGGGGCAGGCAGTGGGGAGGGTTGAAGAATGGGGTGGCGAGGCGGGCAGTGAGGAGGATTGAAGAATGGGGTGGCGGGGCAGGCAGTGAGGAGGGTTGAAGAATGGGGTGGCGGGGCGGGCAGTGAAGAGGATTGAAGAATGGGGTGGCAGGGTAGGCAGTGAAGAGGATTGAAGAATGGGGTGGCGAGGCGGGCAGTGAGGAGGGTTGAAGAATGGGGTGGCGGGGCAGGCAGTGGGGAGGGTTGAAGAATGGGGTGGCGAGGCGGGCAGTGAGGAGGATTGAAGAATGGGGTGGCGGGGCAGGCAGTGAAGAGGATTGAAGAATGGGGTGGCGAGGCGGGCAGTGAGGAGGGTTGAAGAATGGGGTGGCGGGGCAGGCAGTGGGGAGGGTTGAAGAATGGGGTGGCGGGGCAGGCAGTGGGGAGGGTTGAAGAATGGGGTGGCGGGGCAGGCAGTGAGGAGGTTGAAGAGCTCTAGGCCAGAGAGCAACATATGGGCTGCAACGAAGCACTAATTACCACCAATCCTTGCAGGGCTGCCAGCAACACCGCGGAGCCGCCCCTGACCAACAGCCGCATCCCAACCATGCGGATCACGCGAACCGCCTCGCAGGACATGGCCGGCGCCGCATCGCCGATTCCGCGATTCAGTTCGGCTGGACGAATCCAGCTTCAGCTGTGGTTCGACCCGTTGGTCTGCCAGCTGACCTGCTGCCTGATGTCGGCCTTTGGGCTGGCACCGTCGGCTCCAGACGGTGCACCACCGAGCGCATTCGCTGTGCTCGGTCTTGTACCGGAGATTGAGTGAGCAGAGAGTCTCTGGAGAGGGAGCAGACGACTAGAGCGTACCGTGCCTGTGTGCAGAGGCGTGCGCAGGCCGGTTGAGCTGGACTTTTAGTTTCAGCCATCTTTTGAACAGGGCAAATCTATCATAAAATGTTTTTTACCTGAATATATCAAGACACAGGGGCCCACCCTAAGAAGACACAGGAGCCCACCCTAAGAAGACACAGGGGCCCACCCTAAGAAGACACAGGAGCCCACCCTAAGAAGACACAGGGGCCCACCCTAAGAAGACACAGGGGCCCACCCTAAGAAGACACAGGGGCCCACCCTAAGAAGACACAGGAGCCCACCCTAAGAAGACACAGGGGCCCACCCTAAGAAGACACAGGGGCCCACCCTAAGAAGACACAGGAGCCCACCCTAAGAAGACACAGGAGCCCACCCTAAGAAGACACAGGAGCCCACCCTAAGAAGACACAGGAGCCCACCCTAAGAAGACACAGGAGCCCACCCTAAGAAGACACAGGAGCCCACCCTAAGAAGACACAAGAGCCCATCCTAAGAAGACACAGGAGCCCACCCTAAGAAGACACAGGAGCCCACCCTAAGAAGACACAGGGGCCCACCCTAAGAAGACACAGGAGCCCACCCTAAGAAGACACAGGGGCCCACCCTAAGAAGACACAGGGGCCCACCCTAAGAAGACACAGGAGCCCACCCTAAGAAGACACAGGAGCCACAGCATGAGGCGGCTATGCTCAAGCTTTAAGTCTATGCTGCTCAAAGCTGAGCTCAAAACCTTTCCCGTTGAACCCACCCCGCAATTGGCAGCCAGAAGCGCAAGTCCAAAGTGGTGCCGTTCAGCTTCGACCCCCAATGGAATCAGCTGTTCACCTTCGCGCCCGTCACGGAGGAAATCGTGGCCAGGGGCAGCCTGCAGATCGAAGTCATCGACTCAGATGACAGAAATGGCAAACAACTCATTGGAGAGGTCTGTTTGCTGGGGTGGAGTCTGGGCCATCGGTCTGACATTCTGTATCTGACATTCTATATCTGACATTCTATATCTGACATTCTATATCTGACATTCTGTATCTGACATTCTGTATCTGACATTCTGTATCTGACATTCTGTATCTGACATTCTGTATCTGACATTCTGTATCTGACATTCTGTATCTGACATTCTATATCTGACATTCTGTATCTGACACTCTGTATCTGACATTCTATATCTGACATTCTATATCTGACATTCTGTATCTGACATTCTGTATCTGACATTCTATATCTGACATTCTGTATCTGAAATTCTATATCTGACATTCTATATCTGACATTCTGTATCTGACATTCTATATCTGACATTCTATATCTGACATTCTATATCTGACATTCTATAGCGGACATTCTACATCTGACAGCTCCAGACCTAAGTTTTGACACAAATCTTCTGACAGTCTAGATCTGACATGCCACAGAATCTTCACACAAAATGTACATCTTTCCCATTAGATTTGAAGCACGAATTGCAAGCCGTACAAAAACAACTGGCATTTCAGACTACCCTGAACCTGATCGAATGCGACCTGAACAATGAGCCGGCCTGGTACAGTTTGACCTCGCAATGCGAGTCGGATGCCCCAACTCCGGTGAGTTTCGTAAAAATATGTAGAGTCAGACGAACAATTGATGCATGTATGTGTGCCAACCTGCTTAACATTGCAGACATTCAGTAACGATTTTGTGGACTCGTATCGATATGGTAAGTTTAAAAAGTTATGTTAAATTTATTCTCCCAAACTAGTTTCACATGATAAAAAACTTTTCTTGAAATTAGTTTTGTACTTAAGTTAGATAATAAATAGATTTTCGGACTGACTTTCGGGTTAATTTCCCGGCTTAGTATTCCGGTGTTCCGATTTTCCGGATTGATTTTCCGGATTGATTTTCCGGATTGATTTTCAGAATTGATTTCTGGTTGGTCAGATTAAAATTTAAATGGATAAGTCTCAGCTAAATTTTAATACTCCGAATGGGATGAGTATAAATTTGCATTTATTAATTTAAACAGTTACTGTCATCTAATTTTTGAGCATGTTTTCCAGAACAACGCAGCCGGGCGATGATTGGCTTCGACCCGACAGGCCGGACCCTGTCCCCAACCAGCGACTTCGGCGGCGTCAACAGTCGGAAGCGACAGCTGCCAATCCTGCCTCAGCAGCATCTGGTTGGCGGTGGCGTCAGCAGAGGCGGCTACGGCCGGAGCAGCTCGTACTCGCTGGACCGCTCGGCCAGTCCGGCCGCGTCCGAATGCGTCACCGGCCGGCCGCGTCATCGAAGACAGTCAGATGAGTTCCAGGCGGACCAGCCGCAGCCGCGGTACCCCTACGCCTACCAGCAGCACCCGCAGTACCAGCAGCAGCAGCATCGGCGCCGACCAGGCGCCGGGCCCGACTTCGAAGAGGGCGGCAGCGACGTCTCGGAGAATTCAGACGCCGCCTCCGAGTTGTCGAAACTGTCCGTCGTTTCGACGCAGAGCGAACGACCGAGGATGATGCGCGGAGGTGCCGCCGCTGCGCATGCCGCCGCAGCTTCCGCCACCGCGTCCCGCTCCTCGGCGATGTCCGCAGCCGCTGGAGCGACCGGGCGAAAAATCTCCGCTCACGGGGACGCCGCCGCTGCCTCCTCGGCGTCCGCTAGCGGCCGGAGCCGTCGCTCCAGCTCCGGACACCGGTTCAGCACTCTGTTCCCCAGCCTGGGCAGGAAGAGCAACAGCACCAACAACCTGCAGGGTGCGCTGGGGAGCTCGGGGTTCTGGATTCTGAATTAGGGAATGGCGATTCTGAATTAGAGAATGGCGATTCTGAATTAGAGAATGACGATTCTGAATTAGGGAATGGCGATTCTGAATTAGAGAATGGCGATTCTGAATTAGAGAATGACGATTCTGAATTAGAGAATGACGATTCTGAATTAGAGAATGACGATTCTGAATTAGAGAATGACGATTCTGAATTAGAGAATGACGATTCTGAATTAGAGAATGTCGATTCTGAATTAGAGAATGGCGATTCTGAATTAGAGAATGGTGATTCTGAGTTAGGAAATGGCGATTCTGAATTAGAGAATGGCGATTCTAAATTGGGGAATGGCGATTCTGAATTAGAGAATGGCCTAACTCCACGTTTCAAATCTTCAGAACGCAGGCACAAGACTTCCATCCGCTCCGAGGAGGTGCTGCCGATGCACATGGTGGCCGCCGGCGGCCCGGCAGGCGATGTCGGCAGTTACGGCGCCGTCGGTCCCGACCCGATGGCCTCGGGGGTCAGCAGGTCTGGCCGGTCGCTCGGCGGTGGCTCGCGGGAGGGCAGCTTCACCAGCTTGGACCCGTGAGTGGCTGGAACAAGTCCGCACCCAGTGATCCCACCCTGAATCCGCACCCAGTGAACCCGCCAATCCGCACCCAGTGATCCCGCCAATCTGCACCCAGTGAACCCGCCAATCTGCACCCAGTGATCCCGCCAATCCGCACCCAGTGAACCCGCCAATCTGCACCCAGTGAACCCGCCAATCTGCACCCAGTGAACCCGCCAATCCGCACCCAGTGAACCCGCCAATCTGCACCCAGTGAACCCGCCCTGAATCCGCAGGGCTGCCCTGACGGAATTCGTGGACGGCCTGGGCCCCGGCCAGCTGGTGGGCAGGCAGGTGCTGGGCGCGCCCTGCCTTGGCGAGATCCAGCTGAGTTTGTACAACAGGAAAGGCCACCTGGAGGTGGAGGTCATCCGAGCGCGAGGTCTCTACGCCAAGAAGGGCGCCAAGCTCCTGCCGGCGCCCTACGTGAAAGTCTACCTGCTCGAGGGTCGCAACTGTGTCGAGAAGCAGAAGACCACAGTGACTAGGAGGACTCTGGACCCGCTGTACCAGCAGCAGCTCATCTTCTTGGAGGAGTTCCGGGGCAAGATTCTGCAGGTGAGCCTTGGATTTGATCACCGATCTTTCACTGACAATCAGTTTATTCACCCATATCCACTGATCATTCACTCACACATACTGTTCATTCACTCACGCATACTGTTCATTCACTCACACCCACCGTTCATTCACTCACACCCACTGTTTATTCACTCACACCCACTGTTCATTCACTCAACACCCAACTCGCATTCACCCACACCCGCCGCCACTACTCCCAGGTGACAGTCTGGGGCGACTGCGGCCGCATCGATCGCAAAGCATTCATGGGCGTGTGCCAGATCCTGCTAGATGACCTTGACCTGTCCAACATTGTGATAGGCTGGTACAAGCTCTATCCCACATCTTCCTTGGCGCACAACCACCAGAGACGGTCGTCAAACGCTTCGTCCGTCGACACCGTGTCCGTGGCCGCCTCCCTGCCGCCTCGGTAGCCCGCTGAATCCGCTCAATTGGGGCATCGATTGGCAGATCTAAATAATTTTATACCACCGAATTTTTGTTCCCTAATTTAAAATCAACGAGTTCAAATTGGCGCCAAAAATTGCAAAGAATTCAAACAGCTACAGAGTTTTTATTAGGAACTTCTCTTGACGGAGAAATGGAAGTCTGCTGAAAAAATAATGAGCACTATCTTTTGGAAAACAAGTGGAAAGTTATGAAAAACAGCATCTTTATTCGTGCACATTTCATTAGCATTTGAAAAGATGTTATTTTTTCAAGCATAAAATAATCAGTAAAGTTAATTTAATGATTTTAACAGAATCAATTAACGGTTTGGTTTTGTTAAAATTAGCTGTTAAGTATTGTCGAGGTTAGAAATCAATAAAAATATGTTTATGTCTGCAATCTTTATGTTAAATGACGCTAAAATGAACTTTGCTCGGCAGTCAGTTGACAGTCCACAGTTCCCAATTTGTAATTTAAGTGACATTTCTGTATTAAAATAAAAACCTCACCCTTAAGAAACTGTTTATAATTGCATTGTAATTGCACTGCTTACTGTGGATTTGGCTCATACAATTTACCCAGCTGTCAATAGTTAATATGCATATGTTATTTCCAAATCATTATTATGATTATTAATATGATTATATGTTTCCTTAGAAAACGGCGCACCATCGTTTTGTTTCCTTTGGTTCTCCTTTCATACTTAAATACGAGTAATTGCATAGCACGGACCGACGCCTCCAGCAGCTACTCAAATCATTCAATATTTGCTTTAATATTTTTGTCATCCCTTGAAATTTCTTTCTTCAATTGTAGCCATCGCTCCTGCATTAGTTATTGCTAATCTACTGAGTTCTCAGCTCCGTGTGAACCAAATTCTCTTGTTAATTTGTCCTTCAGTATACAGTATTCTCTTGGCTCATGATGTGGCTCGCCCCGCCAACGTACAACTCTTCATTAGGTCTCAGATTTTCCATTTTCATAGTCACAATGGCATAACTCGATTATTTGCTTATACTTTTATTGACAAATATTTTCATTTTTTTATTATCAGCGCCAATTCATTGTTGTTTCAGTTCTAGCTGCTCGAGCTTGCATTGTAGATATCATAAGAGTTAATTGTTAAATTGTTATCGTCGATGTCGTCGACTGTTGCCTCACTTGATTGGTGCAAGATAAAGGGAGTGAGGTGGGTGCGAGCTTGAAGGAGTGAGGTGGGTGCAAAATTGAGGGAGTGAAGTGGGTGCGAGATAAAGGGAGTGAGGTTGGTGCGAGCTTGAAGGAGTGGGGTGGGTGCGAGATTGAGGGAGTGGGGTGGGTGCAAGATTGAGGGAGTGAGTAAGGTGCGAGCTTGAAGGAGTGGAGGTGGGTGCGATATAGCTTACAGTTTGAGGCAGTCTCTACATGTCAATTCATTCAATGCAGGCGCGAGCGACAATTTTTTTAACTGCATTAGAGTTAAATTTATTTTCCTTTTCATTACGATATCAATCTCTCATCGTCTCTAAATATTATTAATTATTAATCCTGCATCGATGCATATATATATATACTCTTCCTTGAGGACAACCACGTTGTTAACTCTTGCACTGAGTTTTTTTTTAAAAACTGTCGCGCGCGGCTAGCTGTTCTAGCTACTCAGTTATTCATTTCACAATTCCACATAAATGTATACTGTACTTCAAAAACGAGTTGTAAGGCAGTGGAATAGTGCGTGGTGTTCTCACTAGCCACGTGCAATTAGAAAAACTAAATGCAGTACGATTACTATGCTACACAGAGCCGTATGGCTGCATGCACATTGAGCATACAGTGTATATATTTTCCATGTACACTATTACACATGTACACATGTACAAAGCAATTTTCCCTTTCGTCTGAATTCGAATGAAAAACAAGGACAACTGAAGTAGGATAACGTAACTTCAGTTGTCCTTGATGAAAAAATGAAGCAAAAAATTCTGCGAACTTAATGAAATTCCAGTTTAAAAACTAAACTAAATATAATAAACATGTATAGATGAAATGCACATGTACACGTAGCTATATACATATATAGTAGACGTACATTCCACTGTACGTCTACATATGTACATGCATGCATCCACACTGTAATGCGTTAAAATGTGCAGATATTATGTGCATACGTAGTAGAATGGACAAGTATAAGATAGGTATACACTTTGTAAAGTAAGGACTACTAGAATTACGCGACAGGTACATGTATGATGTCATTTAATTCGATTCTCTTGAGACATATGTATGCTACGTGTACATTGTACGCATGTACAAGCGCATCGTGTCAATAAAAAGGCAGTAGAGCCTCAGAGGTCTACGTTTAAGCTATTTAAGTTTATTTAACAAAGACGAAGTAAACAGGACCAAAGGAAGCAATCTCTTTTTTACCGTAGCACATTCATTTGGCTATAATACAGGCCTAAATAACCTAATCGTCCAAGTTGTGGAGCCAAAAGCTCATACCATTTTAACAAAGTGGGAAAAGTTACTTTTTATGCGTTTGGAAGGTAGGAAGCCCTTAAACAAGATGAACCTGTTCTATTTTTGTTTTTAAACAATCAGAAAGAAGTTTAAAAGAATAATTATTTATCGCCCCCGTTGTGTAGAGCGTATATTTAATTTGCTTTTTTGTTGCAAATTACTTGAAGATCAATTCATGAGCAGCTGTTGAACAACTTTTTACAACGCAACCTTTCTATTGAATTGGGCAGACCAAATGAAAAGTCGAAATCTGTGAGGAATACAGCTAAAGAAATAAAATTAATAAAGTGACTATTGGCAGTAGTAGTAGGCCTAGCCAACTATATTTGCATATAAGCGTCACATTTCCATATTCAGTATATGGTAAGTAACCATTAGTCAACTTGTCAAGTGACATTAAAGCCTGACCGCATGATATCTACTGTAGCCATTCATAGTGGTGCAAAAATGCCTTGAATTTTGGTGCATAGTGTAAACAAAATTGTTATGGTATTCTTTCTGGTGCACACTATGCCGCCACCACTTTCCTGACTATGAATCACAGTAATAGTACTAATATTCTTATGAAGTGGGTCTATTTAGCTAGAATTAAATAGACAAAATAGTTTATGGTCTAAACTGAATATTATTATATTAGTAGTGATATATCAAAGCTTTATCTTTAGAATTGATTCTGAATAATGAATTTTTATCAATTGATATAGCCATAGGCCTATTATTTGAATAGGCCTAGTTGCAATTTGAAATATGCATCTATTTGGTATTTTTTAGGATTTAAGGTTAATAGGTTATAGCCTATTAGCTTAAACTATCTAAACTGTCTTTGTCAATTTCAAATATAGGAGTTTTTGGAAAATATTTGGCAATTAGCCATCTAGGCATAACTTTTTTTTTTTTTTTAAATCAATTTAAAATTTAGAAAAAGTAAAAAAATTGAAGTATTGGTTATTTTATAAAATAGTTTGACTTTGATTTCAATCCCAGGTTCAATTATAAGTGCCAAGTCTTATTTGCTAAAAAGTATTCTAATCTATTATTATATTTATATGCTAGTATTGCGGATAAAATGGGTCAATAATAAATATAAGTGTATTTGACTTTTTATAACCTTTAGCTCAAATATATAAATGCTTAGATTAATTTAGCTATATAATAATAATTAGCATTAACATTCTATTATTATAAGTAAAATATTATAATACTTATGCTATGATAACAAATATTTAAAATATAGTTAATAGCATTTTTCTATTGTATTTCCAAAAGTAATAACAGCGAACAAAGTTTATTTGTGTTTTTATTAGGTATTTTATTATTTGTAAATGCACCTATCATGTATATCCATTTTTTGTTACAGGTGGCTCCTTGAACTATTAGTAAGTATATAATGATTTTAAACCCATGCTTTGAATAAGTAGGTAAAGTTTTATAAAATCATTTTTGTATAACAAAATACCATTGGGTGAAAGACATGCCAATTCTGTATTTAAAGAGCTTTTTTATTGTCATATTTGACAATTTGGTCCTTGAGTCAATATATTTTTGTTGTGTAGTCATTTTAATAAAAATTGCTTGTTGTCTACTCATGAGAAATTTCTTTTTAACCAGCTTTTTATTTTTATATTAAAAAACAAAACTTTAAACTTTTATTGTCAAACAGTTACTTTAAAAGTCAATTTGATTAGGGGCTGCTTTCCTCTTAGACTATTATAATAGCCTTTTAGTAAAATCTCATTGGGTTTATTATTTCTTTAACATACATGCACAACCTTGGGAATCACTCAGCTGTTTCTATTGGCAACACACACATATAAGTCGCTATTGGCTGAGAGCAGTCACGTGACTACTATTCCATCCAATAGCAACTTACGTGTGTGTGTGTTGCCAATAGAAATGGCCAGGTAAATCCCTAGGTTGCGCCCAAGCATGTTCTTTAAGATTAAAGTTTTGGTTCTGATAAACAAAAAAATTTAGTAAGCTTTTTACAATCCTTATAGTTGATTCAACATATAATCAATATTATACTTGGTTAAATTGACTTTCACTTCTTTAATAAAAACCTTGCTAAAATATTCAAGAATCATCCTTGAAAATTTGTTTTCAAGTACCTATTAATACTATTACAAATATTTGCTTGCATTTAAATTTCATTTGGTAAATTAAAAAATCACATTTATGAATGCTGCTTTAAGCCATTTTTTGTGCTTTTTAAAATTAAATAAAGTTCACATTTATGGTTGAACTGCTATAGACATGGTTTAATTGAATGTGGCTTATGAAATATTATATAAAAGCTTGGTATCCATGGTGGCTATTTTTTGCATACTAATCACTCACTGTCTATCATATTCAATTGGCCAGTCAACTATTCCCTAAGGTTTCTGGTACTTCAGCTATATATTATAGATATTCTTGACCACTTACTATACATATTCTTGTAGTTTTAGAAAACCTAATTTTGAAGCCAAGTTCAACACCTAACTGTGTACTAGCTCTTTTTTTACTTTACTAAAACATGAAATCCACCAGTGTGCTTCTCTACTGCATGAAGATTGAGGTAAATAATGACTTAGTTGAACTTGGACAGTTAGAAAAATTAAATTTCCACTCATACAATAGTAACTTTCTAGCCTATCAACTTTTGTTTTAGTCAGTATAAACAATTTTTCTAAGCAAGAATTTTTCAAATTGTAGTTTAGTACTGCATTGTCAGATCCATATTAGTTAACTAAAACTTCTAAACTTGAAATCAGCCTTAGAACCGGGAAATTATGGTGAAAATGGTGTTTGAGGTTTGGGTGCATAAAGCAATTTTACAAAAGTGCATTGATCGAGTCTGACGAGTCATATAGCCGCTCACACTGTGGAATGAATGTTTTAGTTGGCTTACTCTGATGACTGGGACTCCAGCTCGCTAGACAACTCAACCAATGCCAGCATGGTTAGTTCGGCAAGCAACGGCAGGTTCGACTTCTATATTGGCCTGTTTCTGGCTATGAGCTCCAGTTTATACATTGGTACCAGCTTTATTCTGAAGAAAAAAGCGCTCATCAGATTGTCCAATCGGGGCATCCGGGCTGGTTTGTGCCTTGTTTTATTTTACTCATTTTATGGTCTTGTTTAGGCGGAGAGTTGTCTTCCTAGTCTTGAGTTGATTAATTGACAGCTCTACTTAATAGAGATTCCCAGTCCCGCTAAATAGAGAATTCCCAGTTTCACTAAATAGGGATTCCCAGTTTCACTAAAAAGGGATTCCCAGTTCCGCTAAATAGGGATTCCCAGTTTCACTAAATAGGGATTCCCAGTTTCACTAAATTAAATAGGAATTCCCAGTTTCACTAAATAGGGATACCCAGTTCCGATATATAGAGTATTCCCAGTTCCGCTAAATAGGGAATTCCCAGTTTCACTAAATAGGGATACCCAGTTCCGATATATAGAGTATTCCCAGTTCCGCTAAATAGGGAATTCCCAGTTTCACTAAATAGGGATACCCAGTTCCGATATATAGAGTATTCCCAGTTCCGCTAAATAGGGAATTCCCAGTTTCACTAAATAGGGATTCCCAGTTTCGCTAATTAGGGAATTCCCAGTTCCGCTAAATAGGGAATTCCCAGTTTCACTAAATAGGGATTCCCAGTTTCACCAAATAGGAATTCCCAGTTTCACTAAATAGAGATTCCCAGTTGCGATATATAGAGTTTTCCCAGTTTCACTAAATAGGGATTCCCAGTTCCGATATATAGAGTATTCCCAGTTCCGCTAAATAGGGAATTCCCAGTTTCACTAAATAGGGATTCCCAGTTTCACTAAAAAGGGATTCCCAGTTCCGCTAAATAGGGATTCCCAGTTTCACCAAATAGAAATTCCCAGTTTCACTTAATAGGGATTCCCAGTTCCACTAAATAGGGATTCCCAGTTTCAATAAATAAAGATTCCCAGTTCTACTAAATAGGGATTCCCAGTTCCACTTAATAGGGATTCCCAGTTCCACTAAATAGGGATTCCCAGTTTCAATAAATAAAGATTCCCAGTTCTACTAAATAGGGATTCCCAGTTCCACTTAATAGGGATTCCCAGTTCCACTAAATAGGGATTCCCAGTTTCAATAAATAAAGATTCCCAGTTCTACTAAATAGGGATTCCCAGTTCCACTTAATAGGGATTCCCAGTTCCACTAAATAGGGATTCCCAGTTTCAATAAATAAAGATTCCCAGTTCCACTAAATAGGGATTCCCAGTTCCACTAAATAGGGATTCCCAGTTTTACTAAATAGGGATTCCCAGTTTCAATAAATAAAGATTCCCAGTTCTACTAAATAGGGATTCCCAGTTTCACTAAATAGGGATTCCCAGCCCTGACAGTTTCACTAAATAGGGATTCCTATTCGCCTCAATCCCAGGCGAGGGCGGCTACGGCTACCTGAGAGATGTGGTCTGGTGGTCCGGCTTCCTCATGATGGCAGCAGGCGAAGGCGCGAACTTCGCGGCTTACGCGTTCGCGCCCGCCTCGCTGGTGACGCCACTGGGCGCTCTGAGCGTCCTGGTTAGCGCTATGCTGGCCTCAAAATTTTTAAACGAACGCTTAAATCTGTTGGGCAAAATTGGCTGCCTGGTGTGTCTGCTCGGCTCCACTATGATTGTCATTCACGCGCCCAAAGAGCAGGAGGTCACTACAATGCAAGAATTGGTTGTCAAGCTTAAAGATTTTGGTGAGTTGAATGCTACTCTTTCTGTGTGTCCCTGTTAGATTGCTGCTCCCAGCTAGTCAGTGTCCCAAAACAGAATCGCACCTTGACAGAGTTAACCTGATGAAATCCACGTGTAGACTGCCTCAGACTTGCCTCAGATTCAGATAAACTCAACCCTGAGACTATCTCTCCCAGATAGTCTCCATCCGTAAGAGAATCGCCCTGGCCCTCCCCAGATAATCTAGCAATGAGAAAACCGCGCTCACCAGATAATCTAGCAACGAGAAAATCGCCCTCCCCAGATAATCTAACACTGAGAAAATCGCCCTCCCAAAATAATCTAGCAATAAGAAAACCGCCCTCCCCAGATAATCTAACACTGAGAAAATCACCCCCAGATAATCTAACACTGAGAAAATCACCCCCAGATAATCCAACACTGAGAAAATCCCCCAATCCCGCAGGCTTCATATCCTACGTGGCAATCGTGCTGGCGGCATCCGCGGTGCTCATATTCTATTTCGCACCTCGCTACGGCAGAACCAACCCGCTGGTGTACATCACCATATCCGGCTCCCTGGGCTCCCTGTCCGTCATGGGCTGCAAAGGCACCGGGGTTGCCATCAAGCAGACATTCGCCGGCGACAATGTATTCGTCCTGCCGGTGACTTGGTTGTTAATAGCATCCGTATTGTTCTTTGTCACGGTGCAGATGAACTATCTCAACAAAGCACTGGACATATTCAACACCAGCGTGGTGTCGCCTATCCTGTACGTGTTCTTCACCACCTTTGTCATCATCGCCTCCTCCATACTGTACAAGGAGTGGTTCAACATGAAGCCTGAAGACGTGCTGGGCAATCTGGTCGGATTTTCAACTATAATATCCGGCATATTCTTGTTGAATGCGTTTAAAGAGCACGATATTAGCCTGTCGAATTTGAATGTTCCTGTGCATCGCACCGACCCGGCTGTTGGAGGGGGCGGAGTTGTCGTCCGGTCCAACGGCGTCCCAGCGCCGGCGCATTCTCCATTCGACGAAGATCAAAGCCACGTCGGCCTGCTGACTGGGGACGGCGACGATAGCAGTCAAGAGGGCGAGCAGGCGCACATCGTGTCTGCAGGATCGGCGTAATTAATTCTCTTTGGCGGCTCTGCTTCTTTGTTTATATTGCTTTGCCAGCTTTTTTGAGATTTTCTGCTCTGGATGACCATTGCAGTGCCACAGCAGTTCTATTATTGTGTTATGACCAATGTCATGACTGTATCCTGACCAGTGTCATGACTGTATCCTGACCAGTGTCATGACTGTATCCTGACCAGTGTCATGACTGTATCCTGACCAGTGTCATGACTGTATCCTGACCAGTGTCATGATTGTGTCCTGACCAGTGTCATGACTGTATCCTGACCAGTGTCATGACTGTATCCTGACCAGTGTCATGACTGTATCCTGACCAGTGTCATGACTGTATCCTGACCAGTGTCATGACTATCCTGACCAGTGTCATGACTGTATCCTGACCAGTGTCATGACTATATCCTGACAGTGTCATGAGTCATGACTGTATCCTGACCAGTGTCATGACTGTATCCTGACCAGTGTCATGACTGTATCCTGACCAGTGTCATGACTGTATCCTGACCAGTGTCATGACTGTATCCTGACCAGTGTCATGACTATATCCTGACAGTGTCATGAGTCATGACTGTATCCTGACCAGTGTCATGACTGTATCCTGACCAGTGTCATGACTATATCCTGACAGTGTCATGAGTCATGACTGTATCCTGACCAGTGTCATGACTGTATCCTGACCAGTGTCATGACTGTATCCTGACCAGTGTCATGACTATATCCTGACCAGAGTTCTGATATTTTTTATTGTCAGGGTCATGACTACATGCATATTATGACCAGAGTCATAACTAAATTGTCTTGGCCACGCATTAGTAGTGGCATAATATCGAGTAGCATAAAGCGCGTGTAAATTATTTTTGGCTTTTTATACACAATTTTGTACTGTTAAAATTAAATCTGTGCGGTCATTGTACTTTTGTGGCTTAATTTGCAATCTGATCGCAGCAAATGGCAGCTGAAGCACTTACTGCCGAGTGTTGATAGATGCTTAACAGACTACTTATTAAATGCCTTTAAGTAAGGTATTAAGTAATTAGGGAATTTTTCCAACGAATTTAAATATTATTCGTCCAATTTCTTGACTTCTGTTGTCTCAGTCTTACTTCTTGGCGCCAAATTTTTCTCTGTATAATATCCATCCCGTTCTCCCCTTCTCGTGACTCTGGTCTCCCTTTCTCATGCCTGTCTGGTCTCCCTTTCTCATGCCTGTCTGGTCTCCCTTTCTCATGCCTGTCTGGTCTCCCTTTCTCATTCCTCTCTGGTCTCCCTTTCTCATTCCTCACTGGTCTCCCTTTCTCATGCCTGTCTGGTCTCCCTTTCTCATTCCTCTCTGGTCTCCCTTTCTCATTCCTCACTGGTCTCCCTTTCTCATGCCTCCCTGGTATCCCTTTCTCATGCCTGTCTGGTCTCCCTTTCTCATGCCTGTCTGGTCTCCCTTTCTCATGCCTGTCTGGTCTCCCTTTCTCATGCCTGTCTGGTCTCCCTTTCTCATGCCTGTCTGGTCTCCTTTCTCATGCCTGTCTGGTCTCCCTTTCTCATGCCTGTCTGGTCTCCCTTTCTCATGCCTGTCTGGTCTCCCTTTCTCATGCCTGTCTGGTCTCCCTTTCTCATGCCTGTCTGGTCTCCCTTTCTCATGCCTGTCTGGTCTCCCTTTCTCATGCCTGTCTGGTCTCCCTTTCTCATGCCTGTCTGGTCTCCCTTTCTCATTCCTCTCTGGTCTCCCTTTCTCATTCCTCACTGGTCTCCCTTTCTCATGCCTGTCTGGTCTCCCTTTCTCATTCCTCTCTGGTCTCCCTTTCTCATTCCTCACTGGTCTCCCTTTCTCATGCCTGTCTGGTCTCCCTTTCTCATTCCTCTCTGGTCTCCCTTTCTCATGCCTGTCTGGTCTCCCTTTCTCATTCCTCTCTGGTCTCCCTTTCTCATTCCTCACTGGTCTCCCTTTCTCATGCCTCCCTGGTATCCCTTTCTCATGCCTGTCTGGTCTCCCTTTCTCATGCCTGTCTGGTCTCCCTTTCTCATGCCTGTCTGGTCTCCCTTTCTCATGCCTGTCTGGTCTCCCTTTCTCATGCCTGTCTGGTCTCCCTTTCTCATGCCTGTCTGGTCTCCCTTTCTCATTCCTCTCTGGTCTCCCTTTCTCATTCCTCACTGGTCTCCCTTTCTCATTCCTCACTGGTCTCCCTTTCTCATGCCTCCCTGGTATCCCTTGCTCATTCCTCTCTGGTCTCCTTTCTCATGCCTCACTCATTCTCTCTCTCACTGTATTGCGCAGGTCCAGGGCGGCAGGATACAGAGGCTCTGATGAATCCAGTAGGCTTGGGCAGGAGAGTAGAGTGGTCTCATTTGCTATGCTCACTATGAATAAAGATTAGTAAATTAGAATTTATTCTCATCAATATAGTAGTTCATTTTTGCATTAGACACTACTGTTGTACTTGTCTAGTAAGTAGTAAGTACAAAATTAGTTTTAAAGCATGACAATATAATAATAATTTATATCAAACCAATGACTGTTTATAACTGTGCACCAAGTGCACATTTGCTAACAAAAAATTTACCCAGAAAGTTCAAGCAACACTACTAGTGCATCCTAGATCAGTAGTCTATTATACAATATTTTTTCAACTAATACCTACTAACAAAATTGACCTCACCTCGGCCTGTATTGCTTTAAGTTGGCGTTTGCATTAAAACAAAATTCTATATTATTATTTGTTTTTTTATGAGCTAAATGTTCGCTACTGCCTACTGCCAAAGCTATGCATGCCTCTGTCATTTATTTCTAACTGATTCCCACAGAAATCTGCCCCCAGTTTATGATATTTTCAAATTCTCTACAACCTATTATTTTTTCAGAGCGAACCAGCTAAGCTAAAAGTACAATGTCTGTCAGAAATCACGTGACTCTCGTTCGCTGGCTGGAGCGTCCTACTAATAGTAGCTTAATGGACATAAATTTTTGCTGCAATGCGCTGATCCTACAAGAAAATGAATGATAAAATTCTTGTAATAACGGATTACAATCCGATTGCTTGTATCCAGCAAATTCTTTTTCATTTCATTTCTGCTCCTGGTTTTCTTATTACTGAACTACTTAAATTGTGAGCAATTTGTGTTTTTTTTAACTTGATTCTCAATCTTTTTATAATTTATTTGAAACTACTATTAGTAGGCAGATTTAAATATTTGTTGACTTGATGTTTTGCATTAGTTACTAATTAGTTTTCAATATATATACATACATATATATATATATATATATATATGTAATTTCAAGAGAAAATGAATTTTTCTGCATCAACTTTGATCCCAGATGCTCAGCATGTCTACTGTAAACTGCATGCGAGTCTTTCCGAGTGCTGACGAGCGATCTTGCTAAAACATGTTTCAGTTTCTTACGTACCGTATGCACCAATATTATTGCTGGTAGAGTTGCTTCGAGCTGCTTACCTCGCTTTAAACTATTTTAGTATTAATACGATGGCGCAACAGACAGGTACAGAATGCACCTTTGGTTGTCTGCCAGAGCCCTCTGCGAGCACGGCTCTTGTCCTGCTGTTTGCTCCTGTATTTTGTAGCTGGCTGCTTTGCCTGGTGTTAATTATTTGCCTTGGTGCTGCTGTTCCACCGACTAGCTAAGATTGCACTGAGGTACGGATATGTAGATAGGTAGATAGATAGATAGATAGATAAATAGATAGGTAGATAGATAGATAGATAGATAGATAGGTAGATAGATAGATAGATAGATAGATAGATAGATAGATAGATAGATAGATAGATAGATAGATAGATAGATAGATAGATAGATAGATAGATGGATAGATAGATAGATAGATAGATAGATAGATAGATAGATAAATAGATAGATATGTGGATAAAAAGATAGATTGATAGATAGATAGATAGATAGATAAATAGATAGATAGGTGGATAAATAGATAGATAGATAGGTAGATAGATAGATAGATAGGTAGATAGATAGATAGATAGGTAGATAGATAGATAGATAGATAGATAGATAGATAGGTAGATAGATAGATAGATAGATAGATAGATAGATAGATAGATAGATAGATAAATAGATAGATAGGTGGATAAAAAGATAGATAGATAGATAGATAGATAGATAGATAAATAGATAGATAGGTGGATAAAAAGATAGATAGATAGATAGATAGATAGATAGATAAATAGATAGATAGATAGGTAGATAGATAGATAGATAGATAGATAGGTAGGTACTGTAGATAGATAGATAGATAAATAGATAGATAGATAGATAGATAGATAGATAGATAGATAGATAGATAAATAGATAGATAGGTGGATAAAAAGATAGATAGATAGATAGATAGATAGATAGATAAATAGATAGATAGATAGGTAGATAGATAGATAGATAGATAGATATGGCAAATGCTGTTTAATTGTAACATCTATAGAATTCGATCCCGCAGCCGACCAGGCCTTAGCGCCGGCACACGATGGCTCTGGTGCAGCAACCGATGGACTTTCGGTTTCCATGGTATCAGCAGGCTGGCTCGGCTCAGGCGCCGCCCGAAAGGTAGGAATGGACGGTTATGCAGATTATCTGTCTATCTGTTTATCTATCTTTTTGTACTTTGAACTTTACTTATAGTAATTGCTGGATGGAATCTGCTAATTGATCCAACTCATTACACACTGAAGCAGTGCCGGCACAGCCAGTCAGCCGCAGGCGCAGGCGCAGCATCAACAGCAGTCAGCGGATGTTGAACGCGAATTCCAGGCGGCCATGCAGTTTTACAGCCGCGGCGGCGGCAGCGGCGGAGGTGTGACGAGCGGCTTCCCTTTGGCACCCTCTGACTATGTGTCGCCAGATGAGCGACTCCGTCTCTGCCAGGAGCCTCTGGTGCCCTACAAGCCTTTGGCCTCGGGCAGCCAATCGAAATCGCAGAAGCAGCAGCAGCAGCAACAGCCCGCGACAGAAGTAAAATCTCGTCGACCCTCAAAGGACGGAGCAGTCCAAACCGACCTGTCGCTGCCGCTGCCAGCCTGGTCTCCGGGGCCGACTCCGCTGACTGCCCTACTGGGAGCTTCCGTTGACAGCAAAGACGGCGAAGGCGCTGTTGAAGAGCTTCAACGGGAGCGTCAGCCGCGCCAACCGGCGTTGCGGCGCTCCAGCAGCTTCGTCGAGTTGACAACTCGACCGACCGCTGGCGACTCCGCCGGCCGACCGCCGTCATCGCCGTCGATTCGGCGGCCGCGGACGCCGCCAGCGTCGATTTTGCGGAAAGAGCAGCCGCGGCCGCTGGCGTCCCGTCCGACCTCGGCGACGCCCGCGGCCGGCGCCCGACCGGCTCAGCGGGGCCCCGTCTGGGGCGGCGACGAGCGGAGCATCACGGGACTGCAGTGAGTGGGCTCGATCGGCCTGTGCCTGCTGCGTGTGTTTGCTTAGCGATTTGATGGGATTTTGAGTTTTAACGCATCGCTAGCTTCAATAGCTTCAATAGGTGAGATTTTGAAAGTTATAACTTTATGGATATGGCTTTCAAACTCTAGAATTGAGATGTTATTAGATTGCTAAACCTGTACGGTAGTGAGTGCTACTGAAGCCTTCAAGGCGCATTGAGAGCCAGCCGGTTCCTGAATTATTCTGACGGATAGTGGAATGGCTGACGGAGAGGCCTCAGAGGCTACTCAGCTTAGGCCCCATCATTGTTTAGTGGAATGTTTTTTGGCTGAGTTTTTCTCTAACTGCAGCCTCTGCGTGCCTCCTCTCTGCCTGCCTGTCTGACTGCGTGCGTACAAACCTAATCGGTCTGCTCAAAGGCATGATGGGGAACTGCGGCTGGAACTGCTGTTGCTATTGGCAACTGGCTGTTACCTTGCCCAGTCTCCAATATATATCTGTTCATAGCGATGCCTCATTTCTTGCCTGACTAAATTTTACTGCCAATTATTCTCAACTTGTGGGAAGATATTTCTTCGGAATTTGTAGCATTACTCACCGGTTGTCATGGCAACGGAAGTGTCCCTGCCGCCGCTTGCTGGCAGCAGCCGCCTCCGCCGCACCTGGGGAGGCGGCGCCAGCGTTGCTACCTGCCTGATCGACTGCTCGGCTGCGGAAAGCCGGTAACTGGGCCAGGAGCCCGGATTCGAACTCCGGACTATCATGCTTGACTTTGGAATGTGTCCGACCAGAGTTTGAGCTGGAGAAATTCAGCCTTTCTGTCTGTCTGTCTGTCTGTCTGTCTGTCTGTCTGTCTGTCTGTCTGTCTGTCTGTCTGTCTGTCTGTCTGTCTGTCTGTCTGTCTGTCTGTCTGTCTGTGTGTCTGTCTGTCTGTCTGTCTGTCTGTCTGTCTGTCTGTCTGTCTGTCTGTCTGTCTGTCTGTCTGTGTGTCTGTCTGTCTGTGTGTCTGTCTGTCTGTCTGTGTGTCTGTCTGTGTGTCTGTCTGTCTGTCTGTCTGTCTGTCTGTGTGTCTGTCTGTCTGTCTGTCTTAGTGTCTGTCTGTCTGTCTTAGTGTCTGTCTGTTTGTCTTAGTGTCTGTCTGTCTGTCTTAGTGTCTGTCTGTCTGTCTTAGTGTCTGTCTGTCTGTCTTAGTGTCTGTCTGTCTGTCTTAGTGTCTGTCTGTCTGTCTGTCTTAGTGTCTATCTGTCTGTCTGTCTGTCTGTCTTTCTGTTTGTCTGACTGTATGTCTGTCTGTCTGTATGTCTGTGTGTGTGTCTGTCTGTCTGTCAGAAGCTGACATGTAATGCAATCAATTGCTTTGTGTCTGCTGCAAAAAACTAATAGCTGTACTATCAGTAGTCTCAGTTGTGCACAATTTACATAGTTATATTCAGTAAACCTGCCTTCAAATGTTGCCAGGGACCTGCCAACGCAGCAGCTGTACGATTTGACTCAGCTGCGGAGAAGCAACTTGCGACTCAATGATGAGCTGGGGCCGGACCCAACCAAGGTCTATATGGGGTGAGTGGCCGGCTTTGGTAGTTAGTTCTGCTTTGTTTTGCTAGTTTTCACGGGAATCTCCGAAATTCCTTACCGGTATCTCAGCTAATCTTCACCGGGATCTCAGTCAATCTACACCGGGATCTCAGTCAATCTTCACCAGTATCTCAATCAATCTTCACCGGGATCTCAGTCAATCTTCACCGGGATCTCATTCAATCTTCACCGGGATCTCAGTCAATCTTCACCGGGATCTCAGTCAATCTTCACCGGGATCTCAGTCAATCTACACCGGGATCTCAGCTAATCTTCACCAGGATCTAAGTCAATCTACACCGGGATCTCATTAAATCTACACCGGGATCTCAGTCAGTCTTCACCGGGATCTCAGACAATCTACACCGGGATCTCAGTCAATCTTCACCGGGATCTCAGACAATCTTCACCGGGATCTCATTCAATCTTCACCGGGATCTCAGTCAATCTTCACCTGTATCTCAGTCAATCTTCACCGGTATTTCAAGTTAATCTTTACCCCCTACCCCAGCAACAAGCTTGTGGACCGGCCTTTCCCAGCGGAGCACCCGTTCGCCAGCCACCAGCCGCGCAAGGCGGTGTTCCCGAGATTCGCCCCGCCGCAGCCGGGCTCGGAGCCGTCGCATCCCGACCGCCTGGAGCTGGTGGAGCGGGCGGGCTCGGGCCAGTGGCGTCACGAGGTCTTCCATCTGGGCGGCCCGCCCAGGCATCTGGTGTGGCCTGGAGACAACTTTGATCAGGTTGGTCTCTAAACTGGCATTTTGTGTGCTTTTGAAGATTTTTACTTTTTTGCCTGGTCAGGAAATTTTCTGGTCCGAAAAAGCATTTATTGTGTTCCTGCAGCTGCTTTCTCATCCAAGTTATAGTGGTTTTTTTCAGCACAGACAGACAGACAGACAGACACCAAGAAACCAAGATACCAATACACTAAGACACTAAGACACTAAGACACCAAGAAACCATGACACCAAGACACTAAGACAGACAGACACTAAGAAACCAAGACACCAAGACACTAAGACAGACAGACACTAAGAAACCAAGACACCAAGACACCAAGACACTAAGACAGACAGACACTAAGACACCAAGACACCAAGACAGACAGACACTAAGACACCAAGACACCAAGACACTAAGACAGACAGACACTAAGACACCAAGACACCAAGACAGACAGACAGACAGACCCTAAGACACCAAGACAGACAGACACTAAGACACCAAGACACCAAGACAGACAGACACTAAGACACTAAGACACCAAGACACCAAGACACCAAGACACTAAGACAGACAGACAGACAGACACTAAGACACCAAGACACCAAGACACTAAGACAGACAGACAGACAGACACTAAGACACCAAGACAGACAGACAGACAGACACCAAGACACTAAGACAGACACTAAGACACCAAGACAGACAGACAGACAGACACTAAGACACCAAGACACCAAGACACTAAGACAGACAGACACTAAGACACCAAGACACCAAGACAGACAGACAGACAGACACTAAGAAACCAAGACACCAAGACACTAAGACAGACAGACAGACAGACACTAAGAAACCAAGATACCAAGACACTAAGACAGACAGACAGACCCTAAGACACCAAGACACCAAGACACTAAGACAGACAGACACTAAGACACCAAGACACCAAGACAGACAGACAGACAGACCCTAAGACACCAAGACACCAAGACACCAAGACACTAAGACAGACAGACACTAAGACACCAAGACACCAAGACAGACAAACACTAAGACACTAAGACACCAAGACACC
>NIVC01000089.1:350000-370000 GCA_002269645.1 Macrostomum lignano | reverse complement strand
CTTAGCGTTCTGATCCGTATGCTTTACGGTTTTATTGATATTAGCGAAATTTCTTTGTAACAGCCTGGCTGCTAGCATTGATGACGCGACCCATCTGCGATTAGAAAGCCAAAGGGCCGCTTTGCACACTGCGAAGATTTGTTATTACGAGTAGAAATAGCCGCTGTTCTCATTTAGTAGCAGCTTCTCCAGCTTCTCCAGTGCCTTCATTCCAATTTTTTCAATTTTGAAAACCATCCGTCCACTTATTTTTATGGCGTAACAAGAAATACACTGCAGTTTCTCTGAACATCACTAATTCGCATTAGTTCGACCGTCAGCTGCTGAGCTGTTGCCGTCTGAGAATTTGCTGAAGAGTCTGAAGTCTTTATACTGCCTTAATATCACTCTCATCCCTCTCTATCTGACTCTCATCCCTCTCTATCTGACTCTCATCCCTCTCTATCTGACTCTCATCCCTCTCTATCTGACTCTCATCCCTCTCTATCTGACTCTCATCCCTCTCTATCTGACTCTCATCCCTCTCTATCTGACTCTCATCCCTCTCTATCTGAATCTCATCCCTATCTATCTGACTCTCATCCCTCTCTATCTGGCTCTCATCCCTCTCTATCTGACTCTCATCCCTCTCTATCTGACTCTCATCCCTCTCTATCTGAATCTCATCCCTATCTATCTGACTCTCATCCCTCTCTATCTGACTCTCATCCCTCTCTATCTGACTCTCATCCCTCTCTATCTGAATCTCATCCCTCTCTATCTGAATCTCATCCCTATCTGTCCGACTCTCAACCCTCTCTATCTGACTCTCATCCCTCTCTATCTGACTCTCATCCATCTCTATCTGACTCTCATCCCTCTCTATCTGACTCTCATCCCTCTCTATCTGACTCTCATCCCTCTCTATCTGACTCTCATCCCTCTCTATCTGACTCTCATCCCTCTCTATCTGACTCTCATCCCTCTCTATCTGACTCTCATCCCTCTCTATCTGACTCTCATCCCTCTCTATCTGACTCTCATCCCTCTCTATCTGAATCTCATCCCTATCTATCCGACTCTCATCCCTCTCTATCTGACTCTCATCCCTCTCTATCTGACTCTCATCCCTCTCTATCTGACTCTCATCCCTCTCTATCTGACTCTCATCCCTCTCTATCTGACTCTCATCCCTCTCTATCTGACTCTCATCCCTCTCTATCTGACTCTCATCCCTCTCTATCTGACTCTCATCCCTCTCTATCTGAATCTCATCCCTATCTATCTGACTCTCATCCCTCTCTATCTGACTCTCATCCCTCTCTATCTAAATCTCATCCCTCTCTATCTAAATCTCATCCCTATCTGTCCGACTCTCAACCCTCTCTATCTGACTCTCATCCCTCTCTATCTGACTCTCATCCCTCTCTATCTGACTCTCATCCCTCTCTATCTGAATCTCATCCCTCTCTATCTGACTCTCATCCCTCTCCATCTGACTCTCATCCCTCTCTATCTGACTCTCATCCCTCTCTTTCTGACTCTCATCCCTCTCTATCTGAATCTCATCCCTCTCCATCTGACTCTCATCCCTCTCTATCTGACTCTCATCCCTCTCTATCTGACTCTCATCCCTCTCTATCTGACTCTCATCCCTCTCTTTCTGACTCTCATCCCTCTCTATTTGACTCTCATCCCTCTCTTTCTGAACCTCATCCCTACCTGTCTGACTCTCACCCCACCTTCTGACTCTGACTTTTCTCTTCGCACTACCAGATGCCGAAGGCAGGGCACCGCATCGCTGTGAACACGCAGGCAGGGAGAAGCAGCTACTAAGTGAAAGCTAACCGAGAACGAGTCGCAATATGAGAGGCGGGTCAGGGGCAGCTGGCGGGAGATGAGGGGCGAACAATAACAAAAGCGATTGCCGACTCAATCGGTCTCCCGCCGCTTCCTCTCCCCTTCTCTCGGGGGAGCGCGAGGCTGTTGCTGCTCGGACTAATTTGCATATTTTATTTATGATTCTCGAGTCCGCGCGGCCGGGCTTGGCTGTCCGGCTCAGAGTCGAGCCCCCACCCCCACCGAGTTGTCGGAATTCTTCTCGAATTTGTCCTGCGAGGCGGGGTCTGCACGTAATTTGGGCTTCACAAAGGGAAAACTTCGGGTTGAGTGCAGGTTATTTGGTACGCATAGGCCGGGATGTCATCGGTGTTCATTTGTACTAGTAGTGTTCCTGCCTACTCTGTTACAGAGGGATTTTGTCTGTCTGGAGTCTGCTGGCTTGTGCTGTAGAATTTATTGCTTTGTTAAGAGGTGAGAGATTGGTAGGAGGCAGGTAGGGGGGGCTAGGGAGAGGGTAGAGGGGAGACCAGGGAGAGGGTAGATGAGGAGACCAGGTAGAGGGGAGACTAGGGAGGGTAGAGGGGGAGACCAGAGAGAGAGTAGAGGGGGAGACTAGGGAGAGGGTAGAGGGGGAGACTAGGGAGAGGGTAGAGAGGGAGACTAGGGAGAGGGTAGAGGGGGAGACCAGAGAGAGAGTAGAGGGGGAGACTAGGGAGAGGGTAGAGGGGGAGACTAGGGAGAGGGTAGAGGGGGAGACTAGGGAGAGGGTAGAGGGGGAGACTAGAGAGGGTAGAGGGGGAGACTAGGGAGAGGGTAGAGGGGGGACTAGGGAGAGGTAGGGAGAGGGTAGAGGGGGAGACTAGGGAGAGGGTAGAGGGGGAGACCATGGAGAGGGTAGAGGAGGAAGACTAGGGAGAGGGTAGAGAGGGAGAGGGTAGAGGGGGAGACTAGTGAGAGGGTAGAGGGGGGACTAGGGAGAGGTAGGGAGAGGGTAGAGGGGGAGACTAGGGAGAGGGTAGAGGGGAAGACCAGGGAGAGGGTAGAGGGGGAGACTAGAGAGAGGGTAGAGGGGGAGACTAGGGAGAGGGTAGAGGGGGGACTAGGGAGAGGTAGGGAGAGGGTAGAGGGGAGACTAGGGAGAGGGTAGAGGGGAGACCAGGGAGAGAGTAGAGGGGGAGACTAGGGAGAGGGTAGAGGGGGAGACTAGGGAGAGGGTAGAGGGGGAGAGGGTAGAGGGGGAGACTAGGGAGAGGGTAGAGGGGAGACCAGGGAGAGGGTAGAGGGGGAGACTAGGGAGAGGGTAGAGGGGGAGACAGGGAGAGGGTAGAGGGGGAGACTAGGGAGAGGGTAGAGGGGAGACCAGGGGAGGGTAGAGGGGGAGACTAGGGAGAGGGTAGAGGGGGGACCTAGGGAGAGGGTAGAGGGGAGACTAGGGAGAGGGTAGAGGGGAGACTAGGGAGAGGGTAGAGGGGGACTAGGGAGAGGTAGGGAGAGGGTAGAGAGGGAGACTAGGGAGAGGGTAGAGGGGAAGACCAGGGAGAGGGTAGAGGAGGAAGACTAGGGAGAGGGTAGAGAGGGAGAGGGTAGAGGGGGAGACTAGGGAGAGGGGAGACCAGGGAGAGGGTAGAGGGGGAGACTAGGGAGAGGGTAGAGGGGGAGACCAGGGAGAGGGTAGAGGGGGAGACTAGGGAGAGGGTAGAGGGGGATACTAGGGAGAGGGTAGAGGGTGAGACTAGGGAGAGGGTAGAGGGGGAGACTAGGGAGAGGGTAGAGGGGGAGACCAGGGAGAGGGTAGAGGGGGAGACTAGGGAGAGGGTAGAGGGGGATACTAGGGAGAGGGTAGAGGGTGAGACTAGGGAGAGGGTAGAGGGGGAGACCAGAGAGAGAGTAGAGGGGGAGACTAGGGAGAGGGTAGAGGGGAGACCAGGGAGAGGGTAGAGGGGGAGACTAGGGAGAGGGTAGAGGGGGATACTAGGGAGAGGGTAGAGGGTGAGACTAGGGAGAGGGTAGAGGGGGAGACCAGAGAGAGAGTAGAGGGGGAGACTAGGGAGAGGGTAGAGGGGGAGACTAGGGAGAGGGTAGAGGGGGGAGACTAAGGAGAGGGAGTTAGTGAGAAGGTAGGTACGAGCTTGAAAGATCAGACAGAATAGCGAGATGGAGAAACCCTTAAAGGTGAAATGAGGTTAAAATAAATTTTTTATATTTATTCTGGCCAAACAATTTACTCAGGTATTTCAACAGTTTTCCCAAAGCACTTGGCAACCAAGCGCTGCTCCGATCAAATCAGATCCCGCTCCCCTCCACCGGGGGAGGGGGGGTTCACTTCTCTCACAGCATAAGCCGGTTAGCAACACGCTGGAAACAGAACAAAAGACAGACAGAGACAGCGGCTCTCGACGGGCGGAACCGTGCGCGACTTAGCGCAATACAATTCTATGCCGGCTGCCGCTGGCGTTCCTGCCGAAAGTTATTTAGTCAGCCGTGTCCCAACAGCCACATGCACACGCACAATATCCCGCAATATCCACTCTGACACAGCAGCAGAACTGCAGTAGGCTTGCAAAGGGGAGGGCAGATAAGACAAGGAGGCCCAGAGCTGGGACCTGGAGTGCCAACTAGCAGGGAGTTCTGGGAGGAGTTGCTTCTCCCGGGTCTCCTTGTGCAGAAGAACAAAAAGCGGTTGGGCGCAGTTTTGACTTTTCGGTCCGCAAGAACCCCACAGCCTTGGGGGAAGGGGGAACGAATGGCTGTAAGAATACTGCGGGAGCAGCTCCTTCTCTAAGCATTTGAGCAGCTATTGGGGAAAAACTGGTGCTGGCGCACTGTCGGTTGGGCTGACTGTCTCATTCACCCTGCCATTGCTCACCAGCTCTGCGCTACTGCATGCAGCTATTTTTTATTGGCGGCTTCTGCTGCCGGCGAAATGCTATGTTTAATATTTCTTTACTAAAACAGAGAAATAAATAGTCTGAGCTACTTGTTGTGACTGTAATTGCGCTGGGAAGACTGGCTTGCTGCTGTTTTACACTGGTCGCGTTGGCTCTGATAAGGAGCGCCATCGGATAGGAAAGGGGCGCCATCGGATAGGAAAGGGGCGCCATCGAATAGGAAAGGGGCGCCATCGAATAGGGGAAGGGCGCCATCGGATAGGGGAAGGGCGCCATCGGATAGGAAAGGGGCGCCATCGGATAGGAAAGGGGCGCCATCGAATAGGAAAGGGGCGCCATCGGATAGGAAAGGGGCGCCATCGGATAGGAAAGGGGCGCCATCGGATAGGGGAGGGGCGCCATCGGATAGGAAAGGGGCGCCATCGGATAGGAAAGGGGCACCATCGGATAGGAAAGGGGCGCCATCGGATAGGAAAGGGGCGCCATCGGATAGGAAAGGGGCGCCATCGGATAGGAAAGGGGCGCCATAGTTCCAGGTTTAAGGCTGCAAAAAATTGCACATCAGTTAGAAATCGCGGAGTTAAAATTCACAAAAAACAAAGTTCATTTAACTGAAGAAAAGTACTCGTATTCGGCAGCAGTTCAGCGCGCAGCTTCTCCACTCCATCCTTTGTCAGCTGCGTGGAGCAAAAAAACGCTTAAACAAAAAAGCTTGGCTGAGAAGGAAAGCTCCGCCTGGCTGCTGGCGTGACATTTGGGCGAATTTTTGGCATTGAAGCCAAGCAGAAGATGCTGTGGCTTCTTTCAGACGAGTGACAGCAGCTGCGGCTTCGCTGAGAGGAGGGGTTGGGCAGTCAGGAGGTAAAGCGGAGAAAATGTCAAGAGATTCCCCAGTGCTGCCCTCTCAACTCCCCGTCTGGAGCTGGAGGCATTTCAATTCATCCGATCCTAAGCCTGTGGTGGGTGTTGACTTTGCTTTTGTCCGCTTTGATTGGCGACTTTTATCATTTTTTATTCGGAATGAAAGTCACAAAGGCCGGTTGGCTGATGCTGCCTGCTGAATAACACTCATGTCTATGGGGACCACGTGCTGGCGCCCCTGGTGCTGGCGCCCCTGGTGCTGGCGTCCCTGGTGCTGGCGTCCCTGGTGCTGGCGCTCCCTGGTGCTGGCGTCCCTGGTGCTGGTGCTGGCCCCTGGTGCTGGCGCCCCTGGTGCTGGCGCCCCTGGTGCTGGCGCCCCTGCTGCTGGCGCCCCTGGTGCTGGCGCCCCTGGTGCTGGCGCCCCTGGTGCTGGCGCCCCTGGTGCTGGCGCCCCTGGTGCTGGCGCCCCTGGTGCTGGCGCCCCTGGTGCTGGCGCCCCTGGTGCTGGCGCCCCTGGTGCTGGCGCCCCTGGTGCTGGCGCCCCTGGTGCTGGCGCCCCTGGTGCTGGCGCCCCTGGTGCTGGCGCCCCTGGTGCTGGCGCCCCTGGGCTGGCGCCCCTGGTGCTGGCGCCCCTGGTGCTGGCGCCCCTGGTGCTGGCGCCCCTGGTGCTGGCGCCCCTGGTGCTGGCGCCCCTGGTGCTGGCGCCCCTGGTGCTGGCGCCCCTGGTGCTGGCGCCCCTGGTGCTGGCGCCCCTAGTGCTGGCGCCCCTGGTGCTGGCACTAAAGCCCCTGGTACCGAATATCCGCTGGGAGACACAGGGGAGGCTAGCGGATTACCGCTGAGAGACACAGGGGAGGGTAGCGGTTATCCGCTGGGAGACACAGGGGAGGCTAGCGGATTACCGCTGGGAGACACAGGAAAAAGCAGAGTTGAGCAAGATTATGAAACTACAGCAGGAAAGTTATTACGAGTATTTCACAGCGGGCCCCATGCCTGGATCCATATTAGTAACAGTTGAAAAAGTGACGCAGCTCCAACAGGCAAACCCAGACCGAGAGTGGCGCTCATAGAAAACTTATTTGGCGTCTCGGGGAGACTCCGGCTGGATAAAGTCCTCCGGCTCCACGAACTGCATGACGGGTGGGTGAGGGGAGGAGAGGAGGGGCGCCCGAACCCGCCGGTGGGACGGGACGACAGTTTCAACTTTAATTCCCTCTCTGCCCCCCGCTGCGCCGGCCTGGCAGCCATAGGCTCTCACGGGTGGTGGCAGCAGAGCGAAAACAGTCGCGGGCAAAGTCGCTGACAGCCACTGCGTGAGCCGGCTAGGAGAGAGAGCGTTTCCGCTATCTTGAAGCAATCCAAGTACAGGGAAACTTCCAGTAGCTTCACGAGAAATAAAATAATAAATATATTTGATTTCTTCATCCTCTGAGAACTCCAAGCTCGGTCTCGTCCGGGTTTGAATTTCGATTAAAAAGTTCAAATGCTGCAGTTGGTGGGTCTGGCGCTGGCCGTGGCGGCAGCGGCAGCGGCGGCCTCCGGCATCCCCAGGGCCTGCGAGTGGACCCGGTGGCAGCCGATGCCCGAGCAGAGCTGCCACTGGCAGAACAAGACTGTCGGCGTGATCGTGCAGGACCGGCAGGAGAGCCGCTTCGTTACCTACTGCTCGCAGGCCACCCGGTCTCGACGGCGCCGCTGCGAAGGCGGCGACGGCGGAGGCCAGCTGGAGTTCGACTACCGGCAGCCGACGGCGTTCCGCATGAACGACCACCCGGACCACCCGGAGCCGGAGCCGGTGCGCGGCGCGGACGACCAGTGCCCGAATGACAGCTGCCCGCCGCTGGACGGGCAGTGGTGCTACTGGATCGTGTACAGCAGCTGCGACTATTACTGCCGGCACGCGGCCAAGAACGAGACGGAGGTGTACATCCAGAAGCGGCGCCTGTGCAGCTGCCCGAGGCCCAGGAACAACGGCAAGCAGTGCGCGGGGCCGAGCAGCGAGCGCGAGCGCTGCCAGTGCGTCTCCTTCGGCGCCAGCTTCGCCTCCTTCCTGCGCACCACCGAGGGCATCCTCATTGCCTGCGGCGTCGGCGCCATCGTGCTGGTCCTGCTGGCCTGCTGCATCGCTCGCGTCTGCTGCGACACGGACGACGGCACGGAGGACTTCAAGATCAGCGAGCTGCCGCAGGCGCAGCATCGCCGGCAGCACCAGGAGCCGCTACTGCTCAGCCTGGACTCACCCGGCGCTACCGGCCTGGCTGAGACCGACCTCTGCTCACTCTCGGCTGCACAAGGAGGACCGGCGACTGACACTCCGGTTCCGAACGGGGAGACGGCGGGCGGTCTGGTGGTGCGGCTGCCCGGTCACAGCGGCCGCGTGCCGCCGCCGTTGCCTCCGAAGCGCTACAAGGAGAAGCAGCAGCAGCAGCAGCAGCAGCAGGAGGAGCTCCGATCTCGGAGGCAGCTGAGCTTCGACCCGCAGCCTCCGTTAAAGTACACCCCGCCCTTTCCCAACGAAGTTTAAATACGCAAAAATATTAATAGCATATGTTTGCATCCGCGGCATTAACCAACAATCTGACAAGACGATTCAGCTTGACTGCATTCCAAACAGACACTTGCCACCCTCTGCTCAGAGACTGCTCAGAGACAAAACTCAGAGACAGCAACAATCAGCACCCTGGGTGTTTTAGTCGGTTCTCACCTGATAAACTTGAGCATTCACCGGTATTGCACAGATCGTTTGAATTCGAAAACCTCAACAATATGGGACTGCAGTGCCTGCGGTGGAAATCTCGGCTCTCGACCCGAAAAACCAAGTTCCCAACACCGTGCAATCTGGCTCCCAACACCGTGCAATCTGGCTCCCAACACCGTGCAATCTGGCTCCCAACACCGTGCAATCTGGCTCCCAACACCGTGCAATCTGGCTCCCAACACCGTGCAATCTGGCTCCCAACACCGTGCAATCTGGCTCCCAACACCGTGCAATCTGGCTCCCAACACCGTGTTATTAGGCTCCCAACACCGTGTTATTAGGCTCCCAACACCGTGTTATTAGGCTCCCAACACTGCAATTAGGCTCCCAACACCGTCATTAGGCTCCCAACACCGTGCAATCAGGCTCCCAACACCGTGTTATTAGGCTCCCAACACCGTGCAATCAGGCTCCCAACACCGTGTTATTAGGCTCCCAACACCGTGCAATCAGGCTCCCAACACCGTGTTATTAGGCTCCCAACACCGTGTTATTAGGCTCCCAACACCGTGTTATTAGGCTCCCAACACCGTGTTATCAGGCTCCCAACACCGTGCAATCAGGCTCCCAACACCGTGTTATTAGGCTCCCAACACCGTGCAATCAGGCTCCCAACACCGTGTTATTAGGCTCCCAACACCGTGTTATTAGGCTCCCAACACCGTGCAATCAGGCTCCCAACACCGTGTTATCAGGCTCCCAACACCGTGTTATTAGGCTCCCAACACCGTGTTATCAGGCTCCCAACACCGTGTTATCAGGCTCCCAACACCGTGTTATCAGGCTCCCAACACCGTGTTATCAGGCTCCCAACACCGTGTTATCAGGCTCCCAACACCGTGTTATTAGGCTCCCAACACCGTGTTATTAGGCTCCCAACACCGTGCAATCAGGCTCCCAACACCGTGTTATTAGGCTCCCAACACCGTGTAATTAGGCTCCCAACACTGCAATTAGGCTCCCAACACCGTGTTATTAGGCTCCCAACACCGTGTTATCAGGCTCCCAACACCGTGCAATCAGGCTCCCAACACCGTGTTATTAGGCTCCCAACACCGTGCAATCAGGCTCCCAACACCGTGTTATTAGGCTCCCAACACCGTGTTATTAGGCTCCCAACACCGTGCAATCAGGCTCCCAACACCGTGTTATCAGGCTCCCAACACCGTGTTATTAGGCTCCCAACACCGTGTTATCAGGCTCCCAACACCGTGTTATTAGGCTCCCAACACCGTGTTATCAGGCTCCCAACACCGTGTTATCAGGCTCCCAACACCGTGTTATCAGGCTCCCAACACCGTGTTATTAGGCTCCCAACACCGTGTTATTAGGCTCCCAACACCGTGCAATCAGGCTCCCAACACCGTGTTATTAGGCTCCCAACACCGTGTAATTAGGCTCCCAACACTGCAATTAGGCTCCCAACACTGTAATTAAGCTCCCAACACTGCAATCAGGCTCCCAACACCGCCACTCCCAATTTGCTCACTTATCACACCAAGCAATCACCAAAGTGCATCACTAATCTGCTCAATCATTAGACAGGTTCCTTACTCATTCGTCAAATTATACTGTCAAAGCATAGAATAACCTAGTAGTCACTGAGCCATCTGTATCGAGTCTTAGAGCACTGGCCCCAGTGTGCTCACACTCAAACTCGCGAAACTCGAGCCCATTTTAACGCCGCGCGCTGTCCCGGATCCAGTTTGAAGTCGAACTGGGCGGCCCAGAATGCGGAGAGCTTCACTTGAATCCTTTCCTGCACTTTATAATCCAACCCCTGTTTCCCCGATCTTAAATTGTTCTTACCGTGTATTTGTCCCATTTCTCCCTGCCCCTTAAAGAGCTGTATGCTTCCTGTTTTTGTATAACAGTACACCAGTAGTATCTTAATGAAGTATTGTTAAATCAGTTGCGCCTGCAATCTACCTGGAGATGTAAATAAAGTACTGCAGCTGACTATCTTGGCTTGAAGCTAAGTGATTCAACTTGAACTTCAATTACGCTTCCATTAATAAGTTTCACTCTGTGCATGCTAGAACACTTTTAAAAGATCGAATATATGGAACAGATACGATATAGATCTTTATAACTATTCTGTATTTTTCTCACCTGCCCAACCAACTCTACACCCACTTGTCTACCCCAAACTCTACTCCTAAATGTACGCTCGTACTTGTCTACCCAAGCTCTACTCCCAGTTGTCTACCCAAGCTCTACTCCCGGTTGTCTACCCAAGCTCTACTCCCGGTTGTCTACCCAAGCTCTACTCCCGGTTGTCTACCCAAGCTCTACTCCCAGTTGTCTACCCCAAACTCTACTTCTACATGTACTTGTCTACCCAAGCTCTACTCCCACTTGTCTACCCCAAACTCTACTCCCAGTTGTCTACTCAACTCTCACTTGTCTACTCTTGAACTCTACTCCCAGACTACATGTCCACAGGGAATCCTACATGTACTTAGAAGTAGAAAAGTTTAAGCCTAGTAACTGTCGCTGAGGGGTCCTTAAAACATTAATCTAAATTCAGCTTTCAAACTGTTCAATTACGAGCTTAGACGAGTCCTGCGCATTTCCCTATAATGATTTTCCAAATCCCACTAAAACAACCTCAGGACCTAGGCGGGAAAACGTTCACGACTAACAGTATCCAACTAAACAGAAAGGTCAACTTTTAAAACGCGCGACCAAATTGAAAAATTGTCTTCTGATTGCGCAGTCGCCATACGAAATCCTGCCCCGGGCGAAAATCCCCTGCACATTCTGCAACAGCTGCCTGCGCTTTTTAGAAGGTGTTGCAATTTATGTTGCCCGAGGTGAAACCGTCTGCGTCAGTTTCCTGTGTCAGATAGAGGTTCCTATCAGTTTAGCATTATCCTGTGTCAGATAGAGGTTCCTGTCAGTTTAGCATTATCCTGTGTCAGATAGAGAGGTTCCTATCAGTTTAGCATTATCCTGTGTCAGATAGAGGTTCCTGTCAGTTTAGCATTATCCTGTGTCAGATAGAGAGGTTCCTGTCAGTTTAGCATTATCCTGTGTCAGATAGAGAGGTTCCTGTCAGTTTAGCATTATCCTGTGTCAGATAGAGAGGTTCCTGTCAGTTTAGCATTATCCTGTGTCAGATAGAGAGGTTCCTGTCAGTTTAGCATTATCCTGTGTCAGATAGAGAGGTTCCTGTCAGTTTAGCATTATCCTGTGTCAGATAGAGAGGTTCCTGTCAGTTTAGCATTATCCTGTGTCAGATAGAGAGGTTCCTGTCAGTTTAGCATTATCCTGTGTCAGATAGAGAGGTTCCTGTCAGTTTAGCATTATCCTGTGTCAGATAGAGAGGTTCCTGTCAGTTTAGCATTATCCTGTGTCAGATAGAGAGGTTCCTGTCAGTTTAGCATTATCCTGTGTCAGATAGAGAGGTTCCTGTCAGTTTAGCATTATCCTGTGTCAGATAGAGAGGTTCCTGTCAGTTTAGCATTATCCTGTGTCAGATAGAGAGGTTCCTGTCAGTTTAGCATTATCCTGTGTCAGATAGAGAGGTTCCTGTCAGTTTAGCATTATCCTGTGTCAGATAGAGAGGTTCCTGTCAGTTTAGCATTATCCTGTGTCAGATAGAGAGGTTCCTGTCAGTCTGCGTCAGTTTCCTGTGTCAGATAGAGGTTCCTGTCAGTTTAGCATTATCCTGTGTCAGATAGAGAGGTTCCTGTCAGTTTAGCATTATCCTGTGTCAGATAGAGGTTCCTGTCAGTTTAGCATTATCCTGTGTCAGATAGAGAGGTTCCTGTCAGTTTAGCATTATCCTGTGTCAGATAGAGAGGTTCCTGTCAGTTTAGCATTATCCTGTGTCAGATAGAGAGGTTCCTGTCAGTTTAGCATTATCCTGTGTCAGATAGAGGTTCCTGTCAGTTTAGCATTATCCTGTGTCAGATAGAGAGGTTCCTGTCAGTTTAGCATTATCCTGTGTCAGATAGAGATTCTCCCTGTCAGTTAGCCATAGCCCTGTGTCAGATCTCTGTCAGTTAGCCGTAGCTCTGTGTCAGATCTCCCTGTCAGTTAGCCGTAGCTCTGTGTCAGATCTCCCTGTCAGTTAGCCATAACCCTGTGTCAGATCTCTGTCAGTTAGCCGTAGCTCTGTGTCAGATCTCCCTGTCAGTTAGCCATAACCCTGTGTCAGATCTCCCTGTCAGTTAGCCGTAGCTCTGTGTCAGATCTCCCTGTCAGTTAGCCGTAGCCCTGTGTCAGATCTCCCTGTCAGTTAGCCATAACCCTGTGTCAGATCTCCCTGTCAGTTAGCCATAACCCTGTGTCAGATCTCCCTGTCAGTTAGCCATAACCCTGTGTCAGATCTCCCTGTCAGTTAGCCGTAGCCCTGTGTCAGATCTCCCTGTCAGTTAGCCATAACCCTGTGTCAGATCTCCCTGTCAGTTAGCCATAACCCTGTGTCAGATCTCCCTGTCAGTTAGCCATAACCCTGTGTCAGATCTCCCTGTCAGTTAGCCATAACCCTGTGTCAGATCTCCCTGTCAGTTAGCCATAACCCTGTGTCAGATCTCCCTGTCAGTTAGCCGTAGCCCTGTGTCAGATCTCCCTGTCAGTTAGCCATAACCCTGTGTCAGATCTCCCTGTCAGTTAGCCATAACCCTGTGTCAGATCTCCCTGTCAGTTAGCCGTAGCCCTGTGTCAGATCTCCCTGTCAGTTAGCCATAACCCTGTGTCAGATCTCCCTGTCAGTTAGCCATAACCCTGTGTCAGATCTCCCTGTCAGTTAGCCATAACCCTGTGTCAGATCTCCCTGTCAGTTAGCCATAACCCTGTGTCAGATCTCCCTGTCAGTTAGCCATAACCCTGTGTCAGATCTCCCTGTCAGTTAGCCGTAGCCCTGTGTCAGATCTCCCTGTCAGTTAGCCATAGCCCTGTGTCAGATCTCCCTGTCAGTTAGCCATAGCCCTGTGTCAGATCTCCCTGTCAGTTAGCCATAACCCTGTGTCAGATCTCCCTGTCAGTTAGCCGTAGCCCTGTGTCAGATCTCCCTGTCAGTTAGCCATAGCCCTGTGTCAGATCTCCCTGTCAGTTAGCCATAGCCCTGTGTCAGATCTCCCTGTCAGTTAGCCATAACCCTGTGTCGGATCTCCGTCTCTGTTTGAATGCTCAAACAGAAGAAGTGCAGACGCACCTTGGCAGACTAAAATACAAAAATGGGTTTAAGGCCAGAAATTTCTACTGACAAAAAGAAGTTAAAGAAGCTTGAGAAGACGTGCCTCAATCAGGCAGCGGGCGAATTAGAGCGGCGCTGGATAGAGATAAGAATTTTTCATTAATTTATTTCTTATTCTCCACCACAGACGCCAGAAAATGCTAAAATAAGAAGCCAACAAAACGCAGGCTGGCATACAGGCTACAATTTATCTTGAATCTGCCTTAGCGAGCTTCAATTACAAAAAACACACAAGAGTTTCGCTTTATACTACTTAACAGCTCCGACAGAATCAGTAGTGCGATGCGCGCTATTAAACTGGACCGGTCCAATCGTTCATTGGGCCGGGCTGGTCAACGGCCGCCGCCTCCGCCGCCGCCTCCTCCAGCAGGGCCGGCTGCAGCACCGACCGCCTCAGCGGGCTCACCGTGTCCGCCTCTGCGCCACCGTCCGTCAGCTGACTGTCTGGACTGTAGCCGCTGTCCGCTATTAGCTCGGCCACGTGTCCGGGCTCGGCAGGCCGGAGGCCCAACAGCACGGCGTCCGCTTCGCCAAGCGTCACGTGACGCTCTGAGCCGAGAAACCGCGACGTCATCTCGGGATCGATGAGGCGGAGCAGCACCTGAGCGCCGCGCACGTACTTCTCATTGTTCACCCGCGGCGCCGGGCACACGGCGTGGAACTTGCCGCCAAAGTCCACGTAGAGGCTGCCCTCGTAGCGCTCGAACACGCGGCCGGCCACTATCCGATTCTCGAAGTTGCCCAGCCCGACAAACGAGCTGCGGCGGAGCAGGCTGGCGAAGCTGCCGCCGTCCTCGGCGCTGTCGAGCGACTTCAACGGCTGCAGCCGGGGCGGGTCGGCGAACAGCGCGTAGTCGCGCCAGGGCAGGCAGTTCGGCGGCAGCTGCACCGGCTTGGCCCGGGCCGCCCGGAGCTGCTGCTGTTGCTTCGTCGACGCCGTCGACGGCGTAGCGGCGTCAGCTTCTGCCGACGCTTCAATCTGGCGCCGGCGCAAATCGGCCCGGCGCTTTTCTAGCGCCACTCGCTCGGTGATGCCGCGCCGTTCACGGCGTATCTGCTCGTAGAGAGGCGCGTTGTCCGACCGCACTCGGGCTGGCTCGCGCGGCTTCGGCCCGCCGCCGCCGCCCGATGCGGAGGCTGACGACGACGCCAGAGAGCGACTGGCGCCGGCTAGTAGCGCCGATTTTGGCGCTAACGAAGACGACGATGATAATAATAGAAAACTTGCGGCGCCGAAATGGCGGCGACGCGTCAGAGATTGCATGGCAACCGCTGGTCGCATGAATTTCAGTTTCATAGAAATTATTTTACGTATCTAAAGACAAGCACAATGAACATACTACTGACTGTACTTCTGGAACGTAAGTAGCAGATATAAAACTTCTATCTGCATAATATCTAATGAAGGGGGTTGTAGCTTACAGGCTAGAGCGTCAGACTCACGACTGAAAGGTCGGGGGTTCGATTCCCGATCCCACTGGAACAATTTGAGTCCTTGAGCAGGACACTTAACTCTGCATTGCTTCAGTTCAGTTCACCCAGCTGTAAAATGGGTGCCAGCATTAGCTGGGGTAACTGAGGCTGTGTGGCGACTCCCCAGTCCTTGGACTGAACAGCCGTACGCAGCCTTCAGATGCGCTGCGAAAATATCTGCGGCTGAGCTGTCGGTCTAATCGGGGAAGGTGTAATCAATTACTATTATTATTATTATTACTATAAATATTATCTAAATAAAATAAACTTTGTTGAAGAAAGAAGTCTAAACTCAATAGCTAAAACATTAACTTTTTTTTTTCAGAAAAAGTGCAAATTCTACAAAAAATATCGCAAAATGGACAGATTGCGTCATCAAGGATTAATTAAAATGACCAGCACCTGCAGCCTTGAGACGATGGGAAACTGGGATTGAATGAATTTTATAGCTTAGACTAACTGTGAACTCCTTTTTAAACGAGTAAAGCTTTTGAAACTTGAGAGATGAAACTAAAAAATGGAAAAACCAAGTTGCTAACAAGAGGTCAAATCTTGAGAAATGGACGGATTTACAGAAGCAACCGTTAAACAATTCGTAGCATATATGTAGGTTTTAGGCAACTGAGGATCTGGGAGGCTGGCCCAGCAACTGAGGATCTGGGAGGCTGGCCCAGCAACTGAGGATCTGGGAGGCTGGCCCAGCAACTGAGGATCTGGGAGGCTGGCCCAGCAACTGAGTATCTGGGAGGCTGGCCCAGCAACTGAGGATCTGGGAGGCTGGCGCAGCAACTGAGGATCTGGGAGGCTGGCCCAGCAACTGAGGATCTGGGAGGCTGGCCCAGCAACTGAGGATCTGGGAGGCTGGCCTAGCAACTGACACTGGGAGGCTGGCCCAGCAACTGACACTGGGAGGCTGGCCCAGCAACTGACACTGGGAGGCTGGCCCAGCAACTGACACTGGGAGGCTGGCCCAGCAACTGAGGATCTGGGAGGCTGGCGCAGCAACTGAGGATCTGGGAGGCTGGCCCAGCAACTGAGGATCTGGGAGGCTGGCCCAGCAACTGAGGATCTGGGAGGCTGGCCTAGCAACTGACACTGGGAGGCTGGCCCAGCAACTGACACTGGGAGGCTGGCCCAGCAACTGAGGATCTGGGAGGCTGGCCCAGCAACTGAGGATCTGGGAGGCTGGCCCAGCAACTGACACTGGGAGGCTGGCCCAGCAACTGACACTGGGAGGCTGGCCCAGCAACTGACACTGGGAGGCTGGCCCAGCAACTGAGGATCTGGGAGGCTGGCCCAGCAACTGAGGATCTGGGAGGCTGGCCCAGCAACTGACACTGGGAGGCTGGCCCAGCAACTGACACTGGGAGGCTGGCCTAGCAACTGACACTGGGAGGCTGGCCCAGCAACTGAGGATCTGGGAGGGATGTTCAATAGCCCAGCGCATTGAACAGCCTCAGGATCGACGCAAAGCAAGCCAGTCAGCAGGTAAAGCAATAAATTAAACTACGCCAGCACTACTGAACTCAGTGCTACCACTAGTAGACTGTAACGATTCACAAGCCCAGCAGCCCCAGAATCTCGCGAGCCCTGGTGGCCAGGGCCTCAGCGTCCGGCTCCAGCGCGGCCAGCACGCTCTCCAGACGGAGCCGCTCCGCTTTTAATGCCGCCGCTGCCGTCGCCTCCTCTTCGTTGTCCTCGTTGCCAATAGCAACATCGCGTCGGCAAATATCGTCCAATCGGCGTCGCTTGGCCTTCAAATCGGCCAGCTGGTCGCGAATAAGCAGCAGCTCGGATTTCAGCGTGGCCGAATCGAGTATTGTCACCGTCTTTGGCGGGGGCGGCGGCGGCGGCGGTGACACCACGTCAAAGTCTCCAGGCGTCAGCAGGCCCTCGCTGTCGCTGTCATCGGACTCCTCCTCGGCAACAGCAGCAGAGGCAGTGGAAAATGGCAGAGTGCCAGACAGAGCATTATTGCAATTGCCATTTAGCGTCTGGCCTATACTACTGACAGCAGCAGTAGTAGGAATCGATAAAGGCTGCTGAACAGCAGAGGCGGCTTCGTGTCTGATGACATCGAATGTCAAACCGGTGGCCGGCGCTGCTCCCGCCGCAGTTGATGACGTCATCATCAAGTCGGACATCTCCGAGCGGAGAAACTCGGGACACTTGGGCGGCGGCCTCCGTTGCTGCTGCAACTGACGAAGCAACGACTGACGAATTGAGGCCGATTGCTGAGTGAAAGTCGGCTGCGATGCAGGACGGGCAGACGCGGCAGGCGGAGAGGCGGTCGGCAATGCCGCCGTTGTTGAGGCTCGTCGTAGGGCGTTCCGCGCGGCGCGGCGCCCAGCGGCGCCAATGCGCGCCGGCCCGTCTGGCGGTTTCAAGCCGGCGCTGGGCCGCCTCCAGCTGGCAGTCGGCCGCCCAGGAGGCGCGCAGGCCGCTCAAGCAGGCCGCCGTGGTCATCCAGCGCGACACCGCGTCGCTAATCAGATGGCGCCGGTAGCGCTGCGCCGCTAGCAAACGTCGCTGGCACTCGTAGACGCGAGCGCGCGTGAACTGCAGCCAGGCTAGGAGGCAGCGCGCCTGCAGGCGCAGCGCCCAGTGCCAGAGCGCCGCCTCGGATTGGCGCTGCGCCAACCTGGCGCGCTGGCGAGCTTCCAGCCAAGCTAGAAAAGCGCTCCGTTGCAGCGCCAGGCGCCGATGCTGATCGGCTAGTTGGATAGCGGCGCGAGTCTGGCGCCGCTCGGCAACAGCCCGGCGCCAATTGGAGAATGCGCCAGACAGTTGGCGCCGATCCGAGTGAAGCTGGGCGTGGCAGAGCTTTAGCCGCATCAGCACCAGCTCATCGGCGCGAAGCGACCAGACGTTGAAGAAGCGACGCAGCTGGGTCGGTCGCAGAGCGGCGCGCGCTGCCGCCACCTGAGGATGCGCGCCGAAAAAAACAAATCTTAAATTCTATGAAATCGCAAAGGTTTGCGAATAGAATTGATTATTTTACCTGCTCTCGGGTCTCAGCTTTCTTCTGCGCTTTTCTACGCGCCTCCAGGTGCCAGGCTTCAAAAACGGCGCCTAATTGGCGCCGACGGCGCTGCTCCAGAGCGGTTTCAACTAAACGTCGGCGACGTCCCAGAACGCGCGCTGCGAGCGCCAAGCGCGCAAACGAATTTGCTAGGAGGCGCTGATCTTTTTGGCGCGCTAAGGCGCGGGCCCGCTGACGCGCATCTGATGCCGATAGGCAGCGCGCGCGCCAGGCAGTCCAGCAGCGCCGAGTCAGTTGGCGCTCCCGGTGCGCGGTCGCTTCGTCAAGGCGCCGACGTTTTTGGCGCCGAAGCTCTACAAAATGGCGCCAGATAGAGAGCGCGCCAGAAAGTCGATGACGCCGGTGCGAGCGCCTAGCCGCCTCATCTGCTTCAGCGAGTCGACATTTCCGCTGGGTATAGTGCTGCCAGGCGCTAAAAATGGCGCCAAGAAGGCGCCGCCGCCGGTGCTCCTCAGACAGAACCTCGCGCTCGTTGGCCAGCACGCGCTCTTCGGTTTTGGCGCGCCAAACTTGAAGGTAGCGCGACATTGTGGCGCGCATCCAATGCAGGGCAGCCACGCGCTCTTGATAGCGCGCCTCCTGCGCCGCTTCGGCCGCGTCGCGCCAAAATCGAAGCGCCGCCAGGCCGCTGTTCGACGCGTAGAATGCGTCGGCTGTGGCCGCCTGCACGAGAGGAAATAATCACTGAAATTAATTTTTTAGGAACTGCAGAACTGATCAAAAAAGACGCAGCACTGACCAGCTCTCGCTTTCGCTTCCGTTCGGCGGCGTAGGCGGCTAACGCGGAGAGCGCGCGCGGCGCCACAGTTTGCGCGCGATGCCGCTCGGCCTCTAATAAAGCTTGGCGCGTTTGGCGCCATTCCTCGCAACGTTGGCGCCAGGCGCGCAGCGCCAATCGGACTAAGCGCCGGGCGGAATGGGCGCGCGCTAGGCGCGACTTGGGCAGCAGGGCGATTTCTTCGTTCTGCTCGCAGCGGACCAGCCAGGCGCGCCAGGCGGAGCGCAGGCGCGATCGTTGGCGCCAGACGTCGGCCAGCTGGGCCAGCTCCAGCTTCTTCTGGCGCTCCATCGCGTAGGCTCGAAAGCCGGCCAGCAAGCAGCGGCGAAGCAGCCTTCGGCGCCAGTGCCGCTCGGCGAGCAGCCGCAGGTCGCGCCAGGCGTCGGCAACGGCGCGCTGTTGGCGCCAAGCCAGCAGGCAGCGTCGAAGACGACACCGGCGCGCCAGTTCGTCGACGCGCTGTAAAAACTGGCGCCTCTCGGCCAGGCGGGCGAGCCGCGAGCGCCAGACAGTCAAGCAGCGCCTGGCCAGCCTCCGCTCGTACAGGGCGGCCGCTTCCGACAATTCGCCTCGAGAAATTCGGCGCAGTTCGACAAACTGGCGCCAAGCGTCGAGAACGGCGCCCTTCTGACGCTGCGACCAGTGCTCGGCGGCGGTTTCCATAGCAACAGCTTGAGCCCGGGCCGAGGCAAGCTGGTCAAGCCAAGCTGACCAATAGCGGCGCAGCAGACAGCCGCCGTGGAAGCTGTAGGCCTGCACGGACAGGTAGGCGCGACTCCTGCGCTCCAGGGCGTAGCTGCGCCAGGCTTCGTAGGCGCGGCGCAACAGGTGGCGCGAGTGCAACTCGTCGGCGCGAGATAATTGTGCTTTAACGGCGCGCTGAATAGTGACGAACCTGGGCAGGGGTGATTATTGAGGTAAGCCTGGGTAGGAGTGAGATAAGCCTGAGGAGAGGTGAGATAAGCCTGAGGAGAGATAAGCCTACGGTGAGATAAGCCTGAGGTGAGATAAGCCTTAGGTGAGATAAGCCTGAGGTGAGATAAGCCTGAGGAGGAGAGATAAGCCTAAAGTGAGATAAGCCTGAGGTGAGATAAGCTTAAGGTGAGATAAGCCTGAGGTGAGATAAGCCTGAGGTGAGATAAGCCTGAGGAGAGGTGAGATAAGTCTGAGGT
>NIVC01000089.1:282500-345000 GCA_002269645.1 Macrostomum lignano | reverse complement strand
TTAAACGTCGCCGGCTGCCGGAGTAGCCGTGGCCGGCGATAAATCTCTTATCGGGTGCTGGCTGAGCAGGTGGCGCAAGTTGACCTTGGAGCAGCCCTGGGTTGGGTGAACAGTTCAGACTTTTCTCTAGTACTCGGGTGTGAGACTAAAGACGGACCGAGATTACACAGAAGGATTGAGAGGGTGGGATTAGAGGAAAAATAAGATGAGATTAGAGAAGGACAAACAGGGTGAGATTAGAGAAGGACAAACAAGGTGAGATCAGAGAAGGACAAACAAGGTGAGATCAGAGAAGGACAAACAAGGTGAGATTAGAGAAGGACAAACAAGGTGAGATCAGAGAAGGACAAACAAGGTGAGATCAGAGAAGGACAAACAAGGTGAGATTAGAGAAGGACAAACAGGGTGAGATTAGAGAAGGACAAACAAGGTGAGATCAGAGAAGGACAAACAAGGTGAGATTAGAGAAGGACAAACAAGGTGAGATCAGAGAAGGACAAACAAGGTGAGATTAGAGAAGGACAAACAAGGTGAGATCAGAGAAGGACAAACAAGGTGAGATCAGAGAAGGACAAACAAGGTGAGATCAGAGAAGGACAAACAGGGTGAGATTAGAGAAGGACAAACAAGGTGAGATCAGAGAAGGACAAACAAGGTGAGATTAGAGAAGGACAAACAAGGTGAGATCAGAGAAGGACAAACAAGGTGAGATTAGAGAAGGACAAACAAGGTGAGATCAGAGAAGGACAAACAAGGTGAGATTAGAGAAGGACAAACAAGGTGAGATTAGAGAAACATGCAAAGTACTGTAAGATGAAAGCACTGAGAATATGGAAGGACAATTATGAGAGCAGAGATTGGGTTTGGTTAGCAAATGGCAGATTGAGAACAGGATCAGCAGACTCTAAGCAAAAATTGCCGTGTAAAAAATAAAAGAGAATTCGAACCTCAAAAATGACGGAGCCGCCCGAGCCACCGATGCTTCGCGTCCCAGGATTGCCGGGACCACCATTGCCAGATTTGATAAACACGCGCAACGAATCAATGAACTTGCGCTTGCCGGGGTCTCGCATTGTATTTTTTTAATTGGCGTTACAATCAGACTGCTATGGAAAATAGTAAATTAGCAGTATGTTAAGCTCATAGTTATAACACTAGATTTTACTTGCATTAACCAAGTATAAATTAAATATAAGTGGGTGTCAGCACCCTTCCCAAATACTTAAGTCAATGGGTAAAACATATATAACAAGAATTATTTTATCTTATCCTTATAGACTAATGAAAATTACCCATCTATCTATCCTCACTGCTTCCTTCCTTCCTATACTAATCAAATCATCTCACAATATACTAAATCTCTTAGATCTTTTCCTATACTAAATCTCTAGACTGTCTGTCTATCTATCTGTGGACTTTGCTCCACGGGTTGAATGCCTCAATCATGCCTCGATTAATAGCGCGCCCAGATTCTCAAATTGGTTGCTCCACAGACCCTTTTTTTGGGCCATAGACAATGAAGAGCAAGTCTTCAATAGCTTGATTTTCCCACTAAGGAATAAATTGCTTGCCCCTAGGCCCAATTGGCTTGGAAAATGCTATATTAGAAAAATTAGTTTCTCCAATGCTTTCAAAGGTAGGCTAGAAGAGGCCAATCTTTCTAATCAAAAATTAGAGCATGCGTAAAAGCCATAGATATAGATCAGGGGTTGGCAAACTGATTTAGAGAACAAACCTTGTAATTGAAATTTAGATAGAGAAGCATAGCCTTAGCACAGCTTGGTGACATTAGGGAATTTCATAGGATAGGACACAAAGGCCTAGTATTCTACATTCTTAATAATAATCACAATAGTTGTCAATGCATATACATTAATATAATGATAAAATTTGTCAATTAACACAAAACTGATTTCTGTTTTTACAAGGTTAGGGTTTTAAGTTTTTAGGATATCATATAATGAAAGTGAATATAAAGATCATACTCCATTAAGCTATGAGTAGGATTTTTGCAGTTTCCTAGGCCTATATCTGTTCTAATTCTTTTATTATATTTTTTCCTTTAGTTTTGTTTTAACCCTCTCATTTTTGTTATACAATGCATTATTAACAAATTGTCCATTTAGGGTACCATATAACAAAAGTGAATATAAAGATTATGCTCTATTAAACTATGAGTAGGATTTTTGTATGTCTCTTTCAATTCTTACTATTTTCTATTGGGTATTATATAATGAAATTGATGCAAGTAATCAACTGGGCTATTATAAAACAAAAGAATACCAAACTTGCTTTCATCCCATAATTCCTATATCAGTTTCAATTGTGGGATTGTTAATTGTATTAGGTCTAATCACTTGAAATTTTCTTTTATAGGCCTAGCCATAATTTGTTATATATTTTTCTGGCTTGCTGCCTTAGCCTAGTCTTCTAATCTAGACTGCATTGAAAAGTTTGCCAACCCCTGCTTTAAAGTATCTTAGTTATTCCCACAATTTATATTTTACTTTTTTTGCTTATATTTATAAACACATTTGGATATTCAGATTTTGATTCAGAATTTCTTTGTACATTTGGATTCAGTCTTCAATACTAACAAAAATCAACATTTGATCTATCACTAGTATAATGCAAATTAATGATAAGAGCTGGCCTAGGTCCATTTCTTTCTACTAATAAATTGTCTAGGCCATGATAGGCATAACTATTTATAATTTACTAATGATAATAAATGCTACTACTTAGTCTAGGCCTACTATTAGGGTGTCCAGTGAGCCTATTTTTAGTGTGTGCAAACATGAAAAAAATGTAAAAAGTGGTTTTTTTTAGATGGCTATACCTTTTTAAATGTTTCAGATATAGCAATGTCCTTATATTTGTTAAAAAGTAGACAAACAGATCTTTCAAACAACATATTGTTTACAAGTTTAGTACATTTTCAAAACTGTGCCAACTTTGCTTGAAAATATGGGGTTGGGAGGATTTGTTTTGAAGTAAATTAGTGTATAGCTGCTAAGAATGCTTGCACTCTGGGTGTAGGTAACTTCCTGCAGGTCATTTTAAATGAACTATTTTTGTTCAAAAATATGTACATGTACATGTACACATAAAATTTAAAATGGCCAAAACTTTTGAATAGAAAGAGCAGCCACCCTAATTTTCTTTGCTACTTACTTCTAGTGACAAAATGAAGCTTTTAGGCAAGACAGGATGAGTGTAACTCTTGCCACAGTATGCTTAACAGAAATCGCCAAAATGCATGCAAATTTCCATCAGAGACATAAATATTGGGAAATTTTTGAAGCTTGAAAAATGGCCAGTTAGTTTCTTTGATAAAATGATAGCAAAACAGGCCAAACTGTTTGTCCTAAAAGCACATCCTGATAACTTTTGCTACACCAAAGTTATTAAGCATAATTGGCATAGCTGTACATGTAAATACACTACAGAGATAGGAAAATGCACATAGAGGGGTTGTACATTCGAAAAGAAGTCACATATGCCATTTTTTCAAATATGAATAGCAGGACTTCAATATACTTTATCTTTTATGCATTTCTCACTATTCTATCTTTTACTTGCAGATCTTGCAGATGCCAGATACATTGCACCTATACAGTATCTGTTATGAGTACTTGACAAGCTCATTGTGTAGCTCTTTAAACAGTTGCCTCTGATCATTCCAGCTAGGCCCAAACATTGCGCGCAGCTTCTTGAAGGCTTGCATCAGTGCCCCTCTCCTAAAAGAACCAGGCAACAGCAGCAGCAGAGAAAGGTTGGCAAACTGGCATGCTGGAAGTTGACTCTGGCACAGTTGCAGCTGGGACCATTGTAGGAAAGACAAATGCCTGGTCCATACAGATGGCCCAGGGACTCTGCTTGCCAGCAGCTTTCTCAAGCACCTTTGACCTCTACAGGTCCTGCTCCTTTTCCTTCACTTTTGTTACTGCCTGCCATAGCCACAGGTTATAAAGTATGTCTGGTTCAGTATATACAGGCAGACTAAGACATCCTGCCAAGCTAATTAAAAGTATTAAAGCACTAGAATGGAGCAGCTGAGTAAAAGCTGAGCTGACTAAAAGGGTTCTCAGTCAATTCAACTGCTGGCAGACAAAGTGACTGGGGATGAAAACAGGAATAGATGAATTGACTGTTATACTCTTGTACATGTACATGTAGATACACAATGTAATCACGCTGTGTACTGCCCCCAAGATTGTTAGATTGGCTACAAGAGAGTCACCAATATGACACTCTGTCGCCAAAGTGGTGTCCCATCCCAGCAAACTGTTGCACAGTTGGCGACTCCAGTCTCCAGCTGCCAGGCCATGTCATCCAAGCCAATTTGTACCACCCATAGCTGGTGCAGATGCTGCTGATGTTGCAGGCATCTTAATACTGGAGAGGAAAGGCATACACTTGCATTTTGTTGACTGATGTAGCCAACACCCTGGACACTGCCAATGGTGCAACCTACATTTGTGTCAAGGCCCTAAAACCCACCTTGCAACATTGTCTCATGCCTAACTGGCTTGACTGTAATAGCTACTGTTGTAGTACTATACGAGCATAGTAGACTCATAGTACAATGTGAAGGCCAGCATAACAGACAAAATGCTTATTCAGATATTTGCTGATGAACTAATTGCAGATAAATTGGTAGTAGACAAATTGGCTGGATTACCACGAAAAGCTATTGTGCTGAAGTGGACACAGTGAACAAGTAAATTAATCAAATGATGCAAGTAAACTGTAAAGGTAGATTTAATTGCTGAATTTGGGCATGGCCTTTTCAAATATGAAAGTGTGTTACATGGTTTAGTAACATATTACTCAGTAAAGCATCAATTCATTACAGTTGTCAAATGGACTACAAAAACGCTTTTCAATGAGTCTAGCATAAAGATAGAAGATTAAGACTAGCAATCTTCGCCCCCCCAATGGGGGACATCTGGATAGAATCTTTACAAGTAACAAATAGACAACGAAAAAACAGCAGACAGTTCCTCTAAAAAGAAAACATCCCAAGACAGCAAGCATCCCCAAACAGCATGCAAGCATCTCCCCGATAGCAAGCATCCCCCCAGATAGCAAGCACCCCCCAAATAGCAAGCATCCCCCCAGATAGCAAGCTCCCCCCCCCAAATACAATAGCAAGCACCCCCAAATACAATAGCAAGAAGCATCTTCCAGATAGCAAGCATCACCCAGATGGCAACCTATCCCCCCAAGATAGCAAGAACCCCCCCCCCCAGAGCAAGCCTCTTGACTCCCCAATATCAAGCATCCCCAGACAGCATGCAAGCATTCCCCAGATAGCAAGAATCCACCCCCCAGATAGCAAGCATCCCTGTATACAAAGAATCCTTATACATAGCTATAGCAACCCCCTCTTAGATAGAAAGCACCCACCACTCCGAGAGCAAGCATCCTCCAATATTAAGTTACCCCAGATAGCAAGCATCCTTCCAATAGCAAGCATCCCCCTGATAGCAGTAATCTATCCTTAAATAGCAAGCATCCATCAAGACAACAAGTAGCTAGTGCAATAATATCCTTCACTTTATAGTGGCTGTTTTATGTTTGGCATGAAGCTGCTTTTTTTACATTTGAAATGGTGTCTCTTTTATGTTTGACATGGTGGCTCTTTTGTCTGACATGGTGGCTCTTTAATGTTCGACATGGTGTCGCTTCAATGTTCGACATAGAGTCATGTATATGTTTCACATGGTGGCTCTTTTATGTTTGACATGGTGGCTCTTTAATGTTCGACATGGTGGCTCTTTAATGTCTGACATGGAGTCACGCATATGTTTGACATGGAGTCATGTATATGTTTGACATGGTAGCCCTTTAATGTTTGACATGAAGTTACGTATATGTTTGACATGGTGGTTCTTTTATGTTTGACATGGTGGCTCTTTAATGTTTGACATGGTGCCACTTTTATGTTTGACTTTGCTCTTCTTTTATGTTTAGCATGTTGTGTTTTTAAGGTGTTTTTAATAAAAAAATCATTTTGCACTACTAAGATTCAAACCCAGGTCGCTACATTAGCAGTCCAGTCTGTTTGTATCTAGGCTATCTCTTTTCAATTGGAGAATATGAACTGTAGACCTTATACTTCAATTCTTACAACAAGTCAGTTAGAGTAAAGTGTTATGACATAATCAACTTCTCAGTCAGCCAGTATCAGTCTCAATTCTAGGTAGCAATATTGGTTACGCAATCTAAATCAAGTCATTGTGATCATTTCTTCAACACTGTTTTCAACTTGTTGTGATGCAATCTATATCAGAATTGAAATTCAGTCAGTCAGGTTTTTTGCTAGCATTCTTACAATGCATTTCAAGTCAAAAGAGCTGCTTGACCTTTGCAAAAAGCATGTTTTTTGAATATTTAATCCCTCTAACATTGAGCAATTTCTTAGCCAAGATGCATGTACCATCCCAGGAAAATTTCTGATTGAATGGTACAAGTTTGAAGAAAATCAGTTGAGCCGTTTTTTCTCTAATCAATCACGTAGCTACATATACTCAGCAACATTGAAAAGTTGCCACTCTATGCGCAAGTGAGCAATTTCTCTTAGACTATTCTGAAATAAAAGATAAGAGAAAACTGATTGGGGTTGCTTTAATCTGTCCAACCCTTCCACACTGCTCCCCCACTTCATTCCTCAACTCAAGTCTGTTGCGGCATAGCTGAGTTGCGTCACTTGCAAAGATTGAGAGACTTTGCCTGCACTCTCAAAAGTGGCGACCACAGACGGAATCTTCTGTGATGGCGACTTTTCAATGTTACTAAGTATACATACATACATACAGATAACTCATTTTTAGTATATAGGAATTGATAGGAGCTATATCAAATTTTAACACCATTGACACCCAGAGTGATACTTTGGAAGACCCATTTTCATGGAAAGAATGGTCAATCATTTGCATACTACTTATAGTAGGAAGTCAAAAAAATACTAATTATAGTATACAAGTATTACTTTGACATGAAAGTAATACTAAATAAGGTTAATAGAATGTATACCATGACAAAGCCAAAGAATGGTAGGCCTACTCCTGCAATTTTTTTATCTTTTTTGTCCTAATCCTTAGATATCTAGAGATATAGAATAGTATTTATATACAAAAAATATAAAATATTGTGGTAAAAAATCTATAAAATAATATCTTAAACACTAAAATTGGTTATGAAAAAAAGTTACAGACATCTTTACATATAAAATCAAAACTCTATCTGTCTGTGTGTGTGTGTGTGTGTGTGTGTGTGTACAATTTTGATCACTATGGACTCCTAAACTGCTCAACCAAATGACACCAAACTTTACACCCACCCTAAACTTACTACGGAGAATGTCTTAGGCTACCTTTAAATTTCCTAGACTCAAGTCTTCCTACCTAGAAGTACAAAAACTGCTCAAAATGTGCAATTTTTTTTCACTAAATCCTTTATAGTGCAGCTCCACTTCTATTGATTCTCTTCAAATTTAACACAGACAACTGTCAACTATTTTGACACTATCATGTAAAATTTCAAGACTCAAAGTTAATCCTGAACAGCACTGTGCACTTTTAAAGTTAGGCTGTTTTTTTCAGCAAGGCAGCCACCCCAACCTCCACCTGCCTGCCTTTCTTTTCCAATTTGGGCCCAGATGTGTAAAAGGGGTTTCAAAATTGACTAACTTCTAGCTGCCATAAGTTTGCTCCACATGAAGCAACTGACTTTAAATTTGACACAATTTATTATTGACTCATTCTCTGTCAAAATGAAAAGTTTCAACTGTGTAACCCAATCAAAACTGAAACTGTAAGCATGTGAATTTTGTCTGCTTTTTTTGTTGTTCGTGCCACTTAACTCACTCATTCCCCCAGAGCCAGACCAAGGGTCAGGCAATAAAGCTAAATGTACATAGCAAATGTACAATGTTTTGGAATAACTTTTTTAAAGCCTTCTCTGCACACCAAGAGTAGAGAGGCTACGTTTAGAGAAATTCTAACCACTTGCCCTCTGTATAAAGTAGGCAAACTCTGCAGCAGTTTAACAGTGGATGGCAATTGGCAAATCAGGGCAATCCAGCATTGTTTGTAAAAAGCAAAAGATTTATGAAAAGGCAATGCAATACAACCCTACTAAATTAGTTACACCATGGAAATTTAAGGTTTCTCTTAAAGGTAATTTAAAATTTAAATGGCTTTTTAAGAAATGCATATTTCCTTGGTTGTTAGACTGATGCAGACTACAATGAAGCTGAAGCTACACAAATTCCTTTTAGGGCTGCAATTGGCAAGAAAGATGACATTATCAAAGCCTGAGAACAACCATGAGAGTAGTATATCCCACAAACTGGCTTTCCAAGCAGGGATAGGCAGACTTTTACCACAAAGGCCAGATAAAGAATCCAGCTTATGTGTGGGCCAGATAAGAGTGGAAAGGAAAAAGAATAGACTATAAGAAGAGAGGAGATGCGAGAGGGGGATAAGAGAAAACATGGAAGATAAGAGGAGAGACAAGTGGTGAGAAGAGAGCAGAGAAGAAGGGAGGAAGAAGCGAGAGGAGGGGAGAAAGGAGGGAGAGAAAAGAATAAAGGTAAGAAGAAGGGAGAGATGAGACGGAGATCGATGAGAGAGGAAAGTAAATGTGATGTCTATGGTATTGAATACGAGCTATTTTATTTTGACTCTTGCAGTTCACTAACTCTGTTACTTTTTAAAACAGGACTGTGCCTTTTCTTATGGCTACGAGCCGGATTCAAATATACAATCATACATGTATGCACTTTTATCTGTCAAACCTGACAAACCTATTCCGACTCACTCCGACACAACAAATGATAGAGAAGAAGTAAAGAAGATTAAGAAGAGAGTAGAGATGAGAGAGCAGAAAGAAGATGACAGAGGGTCAAGAAGAGAGGAGAGATTAGAGAGGAGAGAGTAGAAAGGATAGAGAAAAGAGGAGATAAGAGGGGGAGAGAGGAGTGGAAAGAGAAGAGATAGAGATAAGAGAGTGGTGAAAGAAGAGGGGAGAAAGGAGAGATGAGAGAGTAAAGGGAAAAGGAGAAAGGAAAGAGATGAGATTGTAGAGATGAGACAGATGAAAGGAGAGATGAGAGTAAAGATGAGAGATTAAAAAGGTAAGAGGAAAGTGCAGAGAGACGAGAGAAGATAATAGAGGAGAGAGAGTATAGAAGAGGGAATAGAAAAGAAGAGAGGAGTAAGGAAAGAGAGAAGTCAGAAGAGGGGAAAGAGAAGAGTACACAGAAAAGAGAAGAGTAAAGATGACAGAAGAGCGAGGGGAATGAGAGAGCAAAGATGAGAGTGAACAGACAAAGGAGAGATAAGAAGTGAGATAAGAGAGATAAAGGAGGAGAGAATGGAGAGAGAAGAGAGAAGACAAGAGAGGGAGAGAGTATAGAAGAGAGAAGAGAAGAGAAGAGGAGAAAGGAGAAAGGAAAGAAAGGAGTCAGAAGAGGTGAAAGAGAAGAGTACAGAGGAGATAAGTGAGAGAATGTATAAGAGAGTAAAGATGACAGATGTGAGAGCAAAGATGAGGGTAAACAGACGAGAGATGGGAGAGTAGAGAGAATGGAGGATTACAGAGACTAGAGGAGTGAGAAGTGAGTGAGGAGAGAGAAGAGGAAAAAGGAGAATGAAGAGTGGAGAGGGAGAGAGAGAGTAGAGAGGAGAAAAGAGATAGGAGAGGAGAGATAAACGAGAGGAGAGAGAGAGAGAGAGAGAGAGAGAGAGAGAGAGAGAGAGAGAGAGAGAGAAAGAGAGAGCAGAGCAGAGAGAAACAAAAAGAGATAAGAGAGAAAAGATAAAAGAAGAGAAAGGAGACATGAAAGAGCATGAGAGAGAAGAGAGGTAGGGGAAGAGATGAGAGATGAGGGGAAAGAGGAGAGATAAAACAAGAAAAGAGATAAGAGGAAACAGAGAGAGGAAAGAGTAGAGAAGAGAAGGAAGAGACAAGAGAAAAGGGGGAAAGAGGAGGGGAGAAAGAGAAGAAAGGAGAGATGAGGGACAAGAGAGAAGAGAGGAAACAGAAGAAAAGATACAAGTTGCAATCGATCCAAGGTACATAGGGAGAAGCAGAAGCAGAGGCCAGAGTTTGCCAATACATGTTTTAGAGTCAAACAGATATTGCCCAACATTCTACGCAGTATGTGCCCCAGCCAGCAATATCAAATGTTTGCCTTTAAATCCTAATTTTACACAAATGTACTCCATTTTATGTTTATTTTATCTTACTAACTATTAACAAGTTTTTGTTTGAATATGACCTTAGATCTCAGAGCACATGCACAAATATTTCCGGGAATTGGAATTCCCTAGGTTCAAAATCCACGGGTTTCAACAGTTTGTTTTACTATAAAACATGCTTTTTTGCCCAAAAACAACACAGTTTTTAGTGTACTTGAGATAGGGAAAAAATGCTATTTTTCAAACAAAAAAACCTTATAACTTTTTTATTACTTGATCAATTTTTTAAATTTTGGTGTATTTTCATTTAAAACATTCAGGGCTACAACATGGCATTGTTGAAAATAAGGATTTCAAAAAAAAATTTCCTCACTGGACACCTTACTTACTAGGCCAATTCAATATATATTTTTATATTTAGTTAGATCCTATAGACATAGACTAGCAATCTAATGCCCTCCTTTGGGGCACCTAATAAGCAAGGAGCAAAAATTACTTATTCAAAACCATTAAAAAACCCGAGCCTAAATTGCCAGCTAGCTATGGGGGGTGCCAGCTGCCAACTCAGCGTGTTTTAGCTTGGAGTGTACGCTACTGCACCGTGTGTTAACTTGTTTCGATTGAAAAATATGTACAATAATTTATATTGTGTATTCAACTTATCACAGGTATATTTATTCAACTGTTTATTAGAATTTTTAATTTCACTACTGCCCTGACGATGACCTATAAGGGTTGAAATGCATTGGCAATTGAATTAAAGTAAAAAATGAGTTAATGCTTGTTCTCTCATTAAAAAAGCACACTCTTTTAAGAACCAATTCCTTTAGTTTTATAAATCACCTTATTCAAGCAAAATTGTCATGGTCCTTATATATAGTTATAGACAAAGATGTTTGCAATGAATATCTTTTTTCTAGGCCTATCACTAATGGAAGTACATAGCAAAATAAATCTTTTACAAAAATAGCATGTATACCCCTAATTCAAAAGCATTCCTTAGATTCCTTCCAAATAGAAAGCACCCCTAGATAGCAAGCATTCTCCAATAGGCCTAGCAAGCATCTCCCAATAGCAAGCATTCTCCATTAGCAAGCATCCCCAAATAGCAAGCATCCTCTGTTAGCAAGCATCCCCCTCCAGATACCAAGCATCTCCAATAGCAAGAATCCCTCAGATAGCAAGAATCCCTCAGATAGGGCCTAGCAAGCATCCCCCAATAGCAAGGGTTCCTGGACACTTCGTCATCTTACCAGTTCGTCATCCAGATGACGAAGTGACTATGGTTTTTGGACACTTCGTCATACAAAAAAATTGTTAGAAATCTAGATGACGAAGTGACCAAATTTTGAGGACACTTCGTCATCGCAAGATTTCGCAAAGCTGTAAAATTGTTATTCGATTGTTTTTTATACATGTAAATTGTTTCTCAATCAATAGTATGTAAAATATAGGTTTAAATACACGTTTAGGGATTCAACTTCTCGCTATAATTGGCATCTAAATGCACGCTATATGTGTACAAGTGTTGATTGTAATTTTATTATAGCTTCGCTTCCACAACCATGTGTGGAGTTGTAACGATGTAGATTTAATTATGTTTATGAATAGTGTATTTTTTAGTATTTATTATTATTTATTTTTTAAATTGTATTTAATTTTGCTATTCAGGTATGCAAATTTACAATTCATTATTATTTTTGTTTCACTGTATGATTACAAAATTTTGTATGGTATTCAAAACCGCGAGTAGAATTTAATTTTGTACTGATCGCGATATCTTCTCTTCTCCAACTCTTCCCCTGTCGTAGTTAATCCACATTAATTATCAGTTAGTTAATCAGTTAGTTAATACTCAGTGTAGCCACCTATATTTATGACTACTCAATACAACTTAGCTGACAAAGTTACATATAGCTATTCATTCAATAAGTTTTTCAGACAAAGTGGATGACGAAGTGTCCAGGGAGTAGATGACGATGTGTCCACAATAGTATCGTAGATGACGAAGTGGTAAGATGACGAAGTGTCTAGAAATATGAGTGGATGACGAAGTAGTAAGATGACGAAGTGTCCAGGAACCATAGCAAGCATCCCCCCTCCAGATACCAAGCATCTCCAATAGCAAGAATCCCTCAGATAGCAAGCATTCCCAAAGAGAGCAAGCATCCCCGGCTATTAGCAAGCATCCTACTATTTAATATAATATTTTCAGATTTAGTTCTATAGATTAGGCCCTAAAAGTTGTTATGTTATACCATTAATAGAAAAGGATAGGACTAAAAATAGCTAATATGTAAGAATTAGAAAGGGTATTAGGGACCTACCAATATTTACCACACCCAAGTCAAGTGGGGTTAGGTCTAGGCATAACAATTATTATCAACCAACAAGATAATCAGATGGCCCTAGATGGGAGGACTATAGGGCCTAATACAAAGCAAATACAACTTGAATGTTTTATAGTGTTGTAGCGGTTAGCGAGTTTGAACTGCCGCCTGCGTTGAGTTCGCACGAATTGTCGGAAAATCGCGCAGTCGAATCTTAACAAAGTTCTCCTGTTTACTCCGTCTGCCGGGGTCCTCAATTCTGGGGGGAGGGTAGTCGTAATCGTAGTCGAGCGGTGTTCGTTAGGCACGGTCTTTCAAGTTTGGGTCCTCAGACACCAGAGATTGAATGCACGCCGATATTCGTTGAATCTTACTAAGAGTAGCGTATCGCTGCCACCACCGTAATTTACGTATTACGGAACGTTTGATTGTCAAAGCTTGCTCGGAGTTGAGAATGGGTTGTTTTACGCCCCATGGGCAAAAGACTCAAGATAAAGCTATGGGCTTGTCGGTCAAAAATATGGTTCCGTCGATTTATTACTCGGTGTTAATAAATAAAGGTTGGATATTATAATTCAGCAAGCAGACTAGGTACTATATGTCCGGCAGAGCCGCGGTGTGAGATAAATATAAAATTGTTTAGCTAGTTGAGGTTAACAAAATAAGGCTAAAAAATTAACAGAGTTAAGCGAGTAGGTAGAGGGAAAAGTCGAGAGAGTTACATTTGAAACAATCGTTTATATACATATGCCAAAGAACTTCCAAAACATGGGCAACCATTGAGTGGGGCAGGCGATGGGGCAACCGGTGGAGTGGGGAGTCCCCGGATTGGGTCAACACGTGGAAAAGCACAAAATTAAATGCCAGAAACAGGCCACCAACGGTGGGAACATGGGCGGGACCAAGGGAAGGAAGAGGAGGGAACCACCGAAATGGCCAGGCGCGAAAACAGGCAAGGGACGCGATGACGAAAAAATACTTTCGTCATCGGGGGAAGAGGTCATTTTCAAGCGTCAGCGACCGTCGTCAAAATCACCGTGGTCGCCCGACCTATACCTGGCCAAAATACACTGCCTGAACGAATATTCTTAAAAAGAACATTTTAAGGGTAAAATAATGGGTAAAACAAACTCAATTAAAAAAGAAAGCTAAGATGTATTGACTAATACCATTGATTAAAAAAATTAATAAAATTATGCACAATTTTTCTTCCTTTATTTTTTGCCGAATTTGACTAGACTGTCGCCGAATTTGTTTGTCGCCGAATTGGTCAGCACCCAGCACCCTATAGAACGATAGAGCCAAATAAACAGTAAAGTAATCAGCATCTGCATGTACATATCGATTTTATATGGTCAAATAGTATCCATTTGAGGCTTTAGCTACATGTAATACAGTACTAATTAATAAGTGTAAACGATTTGTTTTGTTGTGTACTTGTGTAGGCATACAATCAGACTGAATTTCTCGTGAAACTCGGAACTGAAACGTACACTGAAACTCGGAGATACTAGCTCTATGGCACAAACTCCTCAGCCTCCCTGGCTTCGCCGCGTTTCAGTTTATTATTAGTACGAGCTATATTAAATAATATAAACTGTGTGGTAACCCATATTAACAAAAAGGTACATGTATGTAATCCACCTTGCTTGTGCGCCTCTCGTCTATTCCCCCAGTATTAAATGAGCGGTGATAATCAGTAGCGTAACTCTGCTACCACAGACAAACCAACGAGATGGATAGACATGGATAGCGGAGATAACTCATTATCTACGGCGGAGATAAGGTGTTATATTCAGGTCGCATATGCCGTGGATTACATGCAAAGAATCGCCTGATACTAGGAGTTTTTTGTCTATATTTCTTTTTAAATTAAGATTGGTAGAAGAACTCCTGAATCAGGCATTGGAGTGCTTGAAGCTGTAAAATTGTGCATACTTCTTTGGAATTCCACCAAACATCTACCGATAATCTGCCTGAACGAAGCAAGTAAAACCAACTAGGTGGGGTGCACCCGTGTTCACGACATAAAATGAGAAAATACGTGCACTTCCCAGCATTGAAAGCCAAAAGATACATGTATTCGGTAATAAATATTTTTCACTGCGCCCTAACCCCCATTTTCTCGTCTAATCACACGCGGGTGGCGGGTGATGTCATTAGGGTTGCTTGGTGACAGAGGTCAAGGACAGGTCACGACCATGCAGGGTGAAGAGTTTAAGAGTTGAAGGTGCCGACGGCGTCGGGGTGATGGCTGAATGCTTGACTGACTAGCTGAGGATGTCCAGCAGTTGAGGTTTGCTCATTATTGAAGCTTGATCAGCGAAACTAGAGAAATTCTTATCAGGCTGTCTATAGTCACCTGGTGTAATCTGTTGAAGTGTAATATTTTTTCCTTGCCTTAGAGGCAGTCTGAACTGTTAGCAATCGTGACAAATAATTAGCTGAATCATCGAATTGATTTAATGTACGTTCGCTCTCTATGTACATCGCAGGCTTAACTTCAACTTGCATAAATAAAGCGATCACTGCCTCACGGGGCCTTCGTGTTTTTGGTGCTGCCAAATACCGCGTGTTACAAGTGGTAGCAGAGTGTACTATGGCAGAGGGCGGCAGTCACCGTGCGATTCCTAGGGCGTTCAGCTCAGGCAACTTTAAGGAGTGGCTCCAGCGGTTTGAGTTGTGCGCGGCAGCCAACAAGTGGGTAAATGACAAGCATTTGCACCTGCCAACGTTTTTGGATGGTGAGGCTCTGGCTGTTTTTCTTGAGCTCGACGAGAATAGCAAGAGCGACTACAGCAAAGTGACCAAAGCTGTTTTAAGGTTTGGTGCCTTGAATCAAGAAAAATCACGATGTTGGGGGTGCCAGCTCGTCGGGGCCGCGTGGTGGCACTCCGTTGAAGGTCCCGAAGGTCGCCTGTATGTCTACAGGTCAGCCTAGAGGGTCGCCGACGTCCATTTCATTCACCGATTATGTCTAATGTTTGAATGCTGCATGCAGAAGAGGATTCTTCCATTTCAGTTTTGGGAACGCAGCCGTCTCTGAGACGCCGATGGGGTGCTTTCGTTGAAGGTCGTGACGGTCGCCGCCGATGCTCCAGACGGAGATGAAAGGGGACCCGGGTGTCTGGGATGCTGAGAACAAAGGCCTCTACGACTGATATGCATAATTTATCGAGCCGACGTGGTTTCATGATGAGATTTTGTGAGCAGAAAATTTTTTCCAATGTTGGTGGTTTTTGCCACCAGACACCCCGAGGAAAATCGTTGAATATCTCGACGATGCCGATTTTTCGTGATTCTCGAAGTTGCTTCATCGAATAGAGCGGAAAATTTTGGATTATCTTTGAATTATCAAGGCAATTCGTTGAATATTTTCGGAGATCCAGACAAAGGAAAAATGTGTATATTTGAAATACAGCCCCCATGGTCTTTCCACTGTGAACAGAACTATTTCGTACCAAATATAAATTTCAGCTTCACCTTTGCTTGCGTTGCATGCCTCGATACCGGGAGCGGGGCGGTATATTGATTTATATGTAATGTATTGTATTATGATGTACTTACGAATGCATGCGTATGCGTATACAAAACCAATCTGCTGTACCAGACCTTTTTGCTGATTGCTCACTTTTTATTGCCGATTGCTGTTGCTATCCAGTTGTTATACAATGCCCTACTAATATGATCTATCATTCTATCGGTTCCTTCCATGAGCGTAGCTGCTGAGTGCTGAGCATGCATTTTCCGCCTCCGGAGTCTGAACTCTTTTTAACAAAGGTGCGTGCACGATTTTGTGATGTGATGCCACACGTTGTCAAATACAGACTTTCTAAATAAATAATGTTTAAAGTTTTGACTTTTTACCCTTGAGCGGTTTGCGCCTTGAACATGTAGTCCTGACCTTGAATCAGTAAATTCCCCGGGGTCCCGATAAGAAAATTCCTCGGGGAATCGACATCCCTAACCGGGTGTACTCCCGCACAGGTGACTGGTGGGGGCGTGTACCTTCTAAAAACCCCGGCTCGCTGTCTAGATAATGGCATCTTGGCCGCAACGTCAGCTGCCACACCATCCACAGGTGGACAAAGTTTAGAGGCGAGGCCTGGCAGCTGTACTTTTCAGTGCCAGAGCCCAGGGGTTTGCACAGGTATTCTCATGCAGCCCGGGCTACGTCATGATCTCAAATTCTGTTTTGTTAAACCGGTTTCTGTCAGCCTCAACATCCCATTTTCTCCGCAATTAGGTAAAAAATCAATGCATGCTTTAGCAGTAGACTTATATGAACAATGAGCTATAGTCTTGACAAGTTCTTAAAGCACAAAGTTTCTCATAATTTCGATTTGGCGGAAATTTTTATAGTTTCATTTTCCAGGACAGCATCTCTGTCAGAATTGACTCGAATGTCACTATACGCGTAAAATCGAAAGCGAACGTCGAGAAAAAATATATTTTTACATTAGCCACTGATGTATATACTGATGGGTTCGGCCTTCATAAGCCTGTGGCTCCGGGCCTCAGAACTCAGAAATGAATCACTTAAAGCTCTGGCCTCTCACTCCTGTCAGATGGTCAGCCCCGTGGTAGCTAGATTGTGGGCGAGCAGCAAGGTCTTATAGCTAGGAGAAGACAGCGAGAGACAAGCAGGGAGAATTTGAAAGGTAGAGATTAGCTAATCCACGGATTAACTAACCCGCTGCCACCAGTCCGTGCGCCCCGGCTCACCAAACCGGAGCTATCGAAATCGGACTTCCGACTAGAGGGGCACTGCACTTACCTGCCATCTAGTGTATTTTAGCTGTCTAAATCTCGAAGTCATAGCCGAATAGAAGGGACGCTGCTGGGACTAGGATCGCATTGGCCATGCAGGGACAGAGAGGACTTTTGCAGGGGGTTCTTGCGCTGGCGAGCCTTTATACACTACTAAAAGTACTATCTCATTACCACGTTACCACGAAAAAGAAAGAAAACACTAAGTCTTTAACTTCTTTAACAACAACTTCTAGATTTAACTTTCTTACTTAATCCGCAATCCTAAACGCCTTAGATTGAGTCAGAGCAAATGGCTACTTTTAGTATTAAACGTAACTTCCGCCTCAAGTTTGGCACACAAAAGCAAGCAAACAAAAGTGCAAATACTATCGGACTACCTAAAAAGGGGTCAGACAAAGGGCGCACCCAGTTAAGCAGGTCAAGAAAGTCTCTCACCCAACCAATCAGAGGACCTTCCGCCGGTAGCCAAGGATTCCGCAGAGACCGAAGCGCTCGGACGGGATGCTGATGCTGATCCTAACTGACGTGTGCCGCCGTTACTCTTCACTTGCCGGTTGCTGTTGCTGATCTTAGGGCGCAGGCCGGGTGGAAGGGGGATCACGAGTGACCTCGGCCGAAGGGCGAGCGTTGGAGGGAGCTCCGCCCCGAAAAGTCCAAGATTGCCAGGGACCAAACAGAAGGGAGGTCCCAGAGAGTAGGAACGGGGCCAGGACCTTTTCGAGCGCGGGCCAACATGCCGTCTTTTATAGATTTCATGCGGCCGATTTGTTATAACGAGCGCCGAATTTTCCTATTGGCTGAGGGCCTTTGTTAAAATAGGCGCCGAATTTTCTGATTGGTCGAGCCGGGGGGCGGTCAGGTCGACTCTGATTGGCTGAGCTCAAGACCCCAAAACCCACCCCACCAGGTGGCCTTCAGACCCCAGAGAAGTTGACAGGCGCGGTCATAAATCATGAGCAAAATCGAATAAAAGTCACTCGTCTAGACAGCCTGGCGCCGAAAGTGACTGCAAAACGCCCATAAATCAAAGGAGAAGGTAATAGAGCGAGTGGGAAGGAGGCTGGAAGACCTCTTTGACCCAGACAGGCTGGAGCCAAAAGTGACAGCTAGACCGCCATAAGTCACTAAAAATAGAGAAAAAGTGACCAATCAGGGGGTCAGGATGAGATTAAAAACATTCCTCCCAGACTTAGTGTCGCCTGTCTAGACCACAGATACTAATACCTTATTATTTATTATCTGTGGTCTAGACTGTTAGAGGTCAAACCACCTCAGACCCGGATCGCCTGCCCTTCAGAAATGCGTAAAAAACCCAAAATCAGAATCCTAGGGGAAGTACATTGAGTGTCTAACATAGTTAAAAGTAATGTCATAAATTAGTATAGAACTCAGCCTAGATGGGAGAATAGGGAGACAATCCTAAGCTAGCCTACTGACAGTAGGGGAAAAAGCGCATCGAAGCTAAATGTGCGGTTTTAAGATTGAAAGATTGCGTCCTCATCAATACTGTATATGTATAGCTCGAAACCTGTCTTTTGTGAGTAAGCTGAAAAAAACTGTATTCAGCCTACGGTTGTCTGGATCGACATTGGTAGAGTTGCTGGTCTGAGTTCTGGCTGCGGGTCTCCTGGGCTTAGTTTACGCCAGTGCTTCCACCAGTGCCAGCTGCAAACCGATCGTGCAGGAATTTTGGTTTCCGTCTTAACTCCCTCTCTTGAATTGGTGGCATGCAGGGACTGCTCTGGCAACGGAAACTCGACAGGGGTAGTGTTTAGACTATAATCATTTCGTTTAATATGGCGGGGCAGCGCGCGGGGGATGGCCGAGAGCTTTGTTTGATATTGCCTTGCCTGGGAAGGCAACTCATAAATTATTGCCTCAGCTAGCTTGAGAAGATTGGTCAACTCGTAAGTCGTAGAAGGGACTTATGAGTAATGTAACTGAATGGGGCAAAGAGAAACTTCATACCGTTAGTTATTGCTAAAAAATACCGGTGCATTCATTATCAAGTGCTAGTTTTCCAAAATAATTTTGTTCTAGTGCACCAGTGAATAGTTTACTAACTATATACACGAATTTTTGTGCAGGTTGTGAAAACTGGCACAGTTATAATTGTGACTTTGTTAATGTGCTCCGTCAACGTCACCAATCAACAATAAAATATTTGAAACTACTCATACTTCCGGTATTGAACGCACTTCTGAGATTTGTTTTGAGAGAGCTAAGAGCTGGGCAACTGAGCCCTCAACTCTTAAACCCTGCTGGTGTCTGCTGTTATTAAAATGGTAGCCTATCTCCAAAATTAGGTGTTAAATTGACTGAAGCAACTGATTCTCTAGTTTATTTTTCCACAAAGGAGTATTGAGATCTTTGATTTTTTTGTCCTTGAGATTGTTGAGGCAGTGCAATATGCAGCCATTGGAGAGTCAGTATCAGGAACTTTTAAAACGAATTGCACATTTCAAGTCCACAGGTTGCAAAACATTTCATCTGTGAAATATTAAACGCAAAGAACAAAATCCCACTGCCTACTACTATGAGTAGTTAGCGATCTAAACACTTAAATATTTGTTAGCTAATTCGATTGTATGGTTTCAGATATTTTAACTATCTTGTTCGTGCTATATACTGCTATATAATACTATACTCTTAGTATAGTGTCATGATAATTTAACAGTGAAGGGTTATTATTGGAGATGGAGCCACTGCTAGCTCACCTTGAGTAACATACATGAACAAGTGACGTTGTGACACTGTCCGAGGTGTTGTGTTACAACAGAGTGCACAATTAGTCACTAAAAATGCGAATGCGAGTATCAGCGCTCATCCCGGATGCCCTAAGGCTGTTTCCGCATCCGCAGCTGCGGAGGGCATCTCAGGCATGGCACAGCCGATGCGACAGTTGGCCCGCTGCCAGCGACACCTCAATTAAGAAAGCCCTGAGGACGCGCACGAAAATGCTATGATGACTTTCTCAACAAAGTGTACCGGCCATCATGAGTGAAAATTTCACGACAAACTGCAGTGTAAGCGCAATGGCTCTGTCAAACTTTCCTGTGCGAAACGCACAAATGTGGATGTTCAATGTGATGTGAATTTTGATAAAAACTTTCACTGCACTCGCCAAGCTCCCGGATCATTTCGTACTTGCACCTCGATCAGGATAGAACTGACAACCCATAACAAATGTATTTTGCCAAAAAAGATGGTAGCAGAACTCCCGAATCAGGCATCGAGTGCATGAATTGTCTGCTTCTTCAGTTTATTTCCCCACCAAGCCAGCAGCCGCAATCCACATGTACAGAGCAAGCAGCGCCTTCACCATTCCCTGCAACCCAGAGAGTAAAGCGAGAATAAGCTTTGCCGCAGCGATTAAGATCTGTCAGAGCTGTCAGTGAGCCGGGCCTCACTGGCCTGCACATCGCTGGGCTGATTGGCGCCTCCGGCTTACAGGACGCTGCACCTGCGGTATCTGCGCCTAGCGTAGTCGGCCTCATCTCCGGCTTCGTCGGCCGGCACCTCGATGGCGGCAGCTGAAAAGGACGCAAATGTTTTCAGAGTCCATAATGAGTGACAAATCGATGAGTTACCAAATTCTCACTAAACTACTGATCGATGTCTCTCTTACCTGTCATAGCCAGGACGAGCATCGCGGCCACAAAGGCTTGCACTTGCTTGTAGTTCAGCATGACTGCTTTTGGGTTTGAGTTTCTTTGGCTTGCTAAGTGTGGTGTATAGCTTGAGCAGAAAGTAATTTGCCGAGTTGCAAATATTAACAACAATTATATACACATAAGGGACAGGGAGAGCTACCCCTGCAGGGCTCAGTTCACGTCAGTGTTTCCACCAGAGCCAGCTGCAAGCAAATCATGAGGGAATTCAACTCACTTTGCTGCTGCGGTGGAGCGCAGATCGTGGGGTGGCGGGTGGCGCCGCTCGCCTTTGAATCGATGGTGGCGACTCTACTGGCCACCACTGCATAATCATATTGCTGAGTATGCCGAAGCAACACGGGGCTGAGCTGGCTTGATCAATAACCTCGGTTTTCTCTAAGCTCTCGGGTGCATTGTGAAGACACTGTAACAGCCATTTGCTTTGCTGGGAGCTGCTATGAGAAGGGTCGCTGCTTTGAGGGGGGGGGTGTTTCGCTGCGGTGCGGAGTCCTCCAGCGGGATATCCGCGACATGCTGGTAGCGCGTGAGACCAGCTCAGCAATTTCTTGCGATCGTAAATGCCGACCGCATGGAGTACCAGAGAAGAAATCTGGTTCGTGAAAACTGACACCATTCACGCTCTGTCAGGTGGGGGCGAATTAGCCAACAAATGGGAAGCCAAATTACTCTTGGAAGAAAAAGCTTTTTCTGCGGCGGCATGCACTGTTAGACAGCTAACGAGTGCTTAATGAGATCCTGGCGAATTTACATGAATGCTTGCAGCTGAGGCTGAAACTGGAAAGCTGATACTCAAAGATATCAACATGGAGTTCTAATAATGTTCTAGTTTAGTACTCCATGGCTTTGGCTTGAATCGATTCGATATTTGTGTGAGTGAGTTGAGGGAACTTTATTCCTATTCAATGGGAGCGAATTGGCAAATATTTTTTGCTGGGTAAAGCAAATTAAAAACAAACTGCCTGCCACTCCAGATTCTCTCTATGGTGTAGCGAGTGAATTAGAACGCAGTGGAATCATTATGTGGAAGCAAGATAGAAAGGTTGTAACTCTCGGCTCGGCTCGACTAGCCTCGGCTTTACACCATTTTACCCTCGATTTTGAACAAGGAAAACTTCGAAACTGACAAACTCCTCTTCAATATTGACACTCTATGGTCGGGCACTCAAAATCTAAAATCAATATCGACAGATCAAGCTTCAATTTTGACAAACTCTGGTTCAATTTTGACAATGCACGTTTAGTCAACTTCTCCTGGGAGAATTCGGTAACAAAGTAATCCAATGAAAGCCTGAACGGGGCTGAAGTGAGCTGTGCAAAATCAGCTTATTCTGACTTTGCTTTTTGGATCTACAAGTATTGATAAAATTTATTTTTCTCTATCCTTTACACACACAGACTAAAATAGCCTGACTGGTTGGGCTGCAAAGTCCGATTCTATTTTGACAGAGTTGCTTCAAAACTGACACTCTATGGCATGGATGAATGAATAGAATGGATTGCTATTCTGGCTCTGGCTATTTTCGTTTTTGACTCTTTTGCATCCGGTTCCCCCCCGTGCCTTTTCATTGGTTGATGATTGCCATAGACAATTTTCGGCCTTCGCCCCTTTCTTTCGATGCACAAGCGCAAAGAAATGAGAATGTCAGTTACTTGCAGAGAATATCGAGCGCTCGTAGGTCTTCCCCCTTTATTTCAAAACACGAGCGAAAGCGCTTGTGCATCGAAAGAAAGGGGCGAAGGCCGAAAATTGTCTATGGCAATCATCAACCAATGAAAAGGCACGGGGGGGAACCGGATGCAAAAGAGTCAAAAACGAAAATAGCCAGAGCCAGAATAGCAATCCATTCTATTCATTCATCCATGCTCTATGGTTTGTGTACCCAAAAAGTCCGCTTCATTTTTGACAACTCCGAATCAATATTGAACAGTTTACAATCGATTTTGACTAAGACATTTTTTGAAAGAGATTTAGACAATTTTTACTAAGATTTCTCTCTTGAGTAGGGGGGGGGGTACTTGCTATTTGGGAGAGGGGGTACTACGAGTACATGTATAGGAATCTTTCTATCCAGGTATGCTTGCTATCTGGGTGGATGTTTGCTACCTGGATGATGCTTGCTATCTGCAATATGCTTGCTATCTGGGGGATGCTTGCTATCTGGGTGGATGCTTCTATCTGGGTGGATGCTTGCTATCTGGGTGGATGCTCTCTATCTGGGGGATGCTTGCTATCTGGGTGGATGCTTCTATCTGGGTGGATGCTTGCTATCTGGGTGGATGCTTGCTATCTGGGTGGATGCTTGCTATCTGGGTGGATGCTTGCTATCTGGGGGATGCTTGCTATCTGGGGGATGCTTGCTATCTGGGTGGATGCTTGCTATCTGGGTGGATGCTTGCTATCTGGGTGGATGCTTGCTATCTGGGTGGATGCTTGCTATCTGGGTGGATGCTTGCTATCTGGGTGGATGCTTGCTATCTGGGTGGATGCTTGCTGTCTTGGGATGTTAAATGACCGGCCTTTTGCTAGAGTCCCTTGAGAGAGCAGGGACTCTAGCAAGCATCCCTGGCTAGAAAGATTCCCATACATGTACTCGTAGATACATGCAGCCAGTACCCCCTCTCCCGAATAGCAAGTACCCCCCCCCCGCAAGAGAGAAATCTTAGTCAAAATCGATTGTGAACTGTTCGATATTGATTCGGAGTTGTCAAAAATGAAGCGGACTTTTTGGGTACACAAACCATAGAGTGTCAGTTTTGAAGCAACTCTGTCAAAATAGAATCGGACTTTGCAGCCCAACCAGTCAGGCTATTTTAGTCTGTGTGTGTAAAGGATAGAGAAAAATAAATTTTATCAATACTTGTAGATCCAAAAAGCAAAGTCAGAATAAGCTGATTTTGCACAGCTCACTTCAGCCCCGTTCAGGCTTTCATTGGATTACTTTGTTACCGAATTCTCCCAGGAGAAGTTGACTAAACGTGCATTGTCAAAATTGAACCAGAGTTTGTCAAAATTGAAGCTTGATCTGTCGATATTGATTTTAGATTTTGAGTGCCCGACCATAGAGTGTCAATATTGAAGAGGAGTTTGTCAGTTTCGAAGTTTTCCTTGTTCAAAATCGAGGGTAAAATGGTGTATTTGATTGATACAGTAACGAGAAATAGAGTATTTGTCTATGGTCAAAAGGGTTGTAGCTTATTAATGCTACAAGATACTCCCCCCTCCTAGATGAAATACAGTACATGACTATGCTGTAGATAATTGGAGACAAAAAAACTGGTTTGAACAGTGCAGGGGAACGAGTAGGCAATCAATGCAGAAGCTATAGGTCTATCGGTTAAAATATGGTTCAAATATTGCTAGGTGGATTGTCCTTCTGGAAGATTTGCACGGAGGTCTCGCTCTTAAATCGCACGCGGTTTGAGCTGCGCGACCTTGTGTTAGCGGCGGGAGCGTCGCTTGGCGGGTCTGGTGTAGCTGCCGGCTGCTCTTGATGGGCTGTTGGCAGGGTGGCGGGCTTGACACGATCGATTGACACTACGGTAGGTTTGCTGTTGATCTGGAGTGTCATTGTGGTGTCGTGCCTGTCCAGCACCGCGTACGGGCCTTGGTAAGGAGCCTCCAGGGGTCGTCGCACACGGTCCAGCCGCAACCAGACGTGTGTGCACGGGCTCAGCGGGGCTGGCAGATGCACGGCTATCTCTCGCGTTCTCGGCTGCCGGTATGGGAAGAAAAGTTGAGTGTAGACTAGTCGAGAGCTCCTTGAGCGCAGAAGTGTCGGTGACGACCGTGGGACCAGCGGTTGCTCACCCGTAACAATGGAGAACGGAGAGGCACCTGACTCATCTGGGAAAATGCGCATGCCCAGGAGCACGACGGGCAGCTGCTGCAGCCAGTTCTTGCCGCGCGTTTTTAAACCGACCTTTAGCGTCCGGTGTGTACGTTCGATGATACCGTTAGCTCTCGGATTATAGGCTGAAGTGCGGATGTGGTGGATGCCGAGTAGGTCCGTCAAGTTCTTCATGAGCTCAGCTCGGAATTGGGATCCCTGGTCACTGATCAGCGTCAAAGGTGGGCCGAACCGAGAAATCCAGGTTTCCAGGAAGGCTTGTGCGACTGATGTGGCGGCAATGTTCGAAAGCAGTGCTGCTTCGAACCAGCGTGAGTAGGCATCGATCATGGTGAGTAGGTAGCGAGGCTTCGGGCCGGGATCTTCAGACACATGAGGCGGTAGCGGTCCAACTAGGTCAATGTGTACCGTAGTGAATCTCTGAGATGGCACAGGCAGCTGCTGCAGTGGGCGTTGAACATGTCGTCCAGTCTTGCACTGCTGGCATCGTTGGCACTCGGCTACCCACTTGCGAATGTCGGAACCAATTAGTGGCCAGAAGAACCGATAGCTAATGAGCCGTTGCGTAGCTTTTCTGCCGGGGTGTGCAAACGAATGCAGCGAGTTGAACACCGCGCGTCGTAGTACTTCAGGAACTACGGGACGCGGGTTAGTCTGCGAAGTCTCACAGCGTAATGGGTAGTCTTTAATCCCGATTTCGAAGTTGCTGAACCGGCCTACTGGTTGATCGTTGGCGGGTAGACCGTCTTTCTGGGCTCGAGGGATAGCCGGCAAATCCACAGAGGGCGGGATGTCAGCTAGTAGCCTGACGGACGATGGTGGCTCCGCCTCGGAGGTGAGATTGGGACGAGATAGTGCATCGGCAACCACGTTGTTCTTATCGGCGATGTGAACGATGTCGCTGACAAACTCAGTGATCACGGATAGGTGGCGTTGCTGTCGGTCCGAAAAACGCTCCTTTCTGTTGCCGAAGGCTCCGATGATGGGCTTGTGGTCGCAGAACACAGTGGTTTGCTGGCCTTGAATCATGTTCTTCCAGGCCTTGACCGAGGAGTTCCCGATCGAAGGTGCTGTACGCAGTCTCGGTGTCGGATAGTTTCCGCGAGTAGAAAGCTAAGGGTGAAGACTGGCCGTCCACCACTTGATGTAGCGCACCACCGATGGCGGTCGAGCTGGCGTCCGTTGTGATCGTAAACGTGGCCTGGGGATGAGGAAAAGCGAGCGTGACCGCTTCCGCGAGACTGTTCTGAAGCGCTTTCCAAGCGCGACCGTGGTGCTCCGTCCAGACGAATGTCGTTGAGGCGAGCTGCCGCAATGGTAGGACGATCTTTGCGTAGTCCGGGATGCACCAGTGGTAAAATCCGAACATCCCGAGGTAGCGCTGCAAGGCCTGGTGGTCAGTAGGAGGGGAAGCTGTCGGAAGGCCTCGACACGGTGGGGCAAGGGTCGAATGCCGTCCGCAGACACGAGATAGCCGAGAAACTCCACAGACTCGCGGAAGAACCGAAACTTGTCCGAATTGACTCCCAAACCTTTGTCGGTAAGTCGTTGCAGAACTGTTTCAATGTGTACTTGGTGCTCTTCCTGAGACCTGCTGTGCACCAGGATGTCGTCGATGTAGGTAGTGACGAATGGTAGGTCCCGAAACACGGAGTCGACATATCGCTGAAACGTGCTAGCGGCGTTCCGGAGACCAAAAGACATCCGCAGGTATTCGAACGAGCCGAACGGGGTGCAAATCGCCGTCTTCTCGATGTCCTCATCTGCCATCGGAACGAAGTGATAGGCCTTGACGAGGTCAAGGGTGCTTAAAACCTTTGCACCGTGCAGCTGATGATTGAAATGGTTGATGTTAGGGATAGGGTAGCGGTCTGGCTTGGTTGCCGCGTTTAAAGCTCGATAGTCTCCGCAAGGTCTCCAGGAACCGTCCTTTTTCTTCACCATGTGCAGCGGGGAAGCCCATGGACTGGCGGAGGGGCGGACGATGCCAAGGCGCAGGAGCTTGTCAAACTCCGCTTTTGCGACCGCGAACTTGGCAGGGGCAAGCGGTCGAGGTCGACAAAAAATGGGCTCGCCGGTGGTCTCAATACGATGCCGAACCGACGTGGCGGGTGCTGCGGTGTAGTCCGGAGCTTCCAGAACTCGAGGGAACCGAGCAAGCGGTGTGGTGGGCTCAAGCAACGTGGTGGCGATGATTTGAGGGACTGAATCACTAGACGAACAGAGAGTCGCACGCAAAGATGTCACAGGGTCTTGAATGCGCCGTGACTTCAGGTCGATGAGGAGACCAAACTTGAGGAAGAAGTCTGCACCGAGGATGGGCGCGGTACTGGTAACAATGAACGTCGCAGGATATGGTCTACGAAGACCGGGGATAGCCAGTGTGACACAACATTGGCCGAAGATTCGGATTTCACGGCCATCGACGCCGCAAAGCTTGACATGGGTGGGTGCGAGTAGATTTTGAGGAACAAACTGCAAAGGAAGAAGCGACCGTTCGGCGCCGGTGTCAACGATGAACGAAACGGGCGTACGGAGGACTTGGCAACGAAGAAGCAGTGTGGTGGCCTTTGATGGGTCGCGGCTCGGCCGAGGCATGGGACCAACTAGTTTGACACCTGGCTTGGTGTCGGACTGGACACCCGGGACTGAGCCGGAGTGGGCTGGCGGCTAACAAGCAGTGTCGACGGTTTCGAGCCTGGCCACTGGCACCTGTAGAGATCTTCAAACACAGTAGCCTACTAAAAGTAGTAATATAAAGTTATGAATACAAATTTAAAAATAGCTATGTGTCATACTCTATTTTTAGTAATACAAGTAATATCACGCAAACAGCGAGTGGCAAATTTAAAAATAGCTATGTGCCATGCTCTATTTTTAGCAATACCAGTCATATCACGCAAACAGCGAGTGGCTATGCTATTGTTCGAAAAACCGGTTCTCGACATCTATTTTTAGAACTTCCAAATATGGTAAATGTTAACCTGAATGTAACCCAAGTCTCACCCCTTTCTATTCAAAAACCCCACCTGTCAAATAATAAAATTCCTTTCGTGAACTCATCAAAAAAACCGGTTTTGAGCTCAAGGCCGACTCAAGGCCGACAAATTGTGTATAAATACAAACGCAAAATCCGAGCTGAAATCTCAGACTCGGAGCAGCCTCCAAAGAGGCTATATCTCTGAGGAAGAAATAAACACCAATTGGTAAGCTTTGTTCAAGTCTTCGTTATTTTGATTATTGAGAGCGATTGTTATTGCCGGCCGTTACTGTTCAGTTGATTTTATTGAGTCTATTGAGTTTGAGGCCTCCCTTTTCCTAAGGGATTGGATAGGATCTGCGGACCGATTCCGATACCCTTAGAGGATTATTGATTTGATTGATTTTGGTTATCCTAGATTAACCGATAGGAGCACACGACTCCGATTCCGTTAGTTCTAGAAGAAGACGCCCTTTCTGGAGGACCTCGTATTGCTATAGAAGTTGATTCTGTTACTAGGGCGCATCGTTGACATTGATTTCGGCACTCGAGAATATATTGAATTCTGCACTTGAAGAAATACTGCGACGTCGAGTTAATTGTTACGCTCTCACCTTCGGCCGACTCTAGACTTCAAGAAGACTACCCCGGGAGGAACAGCTCTACGGAGATGAGCTCTACAGACACGCGCGACAAAGAAGAGGAGCCCACAACAGTAAGTGATCACTGATTTTGTTCCCAGGCTTAAGTGTCTGGAAGTGGGAGTTTTCGGAAGACTGATCACCTCCCGAATCAACTCTTCACACCATGGTCGGCACGTGCGAGCATCGGCGGCGTAGTAGAGATGACTGTTGCAGATCTTGGGCCGTCGGCGTGGGTTCCGGTTGGAGCGCGGGTCCTCAGGCTTCCTGCTACGAAAAGGACCAGCGTTGCTCCTCGGGTGCTCTTGGCCGGTGGCAGCGGCGCGGTTTACAGAGGCGAATGGGGTGGTGCAACCGGCGACCGCCAGCATGCTGTCGGCGATCTTCGCAAACGCGTCCAGCTCCGCCTGTTCGTGACGACCAAGGCCGAACGGATGTGGGTGGGCAGGGCAGTTAGGAGTCGAGACTTGATGATGCTGTCATCGACTTGTAAACCTATTTCGCTGAAGCGCCGCTTGATGTCGGTTACCAACTGAGATGGGCGGCGATCCCCGAGCTCCACAGCAGCGAGGGCCTCTTCGATTCGTTGGTGTCGGTTGGCGCGCAAAGCTTCTAGCACCGATGTTTTAAGCGAGGCGTAGTCCTCTGTGCCTAGGTCGATCGAGCAGGCAACGTCCTCAGGCAGGGCCGCTAACGTATGATGGAGCTTGGTCGCAGCGTGGGTGATTCCAGCTAAAGTGAACTGCGATTCCAGTTGCCGGAACCAGATCTCGGGCGACTTCCGGTAGAAGGCGGGAGGTTTTATAGCGATGCGTTGCACGAAGGCCTCTTGTACTGGTTGCGCCAGGGCTCCAGCTTCGGGCGCTAACGGCTGCTGCTGTGTGTCCTCCATACCACACGCTCTGCTATCGCTTTTGACGCTCTAGATAAGACTTTAGACATTCAAAATAAGACTGCATAGGATCGCAAGCAAGGCCAGGCTAGCCACGGCCAGAGCAAGCCCAGTCTTGGCTGCAGCTAGGGATGGCTTGGCCATAGACTAAAAAATGGAATATCAAAATGAGAATAAGACGCTCAATATGAGACTGAGTGTGAAAGCCTTCAGATATCGCTCTAACCCTCTGACCCTCAGCCAGCTCTCCTTCTTCACCCCTTGGGTTGCATCTGACCCCTTGGATTTCACTGTGATGGCACCATCGATTCCTGCAGCAGTCCGCCAGGCTGACTTCAGTGATGGACTAAACATTTCGATATGCTATTCTGCTTCTTGTTTATTGCCTAATTTCTCCTTAGCTGTTTGTATGGTGACTGCCAAAAAGCAAATAAATTACGTTCACTCCCGGTCTCATATTGAGCGTCTTATTCTCATTTTGATATTCCATTTTTTAGTCTATGGCCAAGCCATCCCTGCAGCCAAGACTGGGCATGCTCTGGCCGTGGCTAGCCTGTCCTTGCTTGCAATCCTATGCAGTCTTATTTTGAATGTCTAAAGTCTTATCTAGAGCGTCAAAAGCGATACTAATTTGTAGCGAGTGAATTAGAACGCAGTGGAATTATTATGTGGAAGCAAGATAGAAAGGTTGTAACTCTCGGCTCGGCTCGACTAGCCTCGGCTTTATTTGATTGATACAGTAACGAGAAATAGAGTATTTGTCTATGGTCAAAAGGGTTGTAGCTGATTAATGCTACAATGGAACTCCCTGGCCAGCTCACTTACTCACTCACTCACTCACTCATTCATAAATTAACTTACTCACTCACTCATTCACTCATTCATGAACTCATGAACTCATGAACTCACTCATGAACTCACTCATAAACTCACTCACTCACTCCTCACTTACTCATGAACTCATGAACTCATGAACTCTGAACTCAGTCATGAACTCACTTACTCACTCATAAACTCAGTCATGGGCTCACTTACTAACTAATGAACTCAATCACTCACTCAGTCATGAACTCATTCACTCAGTTGACTCCAAGTTGGCTGCCTGCTCTGCAGCTTATTAATTGGGCACTCGTTAGCGACCGCGAGCTGCGGAGCTGCGCAGAGGGGGCTGCGGTCGGGCGTGTCCTGCAAGCGGCAGCCGGCCAGGGAGTTCCATAGAGAGAATCTGGAGTGGCAGGCAGTTTGTTTTTAATTTGCTTTACCCAGCAAAAAATATTTGCCAATTCGCTCCCATTGAATAGGAATAAAGTTCCCTCAACTCACTCACACAAATATCGAATCGATTCAAGCCAAAGCCATGGAGTACTAAACTAGAACATTATTAGAACTCCATGTTGATATCTTTGAGTATCAGCTTTCCAGTTTCAGCCTCAGCTGCAAGCATTCATGTAAATTCGCCAGGATCTCATTAAGCACTCGTTAGCTGTCTAACAGTGCATGCCGCCGCAGAAAAAGCTTTTTCTTCCAAGAGTAATTTGGCTTCCCATTTGTTGGCTAATTCGCCCCCACCTGACAGAGCGTGAATGGTGTCAGTTTTCACGAACCAGATTTCTTCTCTGGTACTCCATGCGGTCGGCATTTACGATCGCAAGAAATTGCTGAGCTGGTCTCACGCGCTACCAGCATGTCGCGGATATCCCGCTGGAGCGACTCCGCACCGCAGTGAACCCCCCCTCAAAGCAGCGACCCTTCTCATAGCAGCTCCCAGCAAAGCAAATGGCTGTTGCAGTGTCTTCACAATGCACCCGAGAGCTTAGAGAAAACCGAGGTTATTGATCAAGCCAGCTCAGCCCCGTGTTGCTTCGGCATACTCAGCAATATGATTATGCAGTGGTGGCCAGTAGAGTCGCCACCATCGATTCAAAGGCGAGCGGCGCCACCCGCCACCCCACGATCTGCGCTCCACCGCAGCAGCAAAGTGAGTTGAATTCCCTCATGATTTGCTTGCAGCTGGCTCTGGTGGAAACACTGGCGTGAACTGAGCCCTGCAGGGGTAGCTCTCCCTGTCCCTTATGTGTATATAATTGTTGTTAATATTTGCAACTCGGCAAATTACTTTCTGCTCAAGCTATACACCACAATTAGCAAGCCAAAGAAACTCAAACCCAAAAGCAGTCATGCTGAACTACAAGCAAGTGCAAGCCTTTGTGGCCGCGATGCTCGTCCTGGCTATGACAGGTAAGAGAGACATCGATCAGTAGTTTAGTGAGAATTTGGTAACTCATCGATTTGTCACTCATTATGGACTCTGAAAACATTTGCGTCCTTTTCAGCTGCCGCCATCGAGGTGCCGGCCGACGAAGCCGGAGATGAGGCCGACTACGCTAGGCGCAGATACCGCAGGTGCAGCGTCCTGTAAGCCGGAGGCGCCAATCAGCCCAGCGATGTGCAGGCCAGTGAGGCCCGGCTCACTGACAGCTCTGACAGATCTTAATCGCTGCGGCAAAGCTTATTCTCGCTTTACTCTCTGGGTTGCAGGGAATGGTGAAGGCGCTGCTTGCTCTGTACATGTGGATTGTGGCTGCTGGCTTGGTGGGGAAATAAACTGAAGAAGCAGACAACTCAGGCACTCGATGCCTGATTCGGGAGTTCCGCTACCATCTTTTGGCAAAATAGTTTGTTATGGGTTGTCAGTTCTATCCTGATCGAGGGTGCAAGTACGAAATGATCCGCGAGCTTGGCGAGTGCAGTGAAAGTTTTTATCAAAATTCACATCACATTGAACATCCACATTTACGAGCTGTTTCAAGCAGAAGCCATGGAGTACTAAATTAGCTTTTAAATAGAACTCCATGCTTAAGTCTTTGAAGTTCCAGATTTAATTAAAGGTTTCAGCCTCAGCTTCAGCCATGCATGTAAATTCGCGAGGATCTCATTAAGCACTCGTTAGCTGTCTAACAGTGCATGCCGCCGCAGAAAAAGCTTTTTCTTCCAAGAGTAATTTGGCTTCCCATTTGGCTAATTTGCCCCCACCTGACAGAGCGTGAATGGTGTCAGTTTTCACGAACCAGATTTCTTCTCTGGTACTCCATGCGGTCGGCATTTACGATTGCAAGAAATTGCTGAGCTGGTCTCACGCGCTACCAGCATGTCACGGATCGGATATCCCACGGCCACGGACCCGCCCGGCAACAAACCACCTCACTTTGAACTCTGCACCGGAACGCACCAACCCCTTCCCCCTCGACAGCAGCGACCCTGTACCTGGTACATTGATCTGCACATCAACAGGGCCTGCTTTGCCAAGGAGACCGCAAATAGAACCTGGAGATAACTCTTCGCCACTCACCCGTGCTTAACTCAGGTGTTTTTTCGGTCGCCTTCACGTTAAGGAGCCCTATTTGGTGCAACCGAATTCCGACGAAGCCACCGAGAGTTTCAACCTCCTGCTTGCACTCTCGATCAGGATAGAACTGACAACCCATAACAAACTAATTTGCCAAAAGATGGTAGCGGAACTCCCGAATCAGGCATCGAGTGCCTGAATTGTCTGCTTCTTCAGTTTATTTCCCCACCAAGCCAGCAGCCACAATCCGCATGTACAGAGCAAGCAGCGCCTTCACCATTCCCTGCAACCCAGAGAGTAAAGCGAGAATAAGCTTTGCCGCAGCGATTAAGATCTGTCAGAGCTGTCAGTGAGCCGGGCCTCACTGGCCTGCACATCGCTGGGCTGATTGGCGCCTCCGGCTTACAGGACGCTGCACCTGCGGTATCTGCGCCTAGCGTAGTCGGCCTCATCTCCGGCTTCGTCGGCCGGCACCTCGATGGCGGCAGCTGAAAAGGACGCAAATGTTTTCAGAGTCCATAATGAGTGACAAATCGATGAGTTACCAAATTCTCAATAAACTACTGATCGATGTCTCTCTTACCTGTCATAGCCAGGACGAGCATCGCGGCCACAAAGGCTTGCACTTGCTTGTAGTTCAGCATGACTGCTTTTGGGTTTGAGTTTCTTTGGCTTGCTAAGTGTGGTGTATAGCTTGAGCAGAAAGTAATTTGCCGAGTTGCAAATATTAACAACAATTATATACACATAAGGGACAGGGAGAGCTACCCCTGCAGGGCTCAGTTCACGCCAGTGTTTCCACCAGAGCCAGCTGCAAGCAAATCATGAGGGAATTCAACTCACTTTGCTGCTGCGGTGGAGCGCAGATCGTGGGGTGGCGGGTGGCGCCGCTCGCCTTTGAATCGATGGTGGCGACTCTACTGGCCACCACTGCATAATCATATTGCTGAGTATGCCGAAGCAACACGGGGCTGAGCTGGCTTGATCAATAACCTCGGTTTTCTCTAAGCTCTCGGGTGCATTGTGAAGACACTGTAACAGCCATTTGCTTTGCTGGGAGCTGCTATGAGAAGGGTCGCTGCTTTGAGGGGGGGGGGTGTTTCGCTGCGGTGCGGAGTCCTCCAGCGGGATATCCGCGACATGCTGGTAGCGCGTGAGACCAGCTCAGCAATTTCTTGCGATCGTAAATGCCGACCGCATGGAGTACCAGAGAAGAAATCTGGTTCGTGAAAACTGACACCATTCACGCTCTGTCAGGTGGGGGCGAATTAGCCAACAAATGGGAAGCCAAATTACTCTTGGAAGAAAAAGCTTTTTCTGCGGCGGCATGCACTGTTAGACAGCTAACGAGTGCTTAATGAGATCCTGGCGAATTTCACTTGAGATCCACTCCAGATTCTCTCTATGGAACTCCCTGGCCGGCTGCCGCTTGCAGGACACGCCCGACCGCAGCCCCCTCTGCGCAGCTCCGCAGCTCGCGGTCGCTAACGAGTGCCCAATTAATAAGCTGCAGAGCAGGCAGCCAACTTGGAGTCAACTTGGATTGCTTTCATGACCCAGATCATATCAAGCATTGGAATCAATCGTACGAAAAGACAAAACTGTTTTTAATTTTTGCATAGAATTGAATAAATTTTTCTCTCTCGGTTGGACTTTCGATGACGCCCTTGGAAAAACTGCTTTCAGGAAAGAAGACTGTACCTGTATGCCTATTTATTACCGAAATTACACATGCGGTTTTTCTTACAAATCACTGTCTAAGAATAACTGCTAGGGCGAGTTGATGCGGAATTGTGTGTTCTCAAGACAAAGAACTTTTGCCCAAACTCTTGGCAGGTTTTGACCATTGCCAACAATGTGCACTCACAAACAAACTCAAGCCATTGGTCCTTTTATATTTAATTTCTAAATGACACACAAAAGATTGGAGTGGGCTGAGATGCACAGTGAGTGAGGGAGTGAGTTACTGTAAACTTTGTCGAGCAGTAGAAAGTTGACTGCTCTACAGCTCATTAACTGGGCATTCGTTAGCGACCTGCGTGTCCTGCAAGAGGCGGCCGGCCAGGGAGTTCTATAGAGAGAATCTGGAGTGGTAGGCTCAGCCCATACGCAGCTTTTATAAATTTAGTGCTTTAAACAGCCAAGGAAACTTCGCCAGCTCACTCCTATTGAATACTAATAAAGTCACCTAAACTCACAGAAATATCGAATTCATTTGAAGCCAAAGCCATGCAGTATTAAACTAGCATTTAAATTAGAACTCCATGTATTTGGACTTTCCTGCAGCTTTGCAGTTTCAGCTACAGCTGCTGTCATACATGCGCCCTGTGAAGGTACAAATGTAGCTGCTGTGAAGTACATGAATATAATTTCGAGAAAGCTATTCCAAGTTTAATTTATGATTTGTGTCAACTAAGCCTCTAGAAGCCTCTAGCATACACAACTACTTAACGCGTGTAAAGTGGTCGATTTTCAGGCATATTTGACGCAAAAAACGCAAATTATACTACTATCTGAAAATGAAGTAAGTAGTATATGAAAACGTGATATATGTACACATAGCATACTTCTATATGTACTTGCATATGTACATTAACCCCCGTCTATTCCCAATCCTATATGTACATTGTCTACTTCTATGTCTACATGTACATTAATCCCTATCTAATTTCCCCAATGTACCTCTATATGTACACTGCATACTGTACTTGCATTTTAAACCCATATCTACTTCTAGGACAATTTCTATATGTACAGTGTCTACTTCTATATATGTACATTAATTCCCAATCTACACGACAGTCCCCAGCTGTATTTGAAACCCTCTATACAACAGCAGCCAGTTATGTACATTCTCTCTCTCTCTTGGAGTAAACGAAAATTTCCTACTCGAAACACCTGTATACAGTGTATATTGCAGAGGTGGGGTGCGCTCGCCGGCTGTACAATCCGTTGCATGCGTCATCCCCCAGCCCTCAAGAATGAAAGGCTTCAATGATATGGTTCGGTACAAACAGCATTGTAAAGAGAAAGGAATATATATTTACAAAATCGATAAAATCAGTAGCATATTACAAGAAATAGATGATGCACAACATTACCAGCCAATAGAATATACAGAAAATTTTACATTGTTTTTCAATAGTCTCCTTTTCATAAATGATTTTAAGCAAGTCTGACATGCAAAATATGTACAATTGCTTTTTACATTGGCAATTTCACCGCATACAAGGCAAAAATGTTTTATGTACCTTTGATGTATAGTTGGTTCCTCTTCATAAAATATTTTATGTAAATTTGACATGTAAAATATGTACAACAAATAGATTTTACTCTGACAAATATACCGCACACAATACAAAATGTTTTGATGTCCATTTATAGTCAGTTTATAACCACAAGGGCCAGCATTATTTATAGCCATAAGGCCGGCTGCGCACAACCCCGCCGCCGTACACTCGTTTAGTCAGCACGCAGGGACTACTCAAACATCGGGACGGGAAACTAGGCAAATCATGGTGAAGTTATTACGAGGCTGGTTTGTTAGCAGCTGACGAGGCTGGCTGGCTTATTTGTATAGAGCGATACTTTGTTGTCTATGGTTATTTTCTATTATTTGAAGCTTAATTGTGATACCGCTATTTCGACTGCAGTCCAGCAGGGGATGCTGGCATTATAGCAGCTAAGTTTCTGGCAGACGAGTAGGACAAGCTCGATTTTTCTGCTTGGCATCAATGCCAAGAAAGTGCAGCGTTGTTGGCTGCAAGTTATTTATGAGTCCGAACGATTAGCTACGAAACTCGGTTGAGCGAGAGCGATGGAAAAAGGCCCTACCGAACATCCTGGAGGTAGGCGCTATTTGAGTAGTCCCTGTCAGCACGCGCTGAAACGTCTTGTCCATATTGATCGTATGGATGGTACAAGACGTCTTGTCGCGCCTGAACTGAAACTGCGACAGCTGCAGAGAGCCGCCGTGCAGCAGGGCGCTGCGCAGGTCCTCACTGCGCTCCCAAATCTCTGGCGTCAGGTGAATGCCCTTGCATTTCAGGACCTGGCTCCGGGCACCGGCCGCATCCTCGACAATGTAAGTGTAGAGCTTGGGCCCTCCACTTACAAAGTCGGTCGTTTGGCTGCCTGCAGGCACCTCGTCGGTCCACATTCCGAGGCTCGTGCCATGGGCCGGCTCCCATTGGCCCTCGGAATGGCGGTAAACGACCCTGTGTGTGTGGGTGGGCAATTAGTCAGGTACTAAATCTTATTTACATGTCTATACGTAATCAATTCTAAAAGAATCTATCCAGCCAATACTTACGAGTCGGTGTCGCAATAAATGGCCCGTTCGCCGAGACCCTCCAAGGCCTCGTACAGGCAGGCGCAGTCGGGCCTGCTTGGTCGTAAGGACCCCGATTGGTACGTTGGAGTAGCGGAACGGCCGCTGATTAAAGTAGCGGTGCCGGTACTCCAGCAGCAGCAGCATAAACTCGCTGCCAATCGGCTCGCAGGCCTTGACCTGGAGTTTCGGATCGGTCAGCCGGGCGAGCCAGTCCTCGTAGCTGGACACAATCTCAGGTCATCGCGCTGACAGAATTTACCCCAGAGCCTGTGAAAATATTGGGTTTGTGCTGCTACTGTTAGTAAAATAAATATTTTAACAAGCAGAATTATGATTACTTTCGAATTCAAAAAGATTTTCGCCACAAAGCGAAGTCCTGGGTTGGGCTCGACCCCGTCCAGCTTGACGCCTTCCTTGGAGTAAAAATCGGCAATTTAGGCAGCCCGCTCATCGTCAGTCATGCCGGGGGAGCCGCTCGACTCGGCCTTCAGCTTGAGAAAGGTGTTGACTCGCTGAACAGGCCGGTCCTCTGCTCTGTCCAGTAGGCTAGCGCGTGCCCGGCTTCCAGACGGTAGCCCAACTAGAAGGCCTTGCGCAGCTCCGGCGTTGCCCAGGTACCCGTCAGCGCCCGCTCCTGGTCTGAGTGGCTGCAGCACTCGCGGCTGCACTGCTCCTGCTGCTGCTCCATACAGGTGCGGCAAAGCCCAAAAATGAGCTTCTTCTGCACCCTGTATGGCAACAGCGGAATGTGCAGATCTGACGGCGGCAGCACTGTTACTTCGGCAATGCCAAAGTAGCTGGCCAGCGCGTCAGAGTCGAGTGTCTGCGGCGTCGGGTGGTGCACCGGGTGGCCAATCGGGTACGCGTCTTTTGATTGTACCGTCGGGTACAGAGAGACCTGCCAGTTGAAATAAAACAGTATTTCTCATAAACTGTATTTCATATTTTGCAAAATATTCTACTACATTAGTAGTATCACTACTCACCACATCCTGATATTTGAGCGCCTCAGTATCACTGGCCATAGCATGCGGGATGAAGCATTCTACTCGACCACCGTAGAGCGCATCCTCCATCTTGAGCGGTGCACGCAGATGGGCAGTTGCGGCGATAAAATCAGCCTGCGATGCCAATACAGTGTCATATTCATGCTCCCAAATGACACGAACACTGTAATTATGCCGCTCCAACTCGCGAGTGAACCGCTCAGTCTCGTGGCGGATGTGGCTCAGAGGCTGCCGCTTTAGTGGGTGGACAACATCCTGGTCGGGCATATACTGCTCGCAGCCATGGTAGAAGCAGCCATGAAACTGCAAAACAATGTTTGTAGCCTCATCGAAGCCTTTCACCTTGCGGCCGAGAATGACAGCCTGAACAAATGGTTCAAGCCCATCGCAAATGTCTGCAATTATCGCCCTGTACTTGAGCTACACAGCCCTCGCGAAGCAGGACTGTGTCGCTCAAACAATAATCGAGATATTCCCGATTAAGGTTGAACAACTCGCCCTGTCGCGAGGCCAACCATGCACAGATGGAGTCGTATTCCTTGTTGGCCTTGCCGCCGTAGTAATCAATAGCCGGGTAGGGGCCCACGTAGTTCCAATCGGCCGGCTTGTTGAACTCGTGGGGAAAGGTCCCCTTGGCCAGCTTTGTTGCAAGGCCCAGCGCTTTGGGAATTGTGCAAGCAGGATTGGCATAAAGTTGAGCGAGTTTTTAAAAACCAACTTGTCAACCGTCATGCACATTAGCCGGCTGCCTTGAAACACCACTTGTGGCCGCTTCTTGGCCAGGCCGTTGAGTAGAGCGCCGAGCAGCAAAATAGCATCGTAGTCAGATGCATTGTGAGCCGCAACTATGGCGCCGCCTCGGAATGTTGTGCTCAGCCAGGCGAAAAAATGCATTCAGCGGGCTCGAGCCCACTGCCACAAAGTCGGCCATTTGGCAGGCACAGTCTGAGTGGGTGACGCAATTGGAGAAATTCTCCCCCAAATCGACATTGACGGTCAGCAACATGTTGTCAGCAGTCAGTTTAGCCGCGACAAAATCATCGGCGTGCAGGTCCGCGCAGAGCACAGAAATTATTCCATCAAACGTTCAAACGCTCGAATATCAACCATATCTGCTGTGAGCGATACTGCATACTTGTAGTCTTTTGCCTTAAATTTAGGCAGAGCCTTTGCCCCGCCAAGGCGCGCAATGAAGCCTGAAAAATTGGAGCGCTTGAAATTAGAATTGCAAGCGGCGGCGGCGGGTGAATGACTCATGAAATAAAATCAACTCCTTACCGTTGCCTTCGACAGTGTCGGGCTGGGGCGGGGGTGGAAATTTAGCCAAATCTGCAATTAAAATGTGCATGGTGACTAAAATTCTGACCGATGGAGGGCAATTGTCTCAGTCGCCGCCTGACATCTTTCAGCGGCCGGGTCTGAGCACCGCGTGGCTTTGTGTAGGTCCGTGGCAATGGTGACCTCTTCTGGGAAGGGGGTCCACGGAGGCAGGGGTGCCGGTAGTTCTTGTGGAGTCAGCTGTCCGACTGCAAGGTTGGTCAGCCACTGGCCGATCCTCTGGAAGCACGGTTTGAAAGAAAGAGCCAGGACGTCTTCGTCAACGGGGTCCGCTTTCGGATCGGTTTCACTCTTGAGGAGAGCTTCATGAGCCCTGCAGCGGAGGCGGGCTTGACGGGCGGCGGGCGGGGTCCCCGGTCGGGAGGAGGTTCAGCCTGGTGTATTCTCTAGCAGCCTGATCCAGCGCTCTGAGGAATAGGGCAGGTAGGCCAGCCTCCGCAAGCAGGGTCCGCCTGTTAGTGATTCCAAGGGCAGCCCGTGATAATGCGGGCGCATTTGTTCTGTTCGGCTTCCAGCTTGTAGCGGTTCGTGGGGGCCGCGTGGGTGAACTAGATCGAGGAGCCATAGTCCAAGATGGAGCGTATGTAGGCGGTGTAGGCGGTTCGGAGGGTAGTTCTATCAGTTCCGAAGTGTTTGCCTGCGATGGCCAGCAAGCAGTTGCGTCGATTAGCCATCCTAGTTTTGACCAAATCGACGTGTCTGGAGAAAGTCAACTGGTCATCGAATTTGAGGCCCAGCCCAAGAAGGTGGATTCAGCTTCGTAACGCAGGGGCTCATTTTCGATGCAGAACCCCTTAGCGCACTTTGCCGCCACATTCCGCGGGATTGAGAGTGAAGGTGGTGAAGCTGCACTTGTGAGTGCTCAATTGGACTTTCCAGCGTTTAGTCCAACAAACAATGGCATCGAGGGCCGGCTGGGCGCAATCCGTGCACTCTTGCAGGCTACGGCCAGTGGTCAGTATTGCCGTGTCATCCGCGAAGAGAGATCGATGCACCCTATCGTCGAGGCCGTCGTCGATGTCGTTAACGTAGATCAGCCAGAGGAGGGGTGCGAGAACTGATCCTTGAGGGAGGCCGTCCGTAAAGACTCTCCAGTTGGAGCAGATGCCGTCCCAGCGGACTCTGGCGCGGCGATCAGAGAGGAGGTTCTTGACGAAGCGGATGACATGGGCCGGGATGCCGAGTCTGGCCATTTTATCATACAAGCCGGGTCGCCAGATTCGGTCGTTTTATTTTTTTATTAGAGGCAGGGGGGTTGTGTGCACCCTGGCGCACTTTAAGCGACATAGGCACACAACCGGCGAGAGGCATTACTACCCATTCCGCCGACTCCCCTGAGCAGGCATACAAGCGCGCGGATACGTACGCAGGCACACAAGCACACAGGAGTGTACAGCGGCCCTAACTTTATATTATCGTTAGGCATGTGCACTTCACTGCGCCTTGGGGGGTTGGCTCTCAAGGCCGTTAATTGCACGAGCAGAGCCAAGCCGAGATTCCAATTCAGCCCCAAATTAATGTGACTGCACTTGGAATCGAGCCTGGGTCGCTGGCACACCAGAGCAGCTGCGCTATCGCTGGGCTACGGCCCCCCTTAGATTCGGTCCTAGGCCTTGGCAAAGTCCAGGAGGATCAGGATAGCGCGCTCAGACTTGCCTTGCTCGAGGGCGTCAAAGATGGCCTGGGTGATACGGGCCAGTTAGTCGATCGTTGAGTGGCCTTTGCGGAAACCGGCCTGGTTTTTGTTAAACAGGTTGCGCGATTCAAGCCAGTGGAAAAGGCGGTTCTGGAGGATGAGCTCGGCCAATTTGGCAATGCAGCTGAGAAGCAAAATGGGCCTGAAGAGTCAGTCTGCCCAGGGTCTTTCCCTTTCTTATGGATAGCGATGATTTCGGCACGCCTCCAAGCGGCAAGGATGGTGCGGTTTAACCAGCAGTCGTTGAGGAGTTCGAGGAGGCGGCTTTTTCCCGAGGGGAGGCTTGACGAAGGAGTTCATTGCTCGGGGCTTTCCCGTTTTTGAGCTGCTTGGTGGCCAGCTCCGGTTCGGTGTTGGTGATCGGGCTACAGATGTCGGAGCGGGTGCCGTCGCAGGTGCAGTTCAAGACTGCGCGGCGCGCCTCTTGGATGATGGGGCGGTCCTCAGCCTTATTTTTTCCAATTCTGGAGACCTCGGCATAGGCTCTGCAGAAGAGCTCCGCTTTCGCTCGGGCTGTGGCCGCGAGTGGATTCGATGGATAAATGTTGCCGCTGGCCGGACGTTCGAAGGCTGCGGCCGGCTTAGAGCTGGGTATGCGCCCATCGAAGCGTTTGATCAGCCTCCACATATCACCATCCGGCTCAGCGCACTGAGCGCGCTGAGCCGCTCGCGGAAATCAAGCTTCTTTTCCTCCTGGATGACACGGGCGGCCTCTTGTTTTAGGTCGGAGTACCGGCGGATGCTTTCAGGGTCATCGGAGCTCTCGATCAGGGAGAGGCGACTTTCTTCCCGACGGTCCGCAGCTTTCTGGCAGCGTTCATTCCAGAAGGGCTGTCGCTTTCTGGGGCCGTTGCCGAAGGGGATGGCCTAGCGGGCCGCACCGGTGAGGGCGCTGGTGATCAGTTGATTATGGCGATCGGCGGAACAGCACGCCGAATTCAGTAGGTTTTTGATTCTAGCCAGCCTGGAGTCAAGGTCAACCCGGAAGGCCTGCCAGTCAGCTTTTTGAAGTTGAACCGGCTGGGAGATTTCGGCTTCACAGGGTCGTTGGCGTCGAGATTTACCAGCATCGGCAGGTGGTCAGAGCCGATACCCTCAAGGGTGCACCAGTCGGCGCGGCTGGCCAGGTCGGCTGTGACGATGCATAGGTCAGGAGCTGATTTCCCCCCTGTAGCCGGATTAAGGTGGGTGTGGCCTCCGTCGATGAGTATCGACAGGCAGCAGTTAGTAGTCCACTCTTCAATCGCAGTACCTAGCTGGTCCTCCCTCTGGAAAGGGTCCCAGCAGGTGGCATGCGCGTTAAGGTCTCCTGCGATAAGCGTGCGAGGGCCGAGGATGAACCCATCTGGGTTGAAGGTGGCCTCGATGTCCTCACGGGTGCTGCGGCGAGCCGGTGGAACATAGGTGTTTATGACTCGGATTGGTTTAGCGCCCGCGAGAAAGATTTGGGTGCCATGGCAGTAGCAAGTGTGATCGTTAGGTTGCCTATGGGCCGACTGTAGTCTTTTGAATGCGGTGTCATCTCTAACCAGGGTGAGGATCCCGCCTTGGTTTGCTTCAGCGGGGCCGTTCGTCTCGTCCGGGCAGTAGTCGTTTCGTCCGCTGATGTTGTAGCCGGCAAAGGAGGGGCCGTAGATTTAGGGCGGAGGAAAGTCTCTTGGAGCATAACGACGTGGGGGCGCTTGTCGGCGATGAGTTTGGCGAGTTCTGTGGCGCGTTTCTTGAGGCCGTTGCAGTTTAGGATAAGGGCAATCACCAGGGGTTTGCGCCTTCGGGTCCGCACTTCCGGCTCCGGGGGCGGATCCATTAGGGCGGGCGTACCGGTGTTAGCCTGGGAGCGCTACCGTCTTTGGCGGCCGTGCTGGAGGCCGTGCCGCTCGTTTGAAGTTGTTTCACGTCGTGGCACGCCGTGCGGAGCCTTTCGGCAGGTCTGTAGCCGCCAGATTGTCGTGGCGAATTTAGCACCGGCGTACTGGTAGGTGTCGGTTTGGCTGGCGGCGGCGCATTGTCAGTCTTGTTTCGGCAGGGTTGGCATTCCCAAGGGGTGCCAGAGACAGAAAAGTGGCGAAGTGCTTTAGGCTGATGTCAGTGCACCTTCTGTGGTTCCAGGTGCGGCACCTCGCACATTGTATCGAACAGTCGGCTCCATAGCCGAAGTTCTTTCTACAGGCTCCACAAGGGAACCTGGGTCCCGGGTTGGCTTCGATGTCGCCAGCAAGGAGCAGAAATGTAGTAAACCAGCTCAGGAGGTGCGACCATGTTCTTCGGTTCTTGGGCATCGACGACAGTCTTCTGGGGACGCGCAACCTCCCTTCGCGACCGGTTTGACAGGTCACGGTCAGTTGCGCAGTGAAAGTGAGACCGGAACAATTGGCGCGGGTTTCCCGCGACGCCACCCGCACGGGAAGGGTGATCCGTTGGTAGGCCTTTGCTTCGCTGTTGCTGCTGCTAGCTGTGATGCTGCTGTTGTGGCATCTGCTGCCGGCTGCTTTTGCTGATGCGGCAGCAGCAGCTCTCACCCGCTTTATATACCCCGCGAGAGGGAAGGTGGGGTAAGGGGCACGAGAAGTGTGCGTGATTTTCTTTCCCCGGGTCTATATTTTCTAGATTGGTGTACGATTGTACACTCGGTTCCGCATTTGGTGAAGAAAGTTGGGGGTCGAAAATACCCTTTCTCATGCGGTATTTTATTGGATCTGAGTGGAGCCACTCAACCAGCATTCTCGCAGGAGGGAAAATTGCTGCTCCGTCAGAGTACAGTCTCTTGAATAAGAAGACAGCTTCCTTTTGCAGCATTTCTTTTCGACTTAAATCTGATAGAAAACGGTGTTTATTCAAAAGACAATACCTTGGCGGACCATGATAGCTAAATGGAGATGAAAAATATAAAAGAGACTTTCTGTAGTTATTCAAGGCCTGTCGGTCTCTGTTTGCGAGAATGGTTGTCCAAAATTGCGTATCAATTTAATAACCTGGGAGAAATGGGACTTGTGTGCAAAGCATCTGATTGACAGAGGCTCGGGGAAGAGTAATAGTCGATGAAAAGCTCTTGCCGTCTTCTAAAATATCCATCAAAGAGTAATATAGGTGACGGAGATCCCCTGTCGCAAGCCAAATCAGAGAGACGGAGTTTTCTACTTCTGTTTACGTAATGTTTGGGGATGCTTTCCTGTCACCTGGGGTTATAGGGACAGAGAGTCAGTTATGGTATTTAAGCGGTGGTAAAGAATTACCATGGTGAGGCTGGGGTAGGTGTTGTCCTCTCCATATTGGCGAAGATTAATAGTCCTGGCTTTTGAATATGGCTAGAATGTATAGCGGGGAATCGTTGAATTGAAAGGTGACTCAAATGCAAAGTATGCAACAACACCGATTCAGTGCATCTAAAAGAGGCTGTTAGGAGCTTCAGAACTGAGAATAACGTTTAAAATATCATCAATGGCATGATTTAGTAATCGAAATCGATTGAAATGCTGAAATCTTTAAGTTTAATAGCAGACTGTGTTTTTAGCCCCAATTTTTAGTGTCTAGCTTCTTGGGGGCAATAAACATGCCTATTTGAATGATGAAACAGCATTTGTGATGATTTATTAGCTAAAATTATGATTTCTATTGATAAATGACGGATTTCGATTCATAAAGTAAGCATTTTATAACGTTAAAACGGAAAAATGAGGAAAACTTTTTTTTATGAAAAAATGGCCTTTCTAATAATTTAGTATCAATTAACCATTTCTTGGGCTGGGCTGGCTGGTGGACTTCCGTGTGGGATTTATTCCTGCTTCGAAGCCGCCTCAAGTAAAGTTGAAACGGCATTTGGACAAATTAGCTGTTGAAATTATGGTTTCCAGTGATGAATTTACTGATTTTGATCAACAAAAGTTAACTTTTAATGGTAAAATTTAAAAAACTGTGGAAAACTCTAGGAAATTTTCGTCTACTCCAAGAGAGAGAGAGAGAGAATGTACAGTACATAACTGGCTGCTGTTGTATAGAGGGTTTCAAATACAGCTGGGGACTGTCGTGTAGATTGGGGATTAATGTACATACATAGAAGTAGACACTGTACATATAGAAATTGTCCTAGAAGTAGATATGGGTTTAAAATGCAAGTACAGTATACAGTGTACATATAGAGGTACATTGGGGAAATTAGATAGGGATTAATGTACATGTAGACATAGAAGTAGACAATGTACATATAGGATTGGGAATAGATGGGGGTTACTGTGCATATGCAAGTACATATAGAAGTATGCTATGTGTACATATATCACGTTTTCATATACTACTTACTTCATTTTCAGATAGTAGTATAATTTGCGTTTTTGCGTAAAATCTGCCTAAAAATCGACCACTTTACACGCGTTAAGTAGTTACACAGCACTCCTCATGGTTTTTTCGCTCAGAAGCAGACTGAGCACTCGTTAGCGGTCTAACAGTGCGAGCCGCCATAGACATGGTCGCTCTGTAATGCTTTTCCTTTCTGGAGTAATTTGACACCCCCATTGTTTAGCAATTTGACGATCATTATTCACATTTTTAATGCAGAACAATCCATTACTACAAACAATGCATTGTCTGTAGAATCGTCAAACAGAAAAACAATGCAAAGACTCAGCGGTCGCAGTGCGTGACAACGATTGTCTATGGCTCGCGTCTACCGGCGCTCGCCAGACAATCGTTATCACGCACTGGGACCGCTTATTATTTATCCATTGTTCGCTGATTTGTATCCATCCCACTCACAGTGCGTATATATCTACTAGTGCCGTCGTCGCTTTTCACGAACCAGATTTCTTCTCTGGTACTCCATGCAGTCGGCATTTCGATCGCAAGAAATTGCTGAGCTGGTCTCACGCGCTACCAGCATGTCGCGGATATCCCGCTGGAGGACTCCGCACCGCAGCGAAACACCCCCCCCCCTCAAAGCAGCGACCCTTCTCATAGCAGCTCCCAGCAAAGCAAATGGCTGTTACAGTGTCTTCACAATGCACCCGAGAGCTTAGAGAAAACCGAGGTTATTGATCAAGCCAGCTCAGCCCCGTGTTGCTTCGGCATACTCAGCAATATGATTATGCAGTGGTGGCCAGTAGAGTCGCCACCATCGATTCAAAGGCGAGCGGCGCCACCCGCCACCCCACGATCTGCGCTCCACCGCAGCAGCAAAGTGAGTTGAATTCCCTCATGATTTGCTTGCAGCTGGCTCTGGTGGAAACACTGGCGTGAACTGAGCCCTGCAGGGGTAGCTCTCCCTGTCCCTTATGTGTATATAATTGTTGTTAATATTTGCAACTCGGCAAATTACTTTCTGCTCAAGCTATACACCACACTTAGCAAGCCAAAGAAACTCAAACCCAAAAGCAGTCATGCTGAACTACAAGCAAGTGCAAGCCTTTGTGGCCGCGATGCTCGTCCTGGCTATGACAGGTAAGAGAGACATCGATCAGTAGTTTATTGAGAATTTGGTAACTCATCAATTTGTCACTCATTATGGACTCTGAAAACATTTGCGTCCTTTTCAGCTGCCGCCATCGAGGTGCCGGCCGACGAAGCCGGAGATGAGGCCGACTACGCTAGGCGCAGATACCGCAGGTGCAGCGTCCTGTAAGCCGGAGGCGCCAATCAGCCCAGCGATGTGCAGGCCAGTGAGGCCCGGCTCACTGACAGCTCTGACAGATCTTAATCGCTGCGGCAAAGCTTATTCTCGCTTTACTCTCTGGGTTGCAGGGAATGGTGAAGGCGTTGCTTGCTCTGTACATGTGGATTGTGGCTGCTGGCTTGGTGGGGAAATAAACTGAAGAAGCAGACAACTCAGGCACTCGATGCCTGATTCGGGAGTTCCGCTACCATCTTTTGGCAAATTAGTTTGTTATGGGTTGTCAGTTCTATCCTGATCGAGAGTGCAAGTACGAAATGATCCGCGAGCTTGGCAAGTGCAATGGATATTGTTATCAGAATCATCGACACCATGAGCATCCACATTTGTTTGGAGATTGTGCACAGAAAAGTTCGGCAAAGACATCTGCGGCTGAGCACTGATCTTCGGATCCGCTTAACCCGCATTTTTAGTGACTAATTGTGCACTCAGTAGCGAATGGCTTTGTGGGCAACTCCGTATGATTGTAACACAACACCTCAAACAGTGTCACAACATCACTGATAGGTGTGTATAACTCAACGGTTGCTAAACAGTGTCTTCATTTCCATGAAAATCCTCTGACTGTTAGATTATCATTGTATAATGCTGTGGTATTAGATAGCAGCCTCGTAAGTTAAGCCATGCATCGAATGATCAAATATTTTAAAGTGTTTAGCACGCTAGCTACTCACAGCAGTAGGCAGTAGCATTTTCGGCGTTGCGTTTAATATATTTTGTAGTATATTGAATATTTTTTGCAGCACAACGTTATGAAATCTCGTTCGCAGTTATGAAACTTTTATCGAGACATGCATCTGATTGCTCATATTACGAGCCCACATGCTCAGCGTGCATTGATTTTTTTACTTGACTGCGGAGATTAATTCAACTGAAAATGAGAACGTTTTGACAGAAACAAATAATATGTTTAACTTTAATTCGATCATGAGATCACTTGTAAAAACAATATCAAATTACATCATGCAGGTGCACGATTACGGTTGTCTATAAAATTGAGTTTTTCTGGAAGAGTTGCTGCTCCAGGTTTTGGCTGTTCTTTGACAATGATGCTCTGCAGGCAATCTATACAATATTCTTGCTGTCGATCATATATACATGCATTTAAATAATTGGCAAAATGCTTCTTCATTTACGAAGCGTGAAAAAGTTAAAAGATGCTGTAGCTATATCTGTCGAGATGGGCTTAAAAGCAAATAAGCAAGGGGTTCCATAATAGTACATGTAAAGAAACTCTCGGTGGCTGCGTCTGAGTTCGGTTGCACCAAATAAGGTTCCTTAACGTCATTGCGACCGTCATGGCCTGAGTTAAGCACGGGTGAGTCGGGAGGAGTTCTTACTCCAGGTTCTAATTGCGGTCTCCTTGGCAATGCAAGCCCTGTTGCGGAGCAGATCAATGTACCGGGGTACAGGGTCGCTGCTGTGGAAGTCGCTGCCTTGCTTAAGGGGGGGGGGGTTGGTTCGTTCCGGTGCAGAGTTCGGTGTCGGGTGGTTTGTTGCCGAGCGGGTCCGCAGCCGTGGAATATCCGCGATATGCTGGTAGCGCGTGAAATCAGCTCAGCTATTCCTTGCGATCGTAAATGCGGACTGCATGGAGTACCAGAGAAGAAATCTGGTTTGTGAGAACTGACACCACACTGGTCTGAAACTGAAGAGCTGGATAATTTAAAGACTTCACTGTGGAGTTCTAATTCAAAAGCTTGTTTAGTAATCCATGGCGTTTGCTTGAAATTGATTTAATATTTTTTTGAGTTGAGGGAACTTTATTCCTATTCAGTGGGAGCAAATTGGCTAATATTTTAAGTTGGGTAAAGCAATTATAAAAGCTGCGAAGGACTGAGCCTGCCACTCCGGATTCTCTCTATAGAACTCCCTGGTCGGCTGCCTCTTGCAGGACACGCTCGACCGCAGCCCCCCTCACCGGTCGCTAAAGAATGCCCAGTTAAAAAGCTGTAAAGCAGTCAGTCAACTTGCAGTCAACTTGAATCGGTCTCTTGGCCCAGCATTGAGATGAATGTTGGAAAACACAGAACCGTCTGTAAATGTGAGGCTTGTGTCTCCGACTGCCCCCACCGACAGGTTTGTATGTCCGAGCAACAAAAACCAGAAACTCCGTAAGACGAGAAGATCAGGGACAGCTGAAGCAGGCCGCTACACTTGAAATTTTGCTATTGTCGCTGCATGGCGGTTTTGCCTTCTGCAAAAGATGCATTGTCGAGTTGGAAGTTTGCCATCTTTTAGCACTCAATTGCCAATATCTGCTTTTGCTGTCCAGGAACATCTCATCAGCTGCATGCGACTTCGACAAAATGTTTAGTAATGTGCTTTTAGTTTCAGTAAATTAACTCAGCAATAAGGATAATATGACCCCAGAGAGAAGTTGGGACTTTTTAAGCAGCCAAGAATGCCTACACGGCCTATATCATGTCTAAACTATGCTAATGTGTTTACTGTTGTCATAAATTCATTAACATGTAAATTAAAGGTTCGTTTCTGATTACTCATACAGCAGTAGTATAAATCGAATTTTCTCTCACGAACTAGAAACTCACAGTAACGGAGCTACATAGCCAGCTACAGAGAGGGCGCCAACTACAGAGGGCGCCAGCTACAGAGAGGGCGCCAACTACAGAGGGGATGCCAACTACAGAGGGAGCGCCAACTACAGAGGGGATGCCAACTACAGAGGGGATGCCAACTACAGAGGGAGCGCCAACTACAGAGGGGATGCCACTTGACTTACTTGACTTAGCTGCAGGGCGGTCCGAAGACGCAGCGGGGAGGCGAGCGTCGCCCATTCCGCTAATCCCTGAAAGACCCGCATAGGCTAGGGCGCGGGGCCGGTCAGGGAGGTCTGCCGGTCCTGTCTGCAGCGTTGTCTTCGGTGGGGAAGACGGAGGCTCGCTTGGTGGCCCGGAGGAACCGGATGAGCCGTGGGATGTTCTCGGGCCGGCAAACGTCGTCCAGGGACGGGTTGGGCCCGAGGTGGTTGAGCCGGTCTCGGTTGAAGGCCGGGCAGTAGCAGACGAAGTGCATGGCATCTTCATTCTCGAGGCTGCAGAAGGGGCAGAGTTCACTCCGGCGAACACATCGGAGGAAGCAGTGCCTGGCAAAGCAACCGTGACCTGTGAAGGTCATAGTGAGAGCGCGGATATCTTTTCGATTTTGATTCAAAAGGATTCTCCGCAGCTTGAGGGACGGATTGGGCACTGCCGCACGAGATTGGCGGCAGTTGGAGATACCATCCCATCTGCGCAAGTGCAGGATGTCCGCCCAGTCGTTAATCTGACGATTAATGACTGTGGCGGGGATGGGGGCCAGGGGCACGGGGCCAAGGGGCGAGCCGGAACAGCCCGCCTTAGCGAGGGAGTCGGCGAGCTCGTTACCTTTGAAGCCGGCGTGTCCTGGGATCCACGTGAGCCGGACGGTGTTCCTCCGAGCCAGCTTGTTGAGCTGCCCGATACAGTCGCGGACTGTTCGGGAGTTCGTAGTGGTGTGACACAGGGCCTGTAAAGCGGCCTGGCTGTCAGAGTGGAAGAAGATTCTTCTGTCCTTGAAGTCCTTGCGGTGGAGCTCAGCTGCACAGGAGCTGATGGCAAGGACTTCATTCTGGAAGACGCTGGAGAGTCTGCCAGTGTGTTGGGCGTGAGTAGCAATCACGCGGCCGTTGATAAGGATGCAGACTCCAAAGCCGGATAAACCGTCTTTGGAGGATCCGTCAGTGAAGCAGTGAACCTCCTGAGGGGCCCAGCTGTCGTTGGCGTTCTCCCTGGAGGGGATCGTGACCTTGAAGCGTTGGTAGAGGTTGAGGGAGCGCGGTTCAGCGTCCGAAAGGACAGCCGCACTCCCACTCTCCTCCAGAACTTTAAGGCACAGGTCAGAGTGCGGCAGGAGCTTGCGCTTCGCCATCGCTCTTTGTGGCTTGAAGCTAACACCAGCCTCGATGAGCCGGCGGGTGGTTTTAGCAGCCTCGCGACGGACAAAGATGTCCAGAGGCGGGAGGCAGAGAAAGGCGTTGAGGCCGTCAAAGGGAGCAGAGAGCGGGGCATTCAGGATCATGCGGCACGCACGTCCCTGCACCTTTTTGAGGGCTTCGTGGCAGGTTTTAATCTGCAAGGCGCTGGTCCAGACCAGGCCGGCGTATGTAACGGCCGGTCGGACCATTGCGGTATAGATCCACCAGAGACGCTTTGGGGTGAGGCCCCAGGTGGTGCCGACGGCTCTGCGCAGCTGCGCAAGAATCGCGAGGGCTTTTTTGGTTTTGGCCTGGACGTGGGTGGACCAGCTCAGCCGGTGGTCCAGCGTAACGCCGAGACACTTGGTTTGCTTGCAGGATGGAATTTCCACCCCGTAAAGCTTTAGTGGGCGAATACGCCAGTTTACCCTGCTGGTGAACATGATCGCGACAGTTTTGGTCTCGGAGAGCCTGAGGCCGCACCTGTCCGCCCAACGTTCAGCAGAGCGAATGAAGTTTTGCAAAAGATCTCTAAGGGTTTCAGGTGACGGTCCGGATGCCACGGCTGTGACATCATCGGCGTAACCGACCTTGAGGATGGGGTCAAGATGGCTGTCCTGGAGGAGCTCATCGATGACCATGTTCCAGAGAACTGGAGAGAGGACACCGCCCTGGGGGCTGCCTTTGCAGACGGTTACCGTCCGTTGGTGGCCCAACAGGTGTGCGGTGGCAGTACGGTGGCTGATCATATACATGATCCACCGGGTGAGGTGCGAGTGGGTTCCTCTAGCACGTAGAGCTCTGTCAAAGGCCTCAAAGAGGACATTATCGAAGGCTCCAACAATGTCGAGGAAGACAGCGAGAGCGTAGCCATTACCAAGAACGGCTTTCTCCAGCATGTCAACCAGAACGTGAAGCGCGCTCTCCGTGGACCTGCCTGCCCGAAAGGCATGCTGGTTCTCACTGAGCGGCTTGTTCTTCAGTTCCACAGAGAGGAGGCGCCAGAGCACCAGTCTCTCTAACAGCTTCACCAATGAGGAGGTGAGGCTAATTGGTCTGAAGGATTTAATGGACCGGTAGTCCGGTCGGCCAGGCTTGGGGATAAAGACCACCTTGGCCTCGGTCCAGGATTTCGGAACAAAGCCGAGCACAATGCAGGCTTTCAGAAGCCGGCAAAGGTTCCGCAGGAAACCGGTGCATTTCACCGCCTCCCGCAGGAAGGCTGGCACAACGCCGTCCGGTCCTGGGGATTTGAAGGGTTTGAAGGAGGAGACAGCTTTAGTAACGCGGTCCTCCGTGATGATTGAGTCAGCCAGTACGTGTCCGCCCACTGAGTGGTCAGGGGGGCCGGGCCTAGCTGGCTCGTTCGGGAAAAACGCTGTTAGCATCGCTTCCAGTGTTTCTCCTGGGTTCTCAGTGAGCGAGCCGTCGGCTCTCTTGACTGAGGAGAGTTTGGACATTTTGTCCAGGGTGAGGGCTTTAACGATTCTGGAGGTGGGGCGGGAGCCCTCAAGTTCCTCACAGTATTCGCGCCACTTGTTGGTTTTGGCGTTCCTAACCTGCCTCTTGAACTCGTGGATAGAGTTCAGGTAGGCGGTTTGGTCGGCCGGGTTTTTAGTTTTTTGGGCCCTGCGGTGAAGCCTTTTGGCTCTGCGACGGAGGTCGCCAAGCTGCGGGTTCCACCATGGGGCCGACTGTTTGCCTTTATATGCCTTTAGTGGGCATGAGGCTTCGAAGGCAGCAGTGAGCGAGTCCGTAAGTGCGGCCGCAAATTCATCTGCTTCTTCGCAGGTGTTGATGGAGACTGGAGCGCTAGTGCAACGATAGGTCTCCTCCAGGGCAAGCCTGAAGGCGGTCCAGTCGGTATTCCTAGCATTCCGTTTCCAGTAAAGCTGGCCTGCGTTACGGGCGCTGGCCAGCGTGAAAGAGATGAACTTGTGATCGGAGAGGGACGCCTCAGGAAGCACCCGCCATTCCCTAGTGCTCTGGAAGAGCCTGGGCGTGGCGAGGGTGGCATCCAGCACCTCCGATCGGCGTCCGTTATTGAAGGTAGGGGTACTACCCGAGTTACAGAACTCAAGGGTTGTAGTAGCAATATAAGCCAGGAAGTCTTCACCTCTCTGGTTTATATCAGAACTGCCCCAGTGGGTGTGGTGGGCATTGATGTCACCTGCCACGAGCAGCTCATAGTTTCTGGTGGAGCAGAGCTCGACCAGTGTGACAAGCTCTACTGGGATCATCTCGCCGTCGCCCGGTAGGTAAACCGAGGCGATGAGGGTAGTCCTCCCAGGGAGTATGTCTTCAGACTGGATGACACAGATGTCCCTGGTGGACAGGTCTGATCTGAGCCATGCGTTAATAGAACTGGACACCATGATGCAGGATCTTGGTGCCAGGTTTCCCTCCCGGGTACCAGCGGTTAAACACTGGTAGCCGGTGGGGACATGTTGGGGGCTGCCCCTAAGCGTCCAAGGTTCCTGGATAAGGATAATCCCTGGCACGTATTGGTCAGTGTGCTTCAAGAGGTTGACTGAAGCAGCAATGCTGTGCTGCAGGTTGACCTGCAAGCAGTGGATGCCCTGGGAGACAGTCATGTCTACTGTCCAGGGGAGGAGAAAAGCAACTCATTCTCAGCCTCATCGGTGAGAGTTGAGTCGCCAATTTCCATTGGCTCAGGCTCAGCCGCCTCCCCAGCCGCCGCGGAGGCGGACACGGCGCCCACGGCAGGTGAGTCACCTAGCCGCGCTACACCGCCCTCCTCCCAGCGACTGGGGTACGGCTGCTGCCTTCGCCTTGCGCCCCGCCGTCGGGAGTCTGAGCTCGGCCGGCAGCGTCCTCCTGGTGGTAATCCCACCAGTTGGAAGGCTGAGCCGTGCCGTCGTCCAGTTCCCTCGGCTGGCTTTCAGTGTTTTTTCGAGCGGCACGAGTCTGCTCGAGGTGAAGTCTCAGAGACTGAGCTTCGTCAAGTGCGCGCTGGATTAGACCGGACCGCCGGCTACTGCGGGCGGGTCTACGTCCGCGCGAGGCGGACTCAGCAGCGCGAATAGCCTTGTTAGGCTCGGGATCGGGTTGCTGCTGCCGCTTGGCCGGCGGGGCATGAGCCCCAGCTCCGGGAGCGGCGCGCTTCCCGTCTTTCTTGGTCTCCACCTTGCCCTCCTCACAGCGGAGGATGGTCAGTTGATGGAGACCAAGGTGGAGGTTTGTGCCGTGCGGTAGCCGCTTGGCCCATCCCTCCGTCAGGCCGAGGATGACTGTGGCCCCGGTCGTGCCCTTGCGGACCGTGCTGTGGTACACAAGACCACTGGCGTCGAGATCCGGGTGCCGCTTGAGCAGGAGCTGCCGCAGCTGCTCCCCGGACTTGATTGCACTGTCGGCCGGGACCCAAATCCGATGGCGGATGGTCTTCGGCCGCTCGCTCTCCAAGGCGAAGGTCAGCTGGCCCAGGTCGCTGTGCCAGTCGAACTTGGGCAGCTGATCCCGCAGGAGCTGGGTGCTCTCCTCGGATTTGCACCACAGTAGGATGCACCCGTTCGCCTTGGTGGACTTGACGATGTCCACGAAGACGCCCTCCAGGGTTAGATTGAGCAAGCCCTCGTCGATGGTACGCCACGCGACGTCGAGCTGCTCGGGCGTCAGGTCGAAATCCCCGCCGAGGATCATCACGGCGGGTTGCAGCGGCTGCTTGACCTTGGACGCGTAGGACTCGGAGGTCTTGAGCGGGGCCGCTTTGTCTTTGGAAGGCGGTAGGCCGGCAGGGTTGCCCCCCTGAGAGCCCGAGGACACGGCGGTTCCTGACGGCCCAGCCGCGCCACCGGACTCCCCAGAGGGCCTCCCCGCTGCGGTGGCTCCCGAAGGCCTCACCGCGGCTTGCGTGCCCTCCTCAGACGCAGCAGCAGCCCGCTTCTCCTGCCGCTTACGGTTGCGGCGGATGTTCCGCTGTCGTCGAGACTCGGCCGTGCGCGGTCGGCTAGACTGGCGGCCAGGGTGATCGGCGGCAGCGTCAGCTGGCCCGGTTGGACCAGGTTGGGCGTTGGTGCTACCAGTGGTAGCTACCGGAGCGGCTGATCCCGGTGAGCCAGAGGCGACCGGGTCAGTTTCTTTAGGGATGGTGGCGTTAGTGGCCATAGCTGAAAAGCGGGGGAGGGCTACTCGTTATGCGAGTTGAGTACCCGACTGGCCGACACCTCAAGCCAGCCGGTTTGAAAAAAGGACCGCTAGCGACCGGACTACTCCCCGGCCTTCCAGCCCATCGGCACGGTCAAACACCTTAGGCATTAGAGGGTACGTTAAGCAGTACCACGGCCTGCAGGCTGGTGAGCCAGACCCGCATACCCAAATTCGGCCGAAGCCACTGGATAGGGTCGCCAGCGCCGGAGCCCAGTCTGTCCAGCAGCCCTAGGGTCTGCCTTGAACACACGCGGGGACGAGTACCCCTGGGTCGACTTGCGAGACAGCGTGGGGGAGTCTGCGGCTGCCAGAGGCAAATAGAGGGTGCAGACCTCCCACCAGCCTTGACCTGCTGAAGATGGGGGCAGGCGTGAAGCATCGCAGACCTTAGCTCGTAGGCCTAGTCTGTCTCATACTTCACTGGCATGCTGAATACGCCTTCGCGTGCGAGGGGATGCCAACTACAGAGGGGATGCCAACTACAGAGGGGATACCAACTACAGAGGGGATGCCAACTACAGAGGGGGCGCCAACTACAGAGGGGATGCCAACTACAGAGGGGGCGCCAACTACAGAGGGGATGCCAACTACAGAGGGGGCGCCAACTACAGAGGGGATGCCAACTACAGAGGGGATGCCAACTACAGAGGGGGCGCCAACTACAGAGGGGGCGCCAACTACAGAGGGGGCGCCAACTACAGAGGGGCGCCAGCAACAGAGGGGCGCCAGCAGCAGAGGGGGCGCCAGCAGCAGAGGGAGCGCCAGATACAGAGGGGCGCCAGAAACAGAGGGGCGCCAGATACAGGGGGGGGGCGCCAGCTACAGAGGTGGCGCCAGATGCAGAACGCACCATCATCACAATTTCGCATCATCAGGCAGGTGTACAAGTTCTCCGTGTGAGTCGCCCTAATCGAGTCACCAATGAGTCAGCAGACTTGATTGAGACTGTGAGTGTTTCCGCTCTGATCGCCCTCTATCAGGCACTGCTCATCATCTCCCATTGGCTTCTATTTGTAGATGGGATGATGAAAACTGCAGCAGTTGTGAGACTTCAAGTGGCCCGGCTCACATAGAGCGCACAGATGCTTATAAAAGCCTTCGCCAACCGGATGCAACTGTTTCGCTGAGCAGCTGGTGGAGCTCCTCGCCCAACTCAATCCACAGCCATGTTCGCCAAAACTGCCAAGCAGAAGCAGGACAAGACTAACTTGATCGCGACTGGCACCGAGATGCAGGCGGCTGGGTGAGTCTAGGGCTCATCTGTCTCTGTCTGTCTGTCTGTCGGTCTGTCTGTCTGTCTGTCTGTCTGTCTATCTGTCTGTCTGTCTGTCTGTCTGTCTGTCTGTCTGTCTGTCTGTCTGTCTATGTCTGTCTGTTTGTCTGTCTGTCTGTCCGACTGTCAGATAATATTTATCTTGTGACTGCGTAAACTTAAAAGGAAGATGATATGTAAATATGTGTGAGAAAAGTTGCTTGTTCTAAAATGCAGTTTTTCTTTTTTCAAAGCTTAATAAATTTATTTAATTAAACACTTGGTCAAGCAAATACGCTCGTACAAGAGAAAAACACAAACCCTGTGACAATTATAACTGATAAAATTCTTAAGTAAATGAATTGATGAATGAAGCTTCGAAAGCATTAGCAGCAAATTCTATTGAGATTTTCCAAGAAACGGCTCATCTTGTCAAACTGCTAGTGAGCAATAATTTCGATGTTCGAGCTGCTGTCTCACGGGAAATTTGATGTAGCTTTGAAAAAGAAACACAATTCATTGCAGACGCAAGAACTACGAGACCATCGGGCCGGATCAGAGCAGTGAGTTTTCTTTAGCAACAAAGCAAAACAGTCTCCATGGTAACTAAGCCTCGTGTATATTTAAACTAACCCCCCTCACTCCAGACCACTGCCACAGCACTGCGGAGAAGGAAGAGACGAAGGTCGACACAAGTGCCAGACGGAAGCTGCTCATCGCAAGCGGGCTCTGCCTCGTGTTCATGACGGGAGAAATTATTGGCAAGTTTCTCCCATTCGAGCGCTCCGATGGCTTGGGATGAGGCAGCTCAACAGAGTAGAGATTGGCCTGAACCGCCGACTTCCGGTTGGGGCAGCAATTTTTCTGTTATCAACGCTGAAATTTTGGCTGGCCTCCGGAAGTGACTCGCCGTTAAGCGAAGAGGGATGCGGGCTGGGCATCATGGGATCATTAAACTGGGAGGGCTAGTTCACATTCACAGCTAGATCCGGCTGCCAGGCACTGCGCGACCTCAGTTCATCCCCCTTCGCTTGGCTGAATGGGGTCCGTCGATGCCGTTCGCATGCATACGCGCAACAGTTCTACGCTGGGACCATAAATTTGACGCATTACAATTTGCCGCGGCGCTATTTATAGCAATTTCTAGCCTGCAACGTGCCAGCTGGCTGCGGATATGGGAGAGAAAGAGAGAAGGCTAGAGGCGAAAGAGTAGAGTAGATGAGACAAGGGTAGAGTAGAGAAGGGTAGAGGAGAGAGGGGTAAGAGGATAAATGGGTAGAGAAGAGAGGGTAAAATGGGAAAGGGTAAGGGGAGAGAGGAGTAGAGGGGAGAGGGGTAAGAGGATGAATGTATAGACGAGAGAGAGGTAAGAGAAGAGAGAGGTAAGAGGAGAGAGGGGTAGAGGGGAGAGGGGTAATGCAGAGATAGTGATTGTAGAGAATGGTGCAGTAGAGTTTAGATACCGTAAGAAAGAAGTGGAGAGGACAGAGAAGGAGAAAGTGGAAAAAGAAGGAAGAGAAAAATGTTAAAAAGAAGGTGGAGCAGAGAGTTCAATGAGAAATTAAGCGATGGAGAAGCCATGTGAAGCGAAGACTGAACAAGAATTGGAGAGAGATGAAAGAATTGCACTAATAAATAAGAACTTGTACGATAAGGCATTCTTATGAAGACTTCTTCACCACAGACAGCTCTCATTTCCAATAGGATCAGTTCACACGAACCTATTCAGTTCTTCAGAGACGCGAACTCCCAATTAACCTGCTTTCAATTTATCAGCATTTGTTGCCATAACGCCGAACCTCACCAGGTGGTGCCCTGGCCAACAGTCTGGCCATTATGACTGACGCGGCTCATCTGCTGACCGACTTTGCCAGTTTTATGATCAGCCTGCTGGCCATTTACCTGGCCGCGAGACCGGCCACCAAGGCTATGAGCTTCGGCTGGCACAGAGCAGGTAAAATATTGACCAAATTTTATTGCTGCCTGCTGCAGTGGGGTTCACTGGAGTGTCTGAATGGGGAGGGGGTAGCAGGGTTACTGGAGTGTCTGAATGGGGAGGGGGTAGCAGGGTCACTGGAGTGTCTGAATGGGGAGGGGGTAGCAGGATCACTGGAGTGTCTGAATGGGGAGGGGGTAGCAGGGTCACTGGAGTGTCTGAAGGGAAGAGGTGAGATCACTAATCACTCCTCAAATGAGGTCATGCACATGTCAAACCCCCTTACCCTTCACAGAGGTGGTGGGCGCGCTCATCTCGGTGCTGCTCATTTGGGTGGTCACCGGAGTTCTCTTCTACCTGGCCGTGGAGCGGGTCGTTCAGCGCAATTTCGAGGTGGACGGAAAGATCATGCTGATCACCTCTTCCATTGGCGTTGTTGTCAACATGATGTGAGGCTGCGCTACTCTCTTTACCCAATGGTCACTCTCCCAGAGTCTCCCTTCACCCATTGATCACTCTCCCAGAGTCTCCCTTCACCCATTGATCACTCTCCCAGAGTCTCCCTTCACTCATTGGTCACTCTCCCAGAGTCTCCCTTCACCCATTGATCACTCTCCCAGAGTCTCCCTTCACTCATTGGTCACTCTCCCAGAGCCTCCCTTCACTCATTGGTCACCCTCCCAGAGCCTCCCTTCACCCATTGGTCACTCTCCCAGAGTCTCCCTTCACTCATTGGTCACTCTCCCAGAGCCTCCCTTCACCCATTGGTCACTCTCCCAGAGCCTCCCTTCACCCATTGGTCACTCTCCCAGAGTCTCCCTTCACTCATTGGTCACTCTCCCAGAGCCTCCCTTCACTCATTGGTCACTCTCCCAGAGTCTCCCTTCACTCATTGATCACTCTCCCAGAGTCTCCCTTCATTCATTGATCACTCTCCCAGAGTCTCCCTTCACTCATTGATCACTCTCCCAGAGTCTCCCTTCATTCATTGATCACTCTCCCAGAGTCTCCCTTCACTCATTGATCAGCCTCCCAGAGTGCATGAGTGTGTGCCTGCGTACAGCACTGGCGCGCTTGTATGTGTTCAGGAGTGAGCGGAATAGGCAGAATTGTCTCAGCGCAGGTTGTGGGAGAGGATGTCGCCGAAGGTAATCCATGAGGGCGCCCGCGGCTCTTCTGCAACTGTTGTTATCATTGATCGCTTGCCCAGAATGGCCGTCACTCTGCACCAGCACGGTCACACCCACGGCGGCGGTTCTGCGCACTCGCACGGAGGCGGCGACGGCGGCGACTCGGCCCACCAGACGCCGTCGCACACGGAGGCCAGTTCCGGCGCCAGCACGCCGGTCAGCGGCTCTTCTGCCGCCGCCGCGGCGGCCGAGCGCGGCGCTGGCACCGGCGCTAAGGACGGCGAGGACGGGCACAGCCACAATTTGAACGTCCGGGCCGCCTTCATCCACGTGATTGGCGACCTGGTTCAGAGCGTCGGCGTGATGATCGCGGCTATTGTCATCTACATCGAGGCAAGGGCTTGGTGCATGATCAACCAACCAGCCAATCAATCAACCAACCAATCAATCAACCAATCAATCAATCAATCAATCAATCAATCAATCAATCAATCAATCAGTCAACGTATCAATCAATCAATCAATCAATCAATCAATCAATCAATCAATCAATCATTCAATAATTCAATTAATTAATCAATCAATCAATCAATCAATCAATCAATCAATCAGTTAACGTATCAATCAATCAATCAATCAATCAATCAATCAATCAATCAATCGATCAATCAATCAATCAATCAATCAATCGATCAATCAATCAATCAATCAATCAGTGAACGTATCAATCAATCAATCAATCAATCAATCAATCAATCAGTCAATCAATCAATCAATCAATCAGTCAATCAATCAATCAATCAATCAATCAATCAATCAATCAATCAATCAATCAATCAATATGCCCTCCAGAAAGCCGGGAGAGACGCACATATTCACTCTGCTGTCTGGCTGCGGGTTGACTGTCGCCAGAAGTTGCAGCGGCAGACAACCACAGAAATTAATACATACATTATAACTGAACTCTGAAACTCGATATTCGAACATCCCGCAGCCGGATTACAAGCTGGCCGATCCGATCTGCACCTTCATCTTCTCCGTCCTGGTGCTGTTCACCACCATCACCATCCTGAAGGACGCGATGAACATCCTCATGGAGGGCGTGCCGCAGGGAATCGACTTTGCCCAGGTGGCCGCCGCCCTCAGCGACATCGATGGAGTGAAAGACGTGCACAGCCTCCGAATGTGGAGCCTCACCACTAGCAGGACGGCCCTGTCCGCCCACCTGGCCGTTGGTGAGTGGCGTGTCAGATCCACGGATTGGTGCTGCAATCGAGATGGGATTGGTGCCGCAATTGAGGTGGGATTGATGTTGCAATCGAGTGGGATTGGTGTTGCAATCGAGTGGGATTGGTGTTGCAATCGAGTGGGATTGGTGTTGCAATCGAGTGGGATTGGTGCCGCAATTGAGGTGGGATTGATGTTGCAATCGAGTGGGATTGGTGTTGCAATCGAGTGGGATTGGTGTTGCAATCGAGTGGGATTGGTGCCGCAATTGAGGTGGGATTGATGTTGCAATCGAGCGGGATTGGTGTTGCAATCGAGTGGGATTGATGTTGCAATCGAGTGGGATTGGTGTTGCAATCGAGTTGGATTGATGTTGCAATCGAGTGGGATTGGTGTTGCAATCGAGAATGGATTGGTGCTGCAATCGAGTGGGATTGGTGTTGCAATCGAGTGGGATTGGTGTTGCAATCGAGAATGGATTGGTGCTGCAATCGAGTGGAATTGGTGTTGCAATCGAGTGGGATTGATGTTGCAATCGAGTGGGATTGATGTTGCAATCGAGTGGGATTGATGTTGCAATCGAGTGGGATTGGTGTTGCAATCGAGTGGGATTGGTGTTGCAATCGAGTGGGATTGATGTTGCAATCGAGTGGGATTGGTGTTGCAATCGAGTGGGATTGGTGTTGCAATCGAGTGGGATTGGTGTTGCAATCGAGAATGGATTGGTGCTGCAATCGAGAATGGATTGGTGTTGCAATCGAGTGGGATTGATGTTGCAATCGAGATGGGATTGGTGTTGCAATCGGTTTGGGATAGGTGTTGCAATCGGTGTGGGATTGGTGTTGCAATCGAGATGGGATTGGTGTTGCAATCAAGTGGGATTGGTGCTGCAATCGAGAATGGATTGGTGTTGCAATCGAGATGGGATTGATGTTGCAATCGAGAATGGATTGGTGCTGCAATCGAGAATGGATTGGTGTTGCAATCGAGATGGGATTGATGTTGCAATCGAGAATGGATTGGTGTTGCAATCGTGATGAGATTGGTGTTGCAATTGGAGATAGAATAGAGAGGTGGAAGAAGTGCTCTAACTGAAAAGCTTATATTTCGGAATCGCACGAGTGAAGGTTGCTGAAGAATTTGCATCACCCTACTCGCAGTAGTCTAATGTGCATTTGCAACCGGCAATTCACTTGCAGACCAGGCGCACGCCACCAAAAGCCAGCGCATCCTGCGCGAGGCCAGGCGCCGAATCCGGCACCAGTTCAAGATCAGCGAGGTCACCATCCAGCTGGAGGAGTACGACGAGGAGATGGCGCGGTGCCACCTGTGCCGGCACCCCGAGTAGTCCCCGGCTCACCTGAGCTCGAGAACTTCAAGGACCTCTTAATTAGAAACAGGGGTGTTTTATTAAAATGATGAGAAAGTTTTTGTCTCTCAGAAAATACTCAATGGCTTGCACTATTGAGACAGGGGCTTTCGAATGAAAGCAGAGTAAATGCTGATATTGAATAACTTGCAGGTCTTACTGCCTGCCTTATTAATTTTTTGCAAAGCTGTCTTCAATCAAGCCCTGCATTTAATTCAGTAGCCTGTCTTTCAAAAAAAATTTTCAATATAAACAACTTTTAAGAATTACTAGACAACAAGGCGATAAAAAACATTTTTTAAAAAGCTTTGCAAAAAATTAATGAAGCTATAAGACGGGCAAGTCAAGCCCAGTCTCTTGTTGGGGGGTGCCTGTCTCTTGGTGGGGGCCCCTGTCTCTTGTTTGGGGTCCCTGTCTCTTGGTTGGGGTCCCTGTCTCTTGTTTGGGGTCCCTGTCTCTTGGTGGGGGCCCCTGTCTCTTGTTTGGGGTCCCTGTCTCTTGGTGGGGGTCCCTGTCTCTTGGTGGGGGTCCCTGTCTCTTGGTGGGGGTCCCTGTCTCTTGGTGGGGGCCCCTGTCTCTTGTTGGGGGTCCCTGTCTCTTGTTTGGGGTCCCTGTCTCTTGGTGGGGGGTGCCAGTCTCTAGGTGGGGGCCCCTGTCTCTTGGTGGGGGTCCCTGTCTCTTGATGGGGGTCCCTGTCTCTTGGTGGGGGTCCCTGTCTCTTGATGGGGGTCCCTGT
>NIVC01000089.1:195000-280000 GCA_002269645.1 Macrostomum lignano | reverse complement strand
CAAGTGGCATACAGGCTGAATCAATTATTAATGGAAATGTTTTGACAAATTGACAAAGTTCAATATTACCTATCCAACCCCAATTAGCCTAATAATTACACCTGCATTCCCAACCCCAATTAGCCTAATAATTACACCTGCATTCCCAACCTCAATTAGCCTAATAATTACACCTGCATTCCCAACCTCAATTAGCCTAATAATTACACCTGCATTCCCAACCTCAATTAGCCTAATAATTACACCTGCATTCCCAACCCCAATTAGCCTAATGATTACACCTGCATTCCCAACCTCAATTAGCCTAATAATTACACCTGCATTCCCAACCTTAATTAGCCTAATGATTACACCTGCATTTCCAACCTTAATTAGCCTAATAATTACACCTGCATTCCCAACCCCAATTAGCCTAATGATTACACCTGCATTTCCAACCTTAATTAGCCTAATAATTACACCTGCATTCCCAACCTTAATTAGCCTAATAATTACACCTGCATTCCCAACCTTAATTAGCCTAATAATTACACCTGCATTCCCAACCTTAATTAGCCTAATAATTACACCTGCATTCCCAACCTTAATTAGACTAATACTTGTAATTACACCTCTATTCTCAACCTCAATTAGCCTAATAATTACACCTGCATTCCCCAAACATAATTAGCCTAATAATTACACCTGCATTCCAAACCACATTGTATTTGAAAATAGCCTAATTAAACCTAAAAAAAGCAGCAATCTTGAGTTCACAAACGATAATGAGGAGCTCGATAGAACTATCGAGCTGCAGAGGGCAATCAGGCGATCTGGTACTCCAGCAGGGTGCTGTAGTTGTCGGCCTGGCCGCCGAAGTTGGCGCACACTGACACGGTTTTGCCCGCCCCGAATCTGCCCAGCTGTGCCCGGCCGTGCCAGTCGCCGCTGCCCTCGGACGACTCGGCCAGCTGAGTCCAGTCGTTCTGGCAGACCACCGCCACAGCGCGAGCTTTCGGCACGCGCAGGTCGAATGCCACATAGCCGTCTGGCGCGGCGGACGGCGCCAGGCGCCATCGGATTGGCTGGCGCAGCGCGCAGCCGTCCTTCCACTGGGCGAACTGCTGCGGAAACTGCAGCTCGGCCGCGTTGACCGCCTGGCGACCGGCGCCCGGGGTCACCAGGATGAGCAGCGAGTACAGATTGGGGAAATTCTCCCCCGCCTGACCGGCGGGCATGCCGAACACCACCAGGCGGTGCCAGCCGGCTGAGGCCGGGCTCAGCGTGAAACTCGTGCGGTTCGGCTGGTCCGGGATGGCCTGCTGCAGCACGCTGTCACCGCTCTGCTGCTGCTGCTGCGTTGCGTCCAGGCGGTTCAGCTGCGAGGTCAGGCGGAGCTTCGGCCCGCGGGCCACGAATTCCACCACCAAGTCGCGGCCGGGCTCCGACAGGGTGCACAGCGGATCGATTGGCGACACGCAGGCCAGGGACAGCTCCTGGGGGATGATGGGGATTGGGATGCTGACTGACTGACTGACTGACTGACTGACTGACTGACTGACTGACTGAATGACTGACTGACTGACTGACTGACTGACTGACTGACTGACTGACTGACTGACTGACTGACTGACTGACTGACTCGAGTGAGTGGGTGACTTACTGACTGACTGACTGACTGACTGACTGGCTGACTGGCTGACTGAATGACTGACTGACTGTCACACATACCTGTCCCTTAGCCGAGGGTCCCAGGCTGCCGGGCGGCTGCGGCAGCGGGATGGCACCGGGGCCCGGTGGGCGAGCAGCAGCTGGTACACCAGGAAGAGCTTGTCGCCGTCAGTGCCGGACCTGTTGGCGTAAATCTCCAAGCCGTACAGGCCGGGCGATGGCGGCAGCGCGCGGATCAGCAGCTGGGCCTGGACTACGCGGCTGACGCAGGCCGACTCGAGTGGCTCAGATTGATGAGGCGACTTCAGCTTCACCATGAAGCGCAGCCGGTCGGCCTCGCTACCGGGAACCTGTGGGAAGGGGTGGGCGGCGGTGGGATCTGGGAGTTAAAATGAACTCTGAAATAGTTATTGAGGATTTTAGAGCACTGGAAGATGGGATTTGAGGACACCAGAGCACTGGGAGATGGGATTTGAGGACACCAGAGCACTGGGAGATGGGATTTGAGGACACTGCACTGGGAGATGGGATTTGAGGACACCAGAGCACTGGGAGATGGGATTTGAGGACACTGCACTGGGAGATGGGATTTGAGGACACCAGAGCACTGGGAGATGGGATTTGAGGATATCAGAGCACTGGGAGATGGGATTTGAAGATATCAGAGCACTGAGAGATGGGATTTGAGGACACCAGAGCACTGGGAGATGGGATTTGAGGACACCAGATCACTGGGAGATGGGATTTGAGGATATTAGAAAATTAGGAGATAAATTTCGGGATTTTAGAAGAGGATCTCTAATTGGGATCAAGATATTCACCTTAAGCATGACATCCTCTGACAGGGTATTAGTAGTGAACAGCGGCAGGTCCTCGGCCGGGTTCATGGCGGACAGCTTGTACTTAATATTGGCCTCGTTGGGCCCGTAGCTGGTGTTCTGGCACATGGGGAACGGCTCCACACGAGGCGACCGGACCACGGCGTCGAGGCGGTATTCGCAGACGGCGCCAAATACCAGCTGTTCTTTGCCTGGCGCCGGCATTGGCGCCTTCGAATCGCCGGATTCGACCTCCTTGGCGTAGAGGATGAGCCGGTAGGCGCCCGACTGCGGCGGCCGCAGGGCGAAGGTCGCCGTCGAGTCGCGCGGATCGTAGAAATGGACGCCGAAGCGGCTCAGCCGGCGGGTGGATTCCTCCTCCTCTTGCTGCGCCTGCGGCTCGGGGGAGGTGCGATTGGCGGACACTATGTACTTTTATTAATTGATCCAAACAAACACATTAGACGCTTGGATTAGGCAAGTTAAGCAGAGTTGGCCACGGTTAGTACGCATTTTAATAGGCTTAAGGGCAAAGTGAGACTACATAAGATATTTAAGATGCGAGTGTATGTGTGGAAGTTGTAGTCTAGTGGTCAGAGCGTCGGACTCACGACTGAAAGGTCGTGAGTTCGATTCTGGACCCACTCGGAACAATTTGTGTCCTTGATCAAGACACCCAACTCTGCATTGCTTCAGTTCATCCAGCTGTAAAATGGGTGCCAGCATTAGCTGGGGTAATTGAGGGTGTGTGTGGCGACCCCCAGACCTTGGACTGAACAGCCGTACGCAGCCTTCAGATGCGCCGCGCAATAGCTGCGGCTGAGCTGTCGGTTGCACATCTGCCCAATTGGGGCAGGTGTAATCAATTATTTTTATTATTATTACTAGGCCAACGCACTCGCAGCCTAATATTCTGCAAGTTAAGCAGAATTGGCTATGGTTAGTACGCACCTGAATAGGCAGCTTGAAGACCGACCCCAAGCTCACCTGCGCGCTACCCTCAGCGGCTGACACGCTGTGAGCGCCCAGCGTGAAGGTGAAGGCCAGCCGGCTGGCCGAGTCCCAGGGCACGCCGAGCTTTACCAGCAGCGCTGGCTGCACCTCCGGACAGTCGGCACCGGAGGCGGCGGCGTCGGCGGCGGCCGCATCCGCGTCATGGTCAATGCGAGCCAGCAGGTGGGAGCGCAGGTCGAGGCCGTGCTTGAAGAAGGCGCTTTTCACCGGGGCCAGCGCCTCGAACTGCTGCTTGGTGATTGGCTCGCGGAGCAGCTGCCACTCTTCGCGGTCGGGCAGGTGAGTGTACACCTGGGGGATTTAGCATGGGGATTTGGGGATTTCGGATTAGCTAGGATTGTAGAGGCTGAGAGTTTGAATTTCTGAACAGGGGATATGGGATCTTAAGATTTCTGAATAGGGGATCTTGGGATTTCTGAATAGGGGATCATGGGATTTCTAAACAGGGGATGTTGGCATTTCTGAATAGGGGATCATGGGATTTCTAAACAGGGGATGTTGGCATTTCTGAATAGGGGATATGGGATGGATTTCGAATGCTACAATGGGGATTTCTGAATACAATGAGTTAATAGACAAGCCTCACCAGCTTAGCCGGACTCGGCAGGAAGTAGAATTCGTCCAACTCGTAGCGCACATTATCCAATGTACTCTGCTTGCCAATGAGCCGCCTGGCCGCCCAGTGACAGTCAACCAGCTGCCACTGGCCCGCAACCAGCACGGCGTTCCAGCTGTGCCGGCCGCGAGTGTCCGAGTCGAACACCATGCCCGGATGGTACTCGGCGCCCTTGGCGTAGCCGGCGATGATCTGGCAGGGGATGTCGCAGGCTGAGCACAGTGTGTAGAACGCTTGGGCATAGGTGCTGGTGCCGGCCTTTATGCCCATGAGGATGGACTCGGGCGAGTCCGGCTTGTAGCTTGAGAAGTGCAGCTTGCTGAGATCCTTGGAGCACAGCCAGAAGAACAGGATGCGCACCTGTCGGACACGGCGATATCAGGGCTGGATGGATGACACTTTTAGGGGTATGCGCGAAATTCCAGTCCATGTGCAATTTTAAGAAGTCCCTGGCTGACAAAGCTAATAGACTTCTAAAAAAGCATCTGGACTGGAGACAAAACTATACCAGCAGTTAACATTATCAAAGAAATGGAGAAAATTGACAACAGTATTATGTAGCTGGTCCAGGTGCTATCTATAAATACCCTTGGCTCATGAGCCATAGACTTCTATAAAATAGAATCTTGATTGGAAGCCCAGTATATATATATATGAAATTCTTCAGATGGCCAACCTTCTCCAATTCGTCGTTAACTTTAGGCCCGTAGATCAAACGCCAGATGAGCTCTTTGAAATTCTTCGGATCGTGTTGCTGAGCAGTCTCCAAGGCGTGCGTGTCAGTCCGGCGGAATTGCTCCTGCGCCGGCTTCTGATAGCCTGCAGCCGGCGGCAGCTGCGGCTTCGGGTCAACGGCGGCCGGCGCCGGGGCCTGCAGCGACTTGCCGATGGCGTCCATGTGCGACGGGAGGGAGAAGTCCGACGGCGGCGGGTCCACCACGACTGTGGGGGAGTAGGAGCAGGCAAATGAATGGGGATTATTCCCAAGCAGGGAATCAATATTCACTGGATTGGGACTGTTATATTATGGGATCAATATTCAAAAACGAGAAAATAATTTAAAATGAGAGCAGACTCACCCTTCTGTCCGTATTGACCCTTCGGCTCCCAGGTCTTGGCGTCTGAAACGGGCAAACCAAAAGCAACAAAAATGAGTAATTTCTATGAAAGCTAGCTCATGCACCCTGCAATTGCAATGCACTACTCACATTGGTCGTGATGAGCAGGCTTGAGCACTGATGTCGGAGCCTGACGCAGCTGCTCCAAATTCGATGGCATGGCAGTCTGCGTCAAAAATAATACGAAAAATTCTTTTTTGAAATCCATAAATCCGTGCGGGTGATGAAGTTAGTAGGAAGCAAAACAAAATCAAGATTATGACACTTGCTAGCATGATTGTTAAAGAGATTAATGCATGATAAATTAGCACTAATTCGCCAGCTTACAAATCATAAAGCATCAATTAAATCGAAGCCATTCTCACTTTAACCACTAAGCATTAAACATAGGATTAGCAGCAGTATTAATTTTGTTAGTAAGTAGTGGAGTAATACATAATTCCAAAAGGCACTTGATTTTTTAATTTAAAATTTTTAGTTAGAGTTTTAGCCAGTGCAAATCAATTCACTATTAAAATACTGATTTGATAATGATAATATTGATGACAATTGCCAATATTGATTTGTTGTTAGAAAATCAGAAACCTGACTGCAGTGACGAGCCAATACTGACTGCTGTTAAAGCTGGATTATCAAGACAGTCTAACTAAATCCATTCCACTACAGTTCGAGATTTCTATAGATGGACAGACAAACACAGACAGACAGACAGACAGACAGACAGACAGACAGACAGACAGACAGACAGACACACAGACAGACAGACAGACAGACAGACAGACAGACAGACAGACAGACAAGCAGACAGACAGATAGACAGACAGACAAGCAGACAGACAGACAGACAGACAGACAGACAGACAGACAGACAGACAGACAGACAGACAGACAGACAAGCAGACAGACAGACAGACAGACAGACAGACAGACAGACAGACAGACAGACAGACAGACAAGCAGACAGACAGACAGACAGACAGACAGACAGACACACACAGACAGACAGACAGACAGACAGACAGACAGACAGACAAGCAGACAGACAGACAGACAGACAGACAGACAGACAGACAGACAGACAGACAGACAAGCAGACAGACAGACAGACAGACCGACAGACAGATAGACAGGCTCAGTATGCCAGCCTGTCACTTTAATAAAAAGCGCCGCATCAGAGAGAGACCAAACAAATGATGGCTGGGACAGGCAGGTCGGGGAAGGGCCGCGGCTACCTTCCGCTTGATCGTGAGGTTGCTCTCGGTGGAGGCAGGCATGGCCGTGTAAGCCGGCTTCCTCGACGCGGGCGCATTCGGCGAGGCGCCGCGCGAGCCGCGGTTGCTGCCGCTGCCGCTGCCGGGGCCGGAGCGGCGCTCCAGCAGGGTGCCGGACTCGGGATCCAGGTCGTGACTGCGCAACGGTTTGCCCAGCAACACGTCGCGCATGTAGGGCTGCTGCGCCAGGTAGGCATCATCGTCCGGATCGGCAGATTCACCGGGTGCAGCGGCTCCCGCCCTGGCCTGCTGCTGCTGCTGGTACTGCTGCTGGTAGGGCTGCTCAGCCGGATGCTTCGCCTGACCGCCAGGAGCTCCCGGCGCACTGGCGTAGCCTGGCGCCCGCCTAGCGCTGGCCATCTCATCCGATGGCTGGCCCGTCTGGCGCGTAGCATTTTTATTGGGTAAATATACTTGAAAATATTCTTAACAACACTACTTACTAGGTTGAAAAAAGTAGAAAAGTAAGCTCATGTCTAGAAAAATCCGAAAAACAACAATGAAAGAGAAAAAATGGCGCAGACACGGGATCCAGAAATCGTCATCTTACCAGCATATCGGGCGGCGGTGGCGGCAAAAAGTCCGGCGGCATGTCGTCTGGACCGGCTGACAGCTGCTGGTCTCTGCCGGGGCCGTAGCGCGATCCCGAGCCGGGGCCTCCTTGGGTGCCTGCTGGACCTCCATAGCCACCGGGACCTCCTTGGGTGCCTGCAGGACTTCCATAGCCGCCGGGACTTCCTTGGGTGCCCGCTGGACCTCCATAGCCACCGGGACCTCCTTGGGTGCCCGCTGGACTTCCATAGCGCCGGGACCTCCTTGGGTGCCCGCTGGACCTCCATAGCCGCCGGGACCTCCTTGGGTGCCCGCAGGACCTCCATAGCCGCCGGGACCTCCTTGGGTGCCTGCAGGACCTCCATAGCCGCCGGGACCTCCTTGGGTGCCCGCAGGACCTCCATAGCCGCCGGGACCTCCTTGGGTGCCCGCAGGACCTCCATAGCCGCCGGGACCTGGGCCGCCGGCTCGGCTAGGCGAAGCGGTCTGACCGCTGACGCTGCTAAACTGCGGCTGCTGCTGCTGGTCGCCGCCGCTGCCGGGGGCGCGGTACGGCTTCGGGCCCAGCTGGGAGGCCATGCCGGCGCCTGGGCCGCCGCGCGGCGAATTGCGGCCGCCGCCTGCGGCTGGCGCAGACATGTTCGCGCCAGATTGTGGGGCCGGAGCACCGGAACTCGAGTGACCACCGTAGCGATAGGGGTCGCCTTGCACAGTCTGCGAGAGTTCGGGTTTGGAATGAATACAGTTTGAGGCTTTAGCGGCAGCTAAGAAAGAGCGCGCCAAAGTCTGGTAACAGAACGGCGGTTTTGGCATTTGTGCACTCAGCGAGACACTAGGTGGCGCCGAGCTACACATTTAGTGGCGCCGAACTATTGATAGATATTTAGTGGCGCCAATCGAACTGTAGAAAAGAACCAAATACAATATCAAGTGCATACGAGTGTAACAAGTGTAAACAATACGAGCCGTGTAAATGAACACCGCGTACTTTTCAATCTAAACAATAACCCATACGGACCCATAGGTCATAAGCCATGTTTATGCCAGAGGCTTCAATCATTAAGTGAATGGCATTGCGTCAAACTTCCACATCATATGGGAACTGGTCGTGTCTACCGCACAGCCCCTTTATGGAATTAACCGGAGTGGAATTCAACCATAGGAAAACTATTCAAGGCCGTCCCAGATCCCCGCACACGCAGGCACGAATGATGGAATTCCAAAAATGGAAATCTGCAGTGCGGATTGCCGAGCAAAACTGACCAAAATCTGTCCTGGCTTCAGCTGACTGCACTTAGCTTTCAACCTTCCATTTTCATCTTTCCGATCCAGATGCTTCATATATTTTGGAAATCCATGGATTTGTCACATAGACAGACTTATTTAGAGGCTAAGCTAGTCATAATTTACTACCAAATACGCTATTTCAGTGCACATTTTTACTAAGCTATATGCATATTTCTATACACTTTTATGCTACGTAGAGTAACTTAGCAAATATGGTAAGGTCGCAGTGGTGGGTCCCTTAGCGTCACCCGATGGGGGTGAGAGTGCATGGGTTACGCATGCATTACAAATACAGTGAGACTTCATTTCACTTAACAAGCAACCAATAAGCGTTTAGTCGGAAAAGGAATGAGGGAGAACTAAGTTAGACTTTCTCGTCACACGTATAACAACTATACGCACACGCAGCTGGCTAAACACAGTTTTCTATGCATAAAAAAACGCTCGCCTCGATTCGGGACACGCCACGAATAGCGAACCATTTTTGCGAATTTTTTTTCCAACTGGAGGGCAGATGTCCTACAGAGCTATACACAAGACAGCAAAATTGGCTAACAAATATTCTAAATCTGCAAGGTTTTTGCGCAGCACTATTTCTAATTATCTGGAGAGTGGGAGCTCTTTGTTAGTGTAAAAAATTCTCGCTTTTGCGCCAGCCATAGCAACGGCTTCCTGGTTCCTGTCCTGTCTGTCTTTGTGTCTGCGCCTGTGTCTATGTTTGCGTCTTTTTGTCTATTCCTGTGTCTTCGTGTCTGTTTCTGTCTTTGTGCCTATGCCTGTCTTTGTGTCTGTTTCTGTCTTTGTGCCTATGCCTGTCTTTGTGTCTGTTTCTGTGTCTTTGTGCTTACGCCTGTCTTTTTGTCTATTCCTGTGTCTGTCTGTGTCTTCGTGTCTGTTTCTGTCTTTGTGCCTATGCCTGTCTTTGTGTCTGTTTCTGTGTCTTTGTGCTTACGTCCTGTGTCTGTTTTGTCTATTCTGTGTCTGTGTCTGTCTGTGTCTTCGTGTCTGTTGTCTGTCTGTTTTGTGTCTTTGTGCTATGCCTGTCTGTCTGTGTCTGTTCTGTGTCTTTGTGCCTATGCCTGTCTTTGTGTCTGTTTCTGTGTCTTTGTGCTTACGCCTGTCTTTGTGTCTGTTTCTGTGTCTTTGTGCCTATGCCTGTCTTTGTGTCTGTTTCTGTGTCTTTGTGCCTATGCCTGTCTTTGTGTCTGTTTCTGTGTCTTTGTGCCTATGCCTGTCTTTGTGTCTGTTTCTGTGTCTTTGTGCTTACGCCTGTCTTTGTGTCTGTTTCTGTGTCTTTGTGCCTATGCCTGTCTTTGTGTCTGTTTCTGTGTCTTTGTGCTTACGCCTGTCTTTGTGTCTGTTTCTGTGTCTTTGTGCTTACGCCTGTCTTTGTGTCTGTTTCTGTGTCTTTGTGCTTACGCCTGTCTTTGTGTCTGTTTCTGTGTCTTTGTGCTTACGCCTGTCTTTGTGTCTGTTTCTGTGTCTGTGCTTACACCTGTCTTTGTGTCTTCCTGTGTCTGTCTGTGTCTTCGCGTCTGTTTCTGTCTTTGTGCCTATGCCTGTCTTTGTGTCTGTTTCTGTGTCTTTGTGCTTACGCCTGTCTTTGTGTTTGTTTCTGTCTTTGTGCTTACGCCTGTCTTTGTGTCTGTTTCTGTGTCTTTGTGCCTATGCCTGTCTTTGTGTCTGTTTCTGTGTCTTTGTGCTTACGCCTGTCTTTGTGTCTGTTTCTGTGTCTTTGTGCTTACGCCTGTCTTTGTGTCTGTTTCTGTGTCTTTGTGCTTACGCCTGTCTTTGTGTCTGTTTCTGTGTCTTTGTGCTTACGCCTGTCTTTATGTCTGTTTCTGTGTCTTTGTGCTTACGCCTGTCTTTGTGTCTATTCCTGTGTCTGTCTGTGTCTTCGTGTCTGTTTCTGTCTTTGTGCCTATGCCTGTCTTTGTGTCTGTTTCTGTGTCTTTGTGCTTACGCCTGTCTTTGTGTCTGTTTCTGTGTCTGTGCTTACACCTGTCTTTATGTCTATTCCTGTGTCTGTCTGTGTCTTCGCGTCTGTTTCTGTCTTTGTGCCTATGCCTGTCTTTGTGTCTGTTTCTGTGTCTTTGTGCTTACGCCTGTCTTTATGTCTGTTTCTGTGTCTTTGTGCTTACGCCTGTCTTTATGTCTGTTTCTGTGTCTTTGTGCTTACGCCTGTCTTTGTGTCTATTCCTGTGTCTGTCTGTGTCTTCGTGTCTGTTTCTGTCTTTGTGCCTATGCCTGTCTTTGTGTCTGTTTCTGTGTCTTTGTGCTTACGCCTGTCTTTGTGTCTGTTTCTGTGTCTTTGTGCTTACGCCTGTCTTTGTGTCTATTCCTGTGTCTGTCTGTGTCTTCGTGTCTGTTTCTGTCTTTGTGCCTATGCCTGTCTTTGTGTCTGTTTCTGTGTCTTTGTGCTTACGCCTGTCTTTGTGTCTGTTTCTGTGTCTTTGTGCTTACGCCTGTCTTTGTGTCTGTTTCTGTGTCTTTGTGCTTACGCCTGTCTTTGTGTCTGTTTCTGTGTCTGTGCTTACACCTGTCTTTGTGTCTATTCCTGTGTCTGTCTGTGTCTTCGCGTCTGTTTCTGTCTTTGTGCCTATGCCTGTCTTTGTGTCTGTTTCTGTGTCTTTGTGCTTACGCCTGTCTTTATGTCTGTTTCTGTGTCTTTGTGCTTACGCCTGTCTTTATGTCTGTTTCTGTGTCTTTGTGCTTACGCCTGTCTTTGTGTCTGTTTCTGTGTCTGTCTGTGTCTTCGTGTCTGTTTCTGTCTTTGTGCCTATGCCTGTCTTTGTGTCTGTTTCTGTGTCTTTGTGCTTACGCCTGTCTTTGTGTCTGTTTCTGTGTCTGTGCTTACACCTGTCTTTGTGTCTGTTTCTGTGTCTTTGTGCCTATGCCTGTCTTTGTGTTTGTTTCTGTGTCTTTGTGCTTACGCCTGTCTTTGTGTCTGTTTCTGTGTCTTTGTGCTTACGCCTGTCTTTGTGTCTGTTTCTGTGTCTTTGTGCTTACGCCTGTCTTTATGTCTGTTTCTGTGTCTTTGTGCTTACGCCTGTCTTTGTGTCTGTTTCTGTGTCTGTGCTTACACCTGTCTTTATGTCTATTCCTGTGTCTGTCTGTGTCTTCGCGTCTGTTTCTGTCTTTGTGCTATGCCTGTCTTTGTGTCTGTTTCTGTGTCTTTGTGCTTACGCCTGTCTTTGTGTCTGTTTCTGTGTCTTTGTGCTTACGCCTGTCTTTGTGTCTGTTTCTGTGTCTTTGTGCTTACGCCTGTCTTTGTGTCTATTCTGTGTCTGTCTGTGTCTTCGTGTCTGTTTCTGTCTTTGTGCCTTATGCCTGTCTTTGTGTCTGTTTCTGTGTCTTTGTGCTTACGCCTGTCTTTGTGTCTGTTTCTGTGTCTTTGTGCTTACGCCTGTCTTTGTGTCTGTTTCTGTGTCTTTGTGCTTACGCCTGTCTTTGTGTCTGTTTCTGTGTCTGTGCTTACACCTGTCTTTGTGTCTTCCTGTGTCTGTCTGTGTCTTCGCGTCTGTTTCTGTCTTTGTGCCTATGCCTGTCTTTGTGTCTGTTTCTGTGTCTTTGTGCTTACGCCTGTCTTTGTGTCTGTTTCTGTGTCTTTGTGCTTACGCCTGTCTTTGTGTCTGTTTCTGTGTCTTTGTGCCTATGCCTGTCTTTGTGTCTGTTTCTGTGTCTTTGTGCTTACGCCTGTCTTTGTGTCTATTCCTGTGTCTGTCTGTGTCTTCGTGTCTGTTTCTGTGTCTTTGTGCTTACGCCTGTCTTTGTGTCTGTTTCTGTGTCTTTGTGCTTACGCCTGTCTTTATGTCTGTTTCTGTGTCTTTGTGCTTACGCCTGTCTTTGTGTCTGTTTCTGTGTCTTTGTGCTTACGCCTGTCTTTATGTCTGTTTCTGTGTCTTTGTGCTTACGCCTGTCTTTGTGTCTATTCTGTGTCTGTCTGTGTCTTCGTGTCTGTTTCTGTCTTTGTGCCTATGCCTGTCTTTGTGTCTGTTTCTGTGTCTTTGTGCTTACGCCTGTCTTTGTGTCTGTTTCTGTGTCTGTGCTTACACCTGTCTTTGTGTCTTCCTGTGTCTGTCTGTGTCTTCGCGTCTGTTTCTGTCTTTGTGCCTATGCCTGTCTTTGTGTCTGTTTCTGTGTCTTTGTGCTTACGCCTGTCTTTGTGTTTGTTTCTGTCTTTGTGCTTACGCCTGTCTTTGTGTTTGTTTCTGTCTTTGTGCTTACGCCTGTCTTTGTGTCTGTTTCTGTGTGTTTGTGCTTACGCCTGTCTTTGTGTCTGTTTCTGTGTATTTGTGCCTATGCCTGTCTTTGTGTCTGTTTCTGTGTCTTTGTGCCTATGCCTGTCTTTGTGTCTGTTTCTGTGTCTTTGTGCGTATGCCTATCTTTGTGTCTGTTTCTGTGTCTACGGTACATGTGTCTGCGCCTGTTTCTATATATGTGTCTTTTTGCCTGTCTGTGTCATGTCTGTCTGTGTCTGTCTCTGTGTCTGTCTATGCCAGTGCCTGCATGTGTGTCTATATCTGTGTCTGCCTGTTTGCCTGCCTGCCAGTCTCAATAGGTTTGCGCAATGCCATCCAAATGTCCACCGGAAGCAACAGCATACATAGCTTGTACGAGTATGTATTTGATGCGCGCTACTGATGCGACAATCTAAAAAGCTAGGGTAACTTTTTCTACATGCAAACTCTCTCTACTGTACTGTACGTACAGATCTGCTGACCAAAGAGTGCTGTAAAGGCAGGCATCAGTTGAATTGGCCTAATCCAAGCCGGGTAAAAAGTCAACAGTTATTAACAGAGTAAATATTGTATCAAAATTATTTCGCAAAACAGAGCTAGCGCGGTCAGAGTTACCTGAAATCTATCCAAGCTCCAGCCTTTGTAGCCTTGCTAATTCATGATGCTTAGATTGAATTTAACAGAGCTTTGAAAGTCGGCTGCGGTGCAGACAGGACCGGCAAGCATTTAACACACACATTTTCACGCGGCCCAGGCGTGCTGTTTTGTAAACTTATTTGCCAACAGCAGCAGACTTAAAAAGTCAAGATAAGGCCAAGCTTGATTTCTGTACACTGGATTCTATTTTGCTTAATTAACTACTGATAAGAATGGTTCAGCTAATTGAGCTGGGTGCGGTTATAACACAAATAACTGATAACAGTGCGTACAGAAAATTCATGTTAATTATTTTATCCAACTCAATCTTACCTTGGCAGTAGTGCTAGGAATGTACTGTTGCTGCTGTCTGTGCGGCTGCTGCTGCTGACCCTGCGGCATGGACATCTGGCCGCCCTGAAGGTTGAGCTTGTGAAACTCGGGCTGGAAAAGTGCATCGCACTGGGTGGGTCTGCCTGCCCAGGACTACTATAGAGAAAGACAATCTGGATTGGGAAACGACTTGCGAGTCTCGAGTGGGTTCCCAACTTTTGACTGCCACAATTTGACTGTCACAATTCGAGTTTCACGATCTGACTGTCACAATTCGAGTTTCTCGATCTGACTGTCACAATTCGAGTTTCTCGATCTGACTGTCACAATTCGAGTTTCACGATCTGACTGTCACAATTCGAGTTTCACGATCTGACTGTCACAATTTGAGTTTCTCGATCTGACTGTCACAGTTTGATTGTCACAATTCGAGTGGCACAATTTGACTGTCACGATTTGTGTGCTACGATCTGACTGCCGCAATTTGACTGTCACAATTTGACTGTCACAATTCGAGTGTAACAATTTGAGTGTCACAACCTGACTCTTAAAATTTGACTGTCTCAATTTGACTGCCACAGTTTGACTGCCACAATTCGCGTGTCACAGTTTAATTGTCACAATCTGACTGTCACAACTTTGTATTATAGGGGATCGTTTGTAAATTTGAAGTATGAAATAGGACAAAATTTGCTTTACTTTACGACTACAGAATACGCAGAAGTTAATAACTAAAGGAGTGTCAGTTAGAGCTCTGTCTCTTTCCCAGATTATTCCGTCTTGAGCTTGGCATTCATGGTGTCTGCCTTGTCTGTCTGTGCGCTGCACAGCCAGTGTCTTTCATTCTCGCATTTATTTACCTATAGATAGCATGCCATGAACTGTATGAGTACTGAGCTCGCGGCCTCTATTAAACTCCATCATCATAGCTGCCTCATAATGCTAGCAACTCACTAATGCTGAGTCCTTTTTCTTTGCCGTTGTCTCTCTGTGTTTAAGATACAATACTCTATTAAGAGACTCTTTTACTCAAATTTATGCAAATATTAAGCATTAAAATTAATTCTTTGACATTTAAGATAGGATGAATCGCTAGGGCTAGCAGTCTAGTGGTTAGAGCGATTCTGGACCCACTTGGAACAATTTGTGTCCTTGATCAAGACACCCAACTCTGCATTGCTTCGGTTCACCCAGCTAAAAATGGGTGCCAGCATTAGCTGGGGTAACTGAGGGTGTGTGGCGACCCCCCAGCCCTTGGACTGAACAGCCGTACGCAGCCTTCAGATGCGCCGCGCAAATAGCTGCGGCTGAGCTGTCGGTTGCACATCTGCCAACTAGTTTCAATGTACGCTTTCGCGACAGGCGCCTCTCACCTCGGTATCCGTGTACGGCGCAGGCAGGTCGCCAAGAGGCGCAATCTCATAATTATAATTGTACATCTCTCTTGGCGGGGTTGTGCCAGCGAACTGGTTGCCACCAACGTAGCCAGGCGGGGCCTCGTAGTGCAGCAGGTACTGGCACATGTGGGTGAACGTGTCCCCGTCCGCCGGCTCGTTGGCGTACACCTCCAGGCCGAACTCGCCTGCAGGTAAAAACATTAACAATAGAAATGAATGAATTTTGTCAGGCTCAAAGCTTTTGTGAGCTCAACTCTCAAGTCTGTGGAGTTGGGGACTCAAGCAACAGAGATTTTCGACTCTGTTCACGTTGCACGTTGTGGTTGTGGTGTGGGAGGCTAAAGTTAAGATAAATGCAGCCCTAGTCAATTTTTCCTAATGTACAATAAATAAGTGCGACAAGGCAAGCAGTCAAGCGCGCAGACACACGCTCACGCGGGGTGTACAGCGGTCCCGACTTTCATATCGTCAGTCACCAAGGGCCAAGCCCACCGCTAAATAATCACTCACCAGGCTCCGGCAAGGTGATCTGGAAGGTGGACTGGTTCGGAGCCTCGAACTGCTTGTTATACTGGTCCAGCGCATTCTCGGCGTAGTTGTTGTGCCGCAGCTTGGCCAGCAGGTTCACCTCCGGCCGGGACTTGCGGAAGTACAGCTGAACTTGGCCATTGACGGAGCTCACTACGCCATCCTTGTGCGACGGGGCCAGGCCGTACTTCTCCACGTGGATGCCGGGGCCCCAGTTGCAGTCGTGGCAGGTTGGAAACGGCGTAGCGTCCGCGGCGGCCTCCTCGCAGTTGATTCTGTACTCGCAGGCGGCCCGGTAGGTGTTCTCAACTCCGATGTGCCCAGTGACCTCCTGGGCGTACACGGTCAGGTAATAGTGACCCGACATCGGCATGCGGAAGTAGAACTGGATCTGGTTGAACGTGGTCTCTTGGAGCACGAACGATTTCAGCTCCGTGCCACGGAACCTGTGGGTGGATTAGGGGGGATGAATGAGACCCTGATCCCTGCATTCTAGATCCCTGCATTCTAGATCTCTGCATTCTAGATCCCTGCATTCTAGATCTCTGCATTCTAGATCCCTGCATTCTAGATCTCTGCATTCTAGATCCCTGCATTCTAGATCTCTGAATTCTAGATCCCTGCATTCTAGATCTCTGCATTCTAGATCCCTGCATTCTAGATCTCTGCATTCTAGATCCCTGCATTCTAGATCTCTGCATTCTAGATCCCTGCATTCTAGATCTCTGCATTCTAGATCTCTGCATTCTAGATCCCTGCATTCTAGATCCCTGCATTCTAGATCCCTGCATTCTAGATCTCTGCATTATAGATCTCTGCATTATAGATCCTGCATTCTAGATCTCTGCATTCTAGATCCCTGCATTCTAGATCCCTGCATTATAGATCTCTGCATTATAGATCTCTGCATTATAGATCTCTGCATTCTAGATCTCTGAATTCTAGATCCCTGCATTCTAGATCTCTGCATTCTAGATCCCTGCATTCTAGATCTCTGCTTTCTAGATCTCTGCATTCTAGATCCCTGCATTCTAGATCCTGCATTCTAGATCCCTGCATTCTAGATCTCTGCATTCTAGATCCCTGCATTCTAGATCCCTGCATTCTATATCCCTGCATTCTAGATCTCTGCATTCTAGATCTCTGCATTATAGATCTCTGCATTATAGATCTCTGCATTATAGACCTCTGCATTATAGATCTCTGCATTCTAGATCTCTGCATTCTAGATCCCTGCATTCTAGATCTCTGCATTCTAGATCCCTGCATTCTAGATCCCTGCATTCTAGATCCCTGTATTCTAGATCTCTGCATTATAGATCTCTGCATTATAGATCTCTGCATTCTAGATCCCTGCATTCTAGATCCCTGCATTCTAGATCTCTGCATTCTAGATCTCTGCATTCTAGATCTCTGCATTCTAGATCCCTGCATTCTAGATCTCTGCATTATAGATCCCTGCATTCTAGATCTCTGCATTCTAGATCTCTGCATTCTAGATCCCTGCATTCTAGATCTCTGAATTCTAGATCCCTGCATTCTAGATCTCTGCATTCTAGATCCCTGCATTCTAGATCCCTGCATTATAGATCCCTGCATTATAGATCTCTGCATTATAGATCTCTGCATTCTAGATCTCTGCATTATAGATCCTGCATTCTAGATCCCTGCATTCTAGATCCCTGCATTCTAGATCTCTGCATTCTAGATCCCTGCATTCTAGATCTCTGCATTCTAGATCTCTGCATTCTAGATCCCTGCATTCTAGATCTCTGCATTCTAGATCCCTGCATTCTAGATCTCTGCATTCTAGATCCCTGCATTCTAGATCCCTGCATTCTAGATCTCTGCATTCTAGATCCCTGCATTCTAGATCCCTGCATTCTAGATCTCTGCATTATAGATCTCTGCATTATAGATCTCTGCCCTGCATTCTAGATTCCGGATTAAAAGGGAGGCCTGACCCCTGCATTCCGGATTAGAAGGGAGGCCTGATCCCAGCATTCCGGATTAGAAGGGAGGCCTGATCCCTGCATTCCGGATTAGAAGGGAGGCCTGATCCCTGCATTCCGGATTAGAAGGGAGGCCTGATCCCTGCATTCCGGATTAGAAGGGAGGCCTGATCCCTGCATTCCGGATTAGAAGGGAGGCCTGATCCCAGCATTCCGGATTAGAAGGGAGGCCTGATCCCAGCATTCCGGATTAGAAGGGAGGCCTGATCCCTGCATTCCGGATTAGAAGGGAGGCCTGATCCCTGCATTCCGGATTAAAAGGGAGGCCTGATCCCTGCATTCCGGATTAAAAGGGAGGCCTGACCCCTGCATTCCGGATTAGAAGGGAGGCCTGATCCCTGCATTCCGGATTAGAAGGGAGGCCTGATCCCAGCATTCCGGATTAGAAGGGAGGCCTGATCCCAGCATTCCGGATTAGAAGGGAGGCCTGATCCCTGCATTCCGGATTAGAAGGGAGGCCTGATCCCTGCATTCCGGATTAGAAGGGAGGGGAGGCCTAATCCCCTTCATGGATAAGACAATCCAGAAATTTTTACAGACAATTTCTTGCTGGCAAAGGTTTGAGTATCTGCATGATGGGCTAAGGATTAAAAGAAGTCAAGACAAAACCCGGATCCGCAGGCACACCTGTCAATCAGTTCTTCTCCATAGTGCAGCTTAAACGTGAATGACGCCCTCTTGCCGTAGCCCAGCGCCATCTGCAGCTTGCCCTGCTTGGTCCAGACCACGCCGTGAGTCGCCTGCTCAAACGACATGCCGCACTTGAAGAAATGCGATTTAGTCAATGGCAAATCTTCGAATTGTTCAAGCGTTAGCGGCTGACGCAGCAGCTGCCACCGGGGATCCTCGGGATAGTGGCTGTACACGGCCTGCTGCGGCTCCATCATAAAATAGAAATCGTCGTATTCGTACACGAGATTCTCTGGCGAGTTGTTCTCCGAGCTCAGGTAGCGCATCGCCCAGTGCGCGTCCACCAGCTGCCAGGCGCCGTCAATTTTGATGACATTCCAAGAATGATTGTGCGCCTGGTTGCGGAACACGCAGCCGGGCCGGTACTCCACGCCTTTGGCGTAGCCGGACACGGTGACGCAGTTGAGCTGGGCGAAGCTGCACAGCAGCTCGTAGATCCTGGCGAATGTACCCCGCTTATAGTTGGATAAGAACGCTTCTGGCGAGCCTTTCTCAGCCTGGGCGAACTGGATATTCTTCATGTCTTTGGAGGTCATCCAGCGGAAGATGACGCGAGCTCGCTCGAGCTCGGTGAGGCGCACCCGGTACACCAGGTCCCACATCAGGTCGCGAAAGGTCGGATGCTCGCGTCGGCTCACCTCGATGGCGTGCTCGTCAATTTTGGCGAACACCTTGGGATCATCGTAGACTTGATGCTTGAGAAAATGTGGGGGTTTTGGGTCAGGACTGCGGTCAATGACCTGCTGGCCAAGGTTAAACGCGTCCGGTGCCCTGTGCCAGTTCATTGTGCTTGCAGGAATCAGTGAGATTTGAACTGTAGCTCAGATCAACTGAAATGAGTGGTAAAGTTATGCTGTAAGCAGGAAGCTGGTCTTCTTTTCAACAGAATTTTTCATTACTAGCATATTGTTTTCAGACATTGTGCTATACAGAACAGATGTTCATGGTGATTAATTATTGTTTTCTAAGGCAATTACAATCAAAATTAAGCGAAGTATACTATAGAAAAATTTTTATGCTATTTTTGTATAATTCCATATAATAACCATTTCCCATTTCCAATTTTCACATGTCATAACAAAAATACAAAATACAAATCAATACAAACTTCAATACAAAAATTGAAGCTCTGACAGCAAATTAATATGAAATTAGATGTGGGACATGCCATATAATCACAATGAAGATTTAGCCATAATTGTAAACTATATAACTGTTCAATCCATCTTGAATTTTCTATTGGCAACTGTTTTGTATATGTATCTCTGATGATCATTAAGATTTACTATAAACATAGGTAAACACTCATAGCCTATAATAGGAACTATTAATTCAAAAGGACTTATGATCTAACTTAATAATTAAGAGATATAAACTATACAATGGTTAATAAAGTTGAGTTACTTATACCTTATATATGCACAATCTGAAATTATACCAGCTATATAATTTAGTTTTGACTTGAAAAATTCCACTTAGTTTAAAGACCAAGTTAGACCTCAAACAAAATAAAGTTTCAATTTATAGTAGTTTTTTGTCAAAAGGCAAAAAATCTTAAATAGCAGTTGCTTAATATGTATTATAATGCAATAGGAAATATTATCTCCTAGAAAACTTTAGTTAATTAACTAGAAATTACAAAGAAAACTACAAGGTTTTAAAGGCCTGATATATCTATACTATAGTCTAGATCATTATAGGCATAGGCATATATAAAAAATTCTAGTTTTTTATTCTACTTCAACAGTATTTCAACATATTGAAAATAATTACACTAAAAACAAAGTTGCTTATATGCCAACTTAAATAATACATAATATATTATAATGATTGTTGCATCCTTTGATTTTGCCATTAACTAGCAAGCTAAAATGCCTTTTATATCATATATATTTTAAAAAGCAAATAATTATAATACGTATTATCTAACATTGAATTTTTATATTAAGTAAGCTTATGAAAATTGCTAAAAACAAAGAACTAACTTTTGATATAAAATTAAAAGGCCTGAAAAGTATAAAAATATAGACCTTAGACTCTAGGGCTAATCACATATGCTTAAGACAACCTAATTATTATTGTTGGTAAGGCCTAGATTCTATAAAGCTAAATACAAGCAAATTAACAATTAACAATTATGCACTAGGCCTAAAAATGAAAACAATTATATTTCACTACATTAACTTTCTTATTATATCTAACTGAAATTAATCTACTAAATCCTATATTTAAAATATTTTATGATATTATGCTATTATTTTTGGCAAATAGAGAGTAGAGACCCATCTATCCTGCAATGGCCTAACATGATCTCTAGTATGGTATGATAATATGAATTGAAGTTCAAAAAACTTATTAAAATTTAATTTTAACCTCAAAAATTGGTCCACGATAATAGAAAATTCTCCATAAAATACATGGAACAATTTTTGTAAGAGGGGATCCATTGGTCATTGGACCCCAAAATTTTGTTTGAGGGTTAAACCTGTAATTTAAAAAAGGACTACCAAATGGTTTTTAAATAAATTGGATCCCTTGCTTAGGAATTCATAATTTCTAATTAGGAGCCTACTGTGAGGTTAGTCAATTATATTGCTTTGGACAAAAACGATAAGCAAATGCGGAGAGTTTATATAAATTTCTTTTTGATACAACACAACACAATCAGTGGATATGCCTTATGAGTAAGCACTGCTACCAAGATGTGATATAATTTACTTATTTATTTTCAATCAATTACATTAGTAGAAAAAATACAAGATAGAGAAATTTCACGAGAAAACTACCTTTGAGTCGACAGTCACGTCTGGAAATCGGATGCTGGCGGAAACGAGTGGGCCCGACTTATTCTAAATTGGCGCCTACGCTCTGACTCAGAAATAGTTACAAAAATGTTTATAAAAGTAAACATTTTAAATAAATTCAAATATCGCAGTAGTTCTCGCATACATGTATCTATCTTTTCAATACGATATAACGTCCATATCAACTAGATTTGTTAAATATCACCCTTTTTGTCACAAAAAGTCAAATTCACCACTTTGCAAGAAATTTTGCAAATAAGATTGGTATCTAGTATCCACTTCTACTACTAGATGGTAAACTTTTAAACCCTTAAGCGTATAATAAACCTTAAGACCATGCAGTTTAACGTTTGTCCATCAACCTATATTACTTCTTACTTAGTTTTTGTCTCGTGCTTATGCTGCTGCTTTCTTGTAATATAGGATTATAGCTCTCTATATCACTATTATGAATATATAGTTTTTTTCTTTTGTGAATTTTAGGACTATTTAATAATAATATGTACTATAATACTTCTAGTGTCTACTTGTAACTTAATAATTCCCTACGTTCATAACCATTTTTAAGCTTTTTTGCTTTAAAGCTGGATTCTATTTATTTTTATATCTGAATTTCTATCACTTCATTTTGTTTTCTTGAAGTTAAAATTAAATGATATATTTGGGTTCATGGGCATAAGTTATTATAAATTCTATTGATATAAACAGCGTGTATGCTGAATGTTTCTCAACTTATATCCCTTGAAATTTATACAGAAGATAAATATTCATCACCATATACATTAATTTTACTATTGTAGCACCCTAGAAAGCACAATTGGCATGTCAAAAATTGAAGAGGAAGATGACTTTATGTCAGACAGTTTCCTAGCCCAACTATCTGATGTGCGACCAGGCTTGAATTCAGCCGCACGAAGATCGGCGCAGCCTCCAGCTTCATCAAAGTCGCAGTCTACTAGCAGCGGCAAGTGGGATCGTGCTGCCAAGCAACAGGAAAAGAAGGCAAAGCAGGCAGAAGCTTTGCAAACAGCCTTGGCAACGCCTTTGCTTACTGAAGCCAGTCCAGGTTCAGACACACTGACAGCTGCCCGCTCCATGATGCTGCGCATGGGCTACCAGCCCGGCCGGGGGCTCGGCCGAGCAGAGCAGGGGCGCCTGGAGCCAGTGTCGCTGAGTCTTAAAGCTGACAGGTCAGTTCTCCATAGAGTTGCTCAATGACAATAGAGATTAGTAATGCTGTATGAATACGAAACTGATGATTTAGGTTCAGAATAATCATGTGATAGTAGAAGCTACGCTAGATTAGCCATTTATGACAGAATAACTGCTTGTGACTGATGAGAATCGTTTGTGACTGATGAGAATCGTTTGTGACTGTTGAGAATCGTTTATGACTGATGAGAATTGCTTGAGACTGATGAGAATCGCATGCGACTGATAAGAATCGCCTGTGAATCGCATTGTCAATCAGATATAGAACTAGAACTAGCAATTCAATTTGCACCCCACAAGATCCGGCCTGGGCCACCTAGCCCCTCAACAAGCCGCCAGCCGGAAACGGGCCGCCGCAGCCGCCGCGGCAGCCAACGCCGAAGCTGAAGTTGCTGCAAGTGCCGCCGATTTTCGTCTGCGAATGAGCGCCAAATTTGCTCGCGCCGATGTTGGCGCCGATTTGGCGCGAGCGCAACGCGCCTGCCGTCGATTGGACACGGAGGCGGCCAATGAGGCTGGAGAGATCAGTCCGCCGCCTGCTGCTTGGTTCTGGCCGCCGGAACTACCAGACGAGGGAGCAGCTCTAGAAGAGAGTGCCGATGATGCTGATGAGCAGCAAGACGGTGAGGAGCCGAGCCCTGAGGAGCAGCTCAGGCTGGTGGTGGATCGGCTGCGCCGCCTGTACAGCTACTGCTTGTGGTGCGGTCACAGGTTCGATTCACCAACCTGCTTGCTGTCCGACTGTCCGGGGCCTGAGCGGGCTGATCACGACTCCTGAATGTGGCCGCCGGCAACCCTGCAAAGTTGTGCTCACCGCCGCTCCGGTGTGCTCATCGGATGCTCCGGTGTGCTCATTGCCAGCTCCGGTGTGCTCACCGCCAGCCGCGTTGTGCTCACCGGTAGCCCGGGTTTGCTCAACCGCACCTCGCCCTGGTATGCTCATCAACACAAAAAACCAAACATGCAAGCTTAAGTGTTTTAAACAAAAAGCATTTATTTAGGTCTAAAATAATAAAATTCTGTTCTACCCGCATTTGTAAATATATTTTGACTCTGGCTTTCTGTGCTGTATGCTGTCACGCTCGGTTACTGATAAGTTTGAACAGAATTTACTAGCGTTAATAATTTCTTTGCAAGAATATAGTATCAATAGTTGTACGAGTACGATACTACTCACAACTGTAGTAAAAAGTATTGCGTATAAATACATGTACATGTAAATTTGATGATTAGTGAAATATTAACAAATATTAAAGAAAATAAAAACCTATCCAGGAGTTACAGTACTGCTGCAAATACTACTACTTGACGAGAAGCAAGTCGAGTCGAATTCTAAGCACTATATTTGGTTCTAGCATACCCGCACCAGTGGTCGTGCATTTGATCGTGCAAGAACTTCAAGGCACAGCGAGTTACACTACAAAGACATCCAGATGGCATCAAGGACAATTGAATATAAGGAGGCATGATTGGGGCGTGTACTGAAAAGGGCAGAAGCTGTTGTAGAGCGATTCATACAGACACGAGAGCCAACCCTAAAGACAGAAAGTGTACACACTTGCATGACGACTCACGCTTGCGCTCAGGATTCAGCGCTAGGAATGGTATGCCAGAAGGCTAATAATTGCAAATTTACTTAAAGCTCGTAGCGCACATGCTCTGCCAGTTGCTGCCTAGATTTGGCATACCTGTAGTTCCTCTCAGGGGCGTCGCCATGGATTTTATGGTGGGCGGACAAAGCCAAGATTTCTGCATGTACATGGTACATGACTAAATTCCTACGTGTACATTATCAGAATCGGTGTTGTCAGCGATCATTTTAGCGCCGCAGGCACTATTTTTGTCGCCCTAAAGCACAATTTTTGATTTCCATAACAGGTCAACAAAGGTGGGGTCAACAAAGGACATGACCCGCGCCACTGTGCAGGAGCTGCATACATGTAGGTGTTGAGGCTATAGGTGGTTGGGCTTTGATGTAGAGACCTTCAATGATAGTGAGTTTGATTGAAGTGACCTGTCCTCCGTATTTTCTGAGAGTGTGCACTATTGCACTCGTGACTGTAGGGTTCATATATTGATGTTACGTGCTAAATGTACATTCAATAACTCAAGCCAACCCCAATTGCTTAAACCTACCTATCTTAACCAATACCATTGATTCGTTGTACCCTCATTGCATTATAATTTAATATCAAACATCGTTCGTTTTTTTGTTACCAATAAACCTGACGATGCACCTTGAACAGCAAAAACTTATATAAAATCAAACTTGATCCCCGAGAACTTCTAACGAGGGGTCGGTTTTTGAGAGGAGAATGCACGCAGTACGTACACAAGATAAAGATTCTGACGTGTCCAACACCCATTAGTTTGATTAGTATCTGAAATGCCCAAATCCAAAATCAATCAATCAATTCGCGCTGATTGCAGCGGCAGGACCGGAACCGGCCTCCGCTGGCAGCACCATGTCGGCCACCGTGTCGCCAACAGCGCCGCCTAAGGACTTGCGATCGGTTCAACAGCGCTTCTGCCCGGGCCGCTGCCGACGGCCAGGTGAAGCATCGTCGAGGTGGCCAGCACGACAGCTTGACGAATCAGGGCTCGCCAGAGTCGGCGGCTGAACACCAGCGCGCTGATTCGCCGATCAATCAGGTCGGCGAGGCTCTGGCGCAGCTTCAGCACGGCGGCCAGCGAGTCGGCAGCGGCCAATTTGACGAATCTGTCAGTCGCGGCTGCGGCTTTGGTGCGCAGAGCCAGCAGGTGCTGGCCGAGTCTGTAGCACAGCTGGCGGATCTGCTCTACCTGTGGGGCGTCGTTGGAATGGTATGATGTTTTAAAAGCGGCACTTATACTACTACTGGTTAGTGGTTACTACTACTACTACTGCTACTACTACTACTACTACTACTACTACTGCTACTACTACTACTATTACTACTACCAGTAGTACTACACTACTACTACTACTACTACTGGTTACTACTACTACTGCTACTACTACTACTTCTACTACTACTACTACTACTGGTTACTACTACTACTGCTACTACTACTACTACTACTACTACTGCTACTACTACTACTACTACTACTGCTACTACTACTACTACTACTACTACTACTACTACTACCACTGCTACTACTACTACTACTACTACTGGTTACTACTACTACTACTGCTACTACTACTACCACTGCTACTACTACTACTACTACTACTACTACTACTACTACTACTACTACTACTACTACTACAAAACACAGTATGAATTCGCACACCTGCAGACTCCGAGCCTCTCCCGACTTGGACCAAACTGCCAGGTGTTCGCAGTTCTCGCCAATCAGGTGATAGTTGGCCTGCTTTGCCTGTGACCTGGCGCGCCAGACTACTTGCTCTGGAGAAAAGCTGTCCAGGCTGTGGTAGACCAGGCGGTGGGTCTCGGGCTCCTTAGCCAGGTCCATCCGGTCCTCCCGCACAACGCCTTTGCTGCGGCCAATTCGGAGCCACTGCAGCCAAGACTGCCAGGTGTCGCTGCCGGCCTCTGTGTAGTTCGAATAATGCAACACCTGATAGGACTTGCCCTCTGGGTCAACCGAGGTCACAATTCCGTGGTGCCAATAGACGCCACCTTGTCTCGGATAGCACACGTGATCGCCTGGCGACAGCTGGTCGACGCTGGTTATTCGCTGGCGCTCGCGCGGCAGGCCGGCTTCGCCTGTGGAGTAGCGAGGTGCAACGACACGGCGCAGCTCCGCCAGGGTGGCCGGGCCCCGCGCCTGGCTGCTGACGTAGAGCGGAATGGCCAACTGGCAGCTGGTGGGTGGAGCGGAGGGGTGGGAGACTATTAAAGTACATAATACATGATGTTGTGTAGCGATGCTGGAGATCTGGAAGGGTGGCGGCCCCAGCACAACTCTGAGGATCTGCAGTGAGGGTGGCGGCCCCAGCACACCTCTGAGGATCTGCAGTGAGGGTGGCGGCCCCAGCACAACTCTGAGGATCTGCAGTGACGGTGGCGGCCCCAGCACAACTCTGAGGATCTGCAGTGACGGTGGCGGCCCCAGCACAACTCTGGGGATCTGCAGTGACGGTGGCGGCCCCAGCACACCTCTGAGGATCTGCAGTGAGGGTGGCGGCCCCAGCACAACTCTGAGGATCTGCAGTGACGGTGGCGGCCCCAGCACAACTCTGGGGATCTGCAGTGACGGTGGCGGCCCCAGCACAACTCTGGGGATCTGCAGTGACGGTGGCGGCCCCAGCACAACTCTGGGGATCTGCAGTGACGGTGGCGGCCCCAGCACAACTCTGGGGATCTGCAGTGACGGTGGCGGCCCCAGCACAACTCTGGGGATCTGCGTCGCGCGCGGCCCAGTGGCAAGATATGAAAAGGTGGCAACCCAATCTGTTGCCAGCGGGGAAACAGAGAACAAAACAGCTGATTAAAGTTTAAGAAATTCAGCCTTCAATATCACAACAATGAAGCCTTACCCAGTACAGAACAGCGATTCATAATGACTGTCAGCTTCAGCTGCAGCCAACGCCGGTGATGCTTTGGCAGCTGACACCGAGTTGCCGCCTCGCCGATGATCAACAGGATGCAGCCGGTCGAAGCTGGCGCCTGGGCAGCGATCGCACAGATAGGGCGCCACAATGCTGTCCAAGCTGGTGTCTATGGTCTCGGCGTCGCCTTGACAACCATTTTGAGCAGCCCCGGTCGCCGCTGGCGATGAAGTCTCGTCAAGGAGAGCAAAGACGGCTTCACAAGCTGAGCAGGCGGCCATCAGCTTCAGGGCAGACGCGGAGGCTTCAACTAATGGCTGCTCGGGGCCGGCCAGTTCTAGCGAGAATTTCAGCCTGCCAGTGCAGCACTGGGGACACTGAGATTCTGCAGCGGCGCTGGCGTCTGCCACGGATTCTAACTGGGCCATCTGGTGATCCAGCAGATTAAAGAAATTCTCAATTCGATCTGTGGGTACGGCCGAATCGCAGTTCAAGCAGAGAGTTAATCTGTTCCCAGGTTGCAGATGTAAGCGCCTGAAAGAGCCCGGCAACTCGTGGTCGCACATGGGACAGTAGGCATAGCCCTCCCTCTCAGCCACTGGGAACTCGCAGCACTTGCACACTCGAACAAATGTATTAGCGATGGAGTCTCTAGCAGGGTTAAAGCGTTCGATTTTGACGAATTTTTCTGGATCCAGATTGCCGCACAGGCAGATGAAGTAGCGCTGAGATGCTGGCCTCGGGGACTGGTGAGGATGGGACAGCAATGTAGCCGAGTCGCTGACACTTCGATGCATTGAGCTTAAACAGAACTGGAGTGAAATTGGGATACAACTCTTTTATTCCTGTCTTCTTCTAACTTCCAATATTGGCAGATTGAATTTGGACCCCAGATACCAAATTTGTACCCTGTTTTCCTAGCTGGATGCCATTTACTTTAAGTAAGAGATCAAGACTATGTAGAATAAGTGGCTACCCAATTAAAGTTACCCTTTAAAGTTGTGAAAGTCAATACACCTTTAGCTAAGAGAAGGCTGTCTGGCTAGCTAAGTGTGTCCAACCCTAGCTAGACAGGCTAAAAGGAGTTGACCAGCTAGTAGAGACTATAAGCAAGCAATTTAATCCAAGATAGCAAAAACACATGCATTTTGAGCCTCACTGCTAGTTGTCTATGGTAAAAAGTGTGTCAAACCGGCAGGCAATTTAATCCTTGGAGCATTCATTTAAGCACTATCTTGCTAGGCCTTTTCATTTATTTCATCCATGCCTCCAACCAAACCAACCAGGAAGCTCCATATGAAAAAGTTACAAAGTAAAACAAGGTTCAGCAAGAAAAAGTTCACTTAACAAAACCTACATATAAAAAAACACATGATAGAAAAGTTTTGAATGTATATTTAGACTTTAGTAAGTTACATAATCACTTTCCTAGCAATGCAGCCTGTGTGAATTCTTGCCTACATGCTAAATTGACAATGCTTCTATTGTTATCACCTCTGTTGATAGCATTGATTATCAATCTATGCTTTTCATTGCTAATCTTAGCATTTTGCACAGGTGGCACTCCAGCATCTTTGGCAGCGATTCCATTGATGTTTTCAAAAATGGTGCTGGCTTGGTCACTTTTGTCTGACATATTAAAAAAACTGAGAGTGGAATAGCATATACAGCACTGTTTATGGATTTTAGTGCTTAAATGAATATGCCAAGGATTAAATGCCAGTTTCATACACTTTTTACCATAGACAACTAGCAATGAGGCTCAAAATGTGTGTTTTTGCTATCTTGGATTAAATTGCTTGCTTGTAGTCTCTACTAGCTTGCAAAATGCTATAATATAGCATGATTGGCAATCACAATATGGTAAGCATATTGTTTAAACATATATATAGTTGCTACTTTAAACATTTATCAGAAAATTTTATAATTTAATTATAATATAAATAAGCCTTCATCTTATCTTTGCATATGCCTTTACTTTCATGCTTTTGAATGGTTATTCTAATAGGACTATAATCTAGATCATGGCAGATTTATGCCAAAATAAAAATTGTTTTTTTCTATTTATGCCAATATAATTTAGGTCATGCCAAAAAAATTGTTTGTATTTCTTTTAGAAACAAAAGTTTTAGTGCAATGTAAAGCATTAATTTTTCCATATATTTTTATTAGGCTTATTTGTTTCACTTTTATTTTTTCTATAAGTTACATTAAAATATTCTTGTTTCCATATAGAATACTTTAAGAAAAGCTATTTTGACAAAATTTAGCTACACCATATATGTCAAACCTAAAATTCTATATGCCATGCATACTCCAAGCTCCAACCAAGATTTGTAGGAAGAGGCAAATGTATACCAGAGTATTTTAAATTCAAAAAGAAATAAAACATTACTTAAAAGAATTATTTATACTATAAAAATGTAGTATAGAAACTAGCTTATTAGACATTAATTTTCATTTCATTTTAATTTTTTAATTTGCATTTGCAATTAAAAGTTAGATTTTGAACACAATTTAATATTTAACTAGGCCTATTAGGCCTTAAGTAATATAATAGACTAAAGTCAAGATTTAAAAATTATAAAATATATTGGTAATCAATAATCAAGTTGATCTACCCTATTGGAACATTCTAAAACATGTTTAGGTGCCCTCGTACGCAAGTAAGTGCACAGACAAATATTGATCTCAAGCCCATAGCAGCACAGAATCACAGGAAACACAATTTCAAAACTAAGCCACCTAAATGTTTTCAGTTTTTTATTGCTTTGTTCAATGGTAGAAACAGAATAAATCACAGAAAAAGTCCCCCGCCATGCCTAAAAAACGCAATCTTAAAATAAATTTGCCTCTGACAAAGTGACGAAGTCGCCAAGTCAGTAGGGGTACTATGCATCTGTCTGATATCCAACCGACGAGGGCGCACAGCTAGCACGGGAATTTAAAGTGCAATTTTCGGTTTCGAGGACATTAGCAAAAACAAATGTACACTTCTAAAGTCAGTTGAATGAAAAAAGGCCATTTATTTCATATTGAGGGCCTATTATAAAAATCTTATCTATTTTTACACAGAATTTTATTATTTCTCAATATGGTAAGATTCGCGCTATGTACAAACGTACAACGTACAATGTGTCAAAATCCGATATATAAACCCACATTTTGGGTCCACTAAACTTAGTTGGGGTCCTAGCATCTAGGTTAAAAAGCAGCGTAATCATTTCAATCCATTTTTGACATCGAGACTATTTTTTAGCGAAAAATAAACTTACGTTAGATATATTTTGTATTCAAGTGTGCTTTAATTTAATTAAAGCAGGTACTTTCAGTGTTTTAAGGACTGTATCAAGGACTATTTATAAACGACGGAATTATGAATACTATAAGTTGCATTATAATTGCTAGACAAAATTCTGAAACAACTTTTTTCGAGTTTAGTTTTGACGTTTAAACAGCTATAACAAATCTTGTCTTAGAAAGCTTAGAGCTACTCCAAAATAAAAGCTTTATTATTGTCGAAAAGCGGAAAAACAATAAAAATTGTTTTTACTAAATGTAAAGAAAATCTAGCCAACTACTATTTTGATCAAAACATAAAATGAATTTTGGGAAAACTTACGAAATCGACGGTTTCTTTATTTTTTTATCAATGAGTAAAAATTTACTGTGGAGTCTTTTAAATTCTCTAAAGTTCCAAAGTATACTTATGCTCTAAGTAATGCAATCATTTAAAAATCAAAGTTCTGAATTATGAAGTTTAAAACTTTTGTTCGATGGGCCCTACTTTACGTTTTAATTCCTTTTTCAGATTTTTTAATAATTAAGTGTTTTTCTATCATGTTATGATTTGATGCCGTGCTAAAAGCAACGTAAACATTTTAAACTGAAGCTAGAGGAATTTAGCTACTGCCACAGTAGGTCATGTCATGGTTAATCTAATTAAATCACTATTAAAGTCTCACTCAAGATTGAAAGATATTTGACTGGATGCATTTAGTGATTTATGTACTAGAGGCTGGTAATACTCGTCTTTACTCGAATCATCCGTTTTAAGTAAAGTAACTCATTCAATCAAAACTCAACTAACCAAGATTGAACTAGAAGTGTCAAGTCAAGCTTTAGTTTTTAATGCAGTAGGCCTGTGATTATGAAATAAGGGTACTCAATAAAATGCAGAATTTGCAGCATACATCAGAATCAAAATGGAATAATACAGTAAAATGCAAATGGGTAAATTGCTGAATGAACTGAGAATTTCACTAACTACAAGTAAAATGTGAATGCAGGGTCGCCAAAGTGCACTATAAACTATATAATCCTATTTTATAACAATAAAACCTTTAAAATTTGACTAAACTGCTAAAAAGAAAATTATATTTTAAATACCCATCAAGCATTAGCCATATTATTCATAAGGTAACCTATATTTATTACTTTGAGTAGGCCTAATAGAAGCTGCTATTTCTTGCTTAGTTTGTAGGCCTATTAGTTAAATTTAAAATAAAAATTATAGTTATACCTTTAGTTAAATTATTTAATATAGGCCCTATAAGATATAGTTAAAAATTATAGTATACAGAATCATACTTATTTTAACTATCTTTTTAATATGGTTAGGCATATATTGCTAGGCCTATAAGTATAACTATATTTTTCTAAAGAATTTTTTTAGAAATAATATACTAGGTTGTCAATTGTATAGTAGCATACACTGGAACATGAATCCTAGCTCATGTAAATGTACGCCAGTGAATGCCAAAAACAAAAAATTTCCCAAAAATCTACACCAAAAATTCCTCCTAAAAGGTCATTTGGTTTTCATAAATAGAGTTTTTGAAAAAAGCCTTTTGTACAAAAGGTCTTTTTAAAATATTACAAATATTTTCATTTTAAACAAACTTAAATTATATCTATATTATGTAAAATTTATGCTCTTAACAATAATAATACTAATTTTCTTTATTGTTAATTTTAAAGAAGCAAAAAGTTTATCATTGACTTTCAGATTTCTAGAGAGTTCCAGTATACATGCATACAATCCACAACCTGGGTAATATATAGTAGGCCTATCAATTTAGAAAGTATGATATATTTTTGATTCTTATATTTTATATTTTATTTTAAGTAGATAAAATCAATAGTTCATTCTATAATTTATCATTTTGCTATATATTCTACATTTTGGTATTCTATTCTATATTAATTCTACTATAGATTCCACATTTTGGCATGTTATTCTATTCCAATTCAGCTATGGATTCTATATTTTTGCATGTTATTCTAGTCTAATTCTACTATGTATTCTACATTTCAGTAGGTAGCTTAAATTTATATAAGGAGTAGTTAATAATATTAGATATCAATTTTTTTAATCTTTGGTTTTTTAGCTGATTTAGACTAATTTTGATGCTAAATCTAAATGTAAATTCAATCAAGTCTAGTTTTTTAGCATGCAAAGTTTTAAATATTTGATTTGGTTGTATAAAACTAATTTCTTATTTTTATAGATGGTAGCAAATCAATTTTCTAGACGTTGATTTGCCAAAAGTAGGCTATTTTGGTAAAAGTTTTATAATATGGTTCCATTACAAAACAAACAAATAAACAATTAAACAAATAAATTTATATATAATGTTAAAATGTTAAAGTATTCAATATTAAAGTGATCCTATTTGATAAATTTGATGACTTTTTGAAGCAAAAATAAGGAAAATTAGATAGTTCAAAATATTTTTGCCTTTAGCACTTCTATTTGGTTTCTTGTAGGCAAACAAAAAAACATACATCAAAATTTTGCCCTTTTAATTATTATTGTTACTCTTAGTCTATAATTCTCAGGGTCTCCCAGATCTTGGCTCATTCAGGGTCAATTGCAACTGCTCTTGAACTAATCCTACTATTTGTACATAATGCACTGGTACTATGCATCCTTGTTGTACATATCTACAAGCTGCCAATGGAATTATGCAATTGGCATTCTTTGTAGCCATTCAGTTGTATTGTAATACCACTGCTTGTTGTGTAGGTTTCTCCTATAACTGCGACATTGGCCAAGGAAAGAAAACAGTAGTGATGAGAATTGCAATGATGACAATAAGAAAAGTTCAAATAGCTCAAGTGCATAATAAATGATTGCTGCTAGCTGCAAGGCAGCTATGGTAACAGCTGTAGCTGTTAAATCAATGTCTGTGGTAGAAATTGATCAATTATACCAACTATTGGGATGCCCCTTATAATGTTTCTCATTGTTCCTTTAAAACTTATATTTGACTTATAAATAGAAAATTGAAAGTTAGTCCATATTTAGAATAACTTTGATAGCAATTTATGCAAAATAAATTATTTAACTATTATTTAGCACTATTGGCAAGTGATTGATAAGTAGAGAGATGGGTATATTAATAACTGAAATATTCATATTTGTTATTATTTGGTATTTGAATCAGTTCTATTAAATATTTGAATAGAAGCAACTCATAAACGCACACTAATGCATAGATATATACATATATATAGTCATGCATAAGCATATGCTCATATAGGAGTTTATAATGGACCTACTTTATTTATTGTTAGAAATAAAAACTTTATTATGCCTTGGCATCATGATCATTATTTGCATAAGTAAACCCAAGCTGAGATTCAAAAAATTTAGCCCCAACTTAATATGATTGCACATAGAATTAAGCATAGGCTATGGGCATTTAACAGTGCCATAATAGACTATAGGGCTATGGCCCTTGGCTCTTAACAGTTGGAAACTTAGTCAATTCTTTAGTTACAGAACTTGAATTTTTTGGATTCTAACCCAACTAGAAACAAAATTTATATTAATTTTATACAAAAATTGATTTGTAATTATAGATAAAACTCTTGATTATTGGACATATATGTAGACTTTTTATGTATTTTAACTTTGCCTTTTTTGAAGTATATTTAAAAATTAATAAAATGCTATGGACACTCCTGTCTTTGGTACTGATCATTTTTTTATACTATGGTATAAAATAAGCTTTTTGTTTTTTTTATTGCAAGAAAGTATAGAATTATGTCTTCTTTCATCTCTTATATACCATTTACAGATTTAATGCTCAGGAATCTTGCTGGATTATATTGATAGATTGCTTTTTGAGGAAATTGACTGTATCTGCCCTATGAGTTTGGTTATAGTATTTGTATAGTATTAGCAGCCGTATGTTTGTTATGGCTTAGCTAGATTTTTTACTCAAAGAGTGAAATCATGATCACTATGTAGGCCATAAAAGCTGTTAAGTAAAGAAAAAAATTAAAATTCCCATTTTTCAGAATCAAGACAAACAGAAACAGCTACTGGTGAGACTGGCATTGTACTTCTTCGCATCAGGCAGAAATATTGAGGCTAAAATTTTCTAGCGTAATTCTTTTTTTAATTGAAAATTTGACTGTCTACAAAAACTCGACTAGATCGGGCATGAGGCAGCCAATGCTGCTGGATTGCACCTAGAGCACGAGTGTTTCTGCTCGGTCGGTCGTTTAATTTCAAATTAAATCATGTCGGCCTTGGCTGATCCAGAGGAAAAGCTTACTAAACATTTGGCTTTGATCGAGAACTCTGATTCTGTTGGTGTTAACCACGAGAACAGTGTTGACGAAGATAGCAACGAAGCTGCAGTTCGAGCAGTTGTCGAACAGGTCTGCCAGAAGGTGTGCGATGTCTGCTGCACTGTCGGCCCCAATAGCATCAGTGATCGCATCCAAGCTGTACAGCTTGAAGCCACAGCCTCAGCGCAGTCTGACAGTATTGCTGCTATTCAGCATGACTCCGTAAAAGCAATTGACGAGTCGGCATCAAGTCAGCATTCTTGTGAATCAATACCGTCTCCAGTTGCTCAGAGCACGTCTCAGGAGCGGTTTTCGCCTGGTGCCAATGAAGAAAAAACTTCTCCACCTGTAGCTAATGCAGAATCTGACTTAGATGCGGATACAAAAGCTGATGTAGAGGAGAACCTGGTGCAGGAAAAACAATCTTCTACTGAAGTAGCTTTGAGTACCAACGCTGAGCAGTTGTCTCCTGTTAAAATGGAAGAAGAATCTAGAGAGTCTCTCAATAGTAGAGAAAAAGAAGCGGGCAAGCAAACGCCTCTACAGGTCGTTGAAGCAGCAGACGAAGTGCTGCATCAATCTGAACTAGACGATCAGAGTGCTGCGCAGCAATGCGCCACATCAGCAGAGAACTTGCAGCCAATTGATCGATCGTCCAGATTAATCAATGATGAATTAGAACCAGTGAAAGAAACAATCGACAGGAGCATGGATCAAAACTCGAGACCGATCTGTTCGTCGGACGATGCTTGTAAAGAATCGTTAGAAGGCGAAAAGCCGCTTGAGGACCAACGTATTTCTCAGTCATCTGATAAGGCGCTCTCCCAAAACTCTAGTCAGACAGTTGCAAATCAGTCAATACAAGACGCGGGTGCGTCTAGTTCAAATTCTGCTAACAGTGAGCAAATTGAAGTTGCAGAACAGCAAGCATTACAGACAGAGGCCCTCATTGAAGAAACCAAAAGAAGAAAAAACTCACAAGTATTGCAAGCGTCGCCACCCGAAGATCAAGGCTTAGAAGTCGCTGCTGCAACTTCACATCAACACAATGAGCAGGAACAAGAGGGGAAGTTTTCGTCTCAGAATACCCCGTTTGCAGAATTACTTCGAGAACAATATCAATCTTCGGGTAGTAACTCGCCAACTGTTGAACTTCAACATGCTGATGTAGCACAAGTAGACGATGCATCGCAAAAATCGCAAAATCAACAGCAGTCTGATCTAGCAGAGCCCAGTGCTAAGCTTGCAGATCATTCAGAGATGGCGCTCGATTCAAATCAAGGTTCAGTTTCGTCGGAAAGTGAAGCAGAATCTCAGGAAGCAGTGCTGACTGTAGATAATTCCTCAGCAGACGAACCAGAACTAATACAAGCTGAAGCTGCAGTGGTGAATGTTTCACCGCTAGAACATTCAGCAGACAATAGCGACATCGGAGCCGCATGTGGTGCGGAAGTGGAAGCAACGACTGCTTCTGAAAGCGATCCCAGCAACACATTAAGATCTGATTCTGAATACATGGAGCCAGAGACAGTTTTGTATGATGCCCTGCACATTGAATCAGATGGCATACTAAACGAGGTTTCCCAGTTGCTGTCGGATATGTGCTCTAAAGTAGCATCATCACTGCAGCAGGGGTCGAAGGAAACTGCAAGCGATAGTGAAGATGGTGACGATCTTATGTCAGAGTTGCACGGCGGTAGAAAGTCTGGTGGCGCTACTTGCGCTGAAGGTGAAGTTGACGACTACATGTCGGAATTGTGCGGTGACGATCCATTGACTAAAGTTGCAGCAGCCGCCGCTGATGATGCAGAAGCTGACCTAATGACTGAGCTGTCAGGCAGCGGAGCTCAATTGTCAGCCGTTGTTGCAATGGGCGATGAGAGCGGCGACGAAGCTGACACAGACTCTAAACTGATTCTGTGTACTGCTACAACCGCCGCGGGTGCTGTTGGATCCAGTGATGTTGAAGTGACGGCTGAGTCTAGTGCCGAACCTATTGCCACCGCTTCGGTCATAGTTGATTTGCCATCGACCTCAACATCAGCTATTGCACAAACAGAGTCAGTTGCTTCCGCCACAGCCGATGCATTGGCTAGCATAAAAGCAATGGCAGTGATGGCTTCAGCTGGTTCAGGATCTTCCGCAGACGAATTGGCCGCTCTTAAGCGACGCCTTGAACAATTGGAAGCTGAAAACAGGATGCTGAAAGAGAGCATACAGCCGGCAACAGCTGAACCAGCTCAGGCTGTTGTTGCTACTGTTGTCACCTCAACTACCAGTGCTGTAGTGAGTGGCACAGCTGCCAGCGGAAACTCAGGCACGCAGCAGCATCAACAGGCTGATTCTAGCGGCAGTCCGCAGAGTTTCTCTTCGTACGATTCAAGCTCACAGAATTATATTCCTGCCGGCGGCTTTCTTAAGAGTCTTAGTGAGATTGAGGAGTCTGGCGGCGCCGTCAGTGGTGGATGCACCGAGACACCGTCGACTTCCGCCTCGTCTGCGTCTCAGCAACAGCAGGCGGCGCCGCAGTCTCTTGAAAGCGGCATAGCAACAATCGTTACAGCAGCCGCTTCTGTGCCGGCTTCCACCGTGGCTACTGCTGCCATTCAGGCGCCCGTTTGCTCGCTAAATACAGGCGTCTCCGCTGCGGCCGGTCACATTCCGGCTACTATCACGCCAAGCGGTCAGATACAGTTTATACTGCCGCCCGGCGTGTTGCCCTCCAATTTCGCCGGTCTGGCAGCTGTTCCTCAGTCTGCGTCGTCGGTAGAGCCCGCGTCAGTGACCGCCGCGTCTACCAGGGCAACAACCACAACTACATCGTCCGCTGCCAGGCCGACACCCGTTAAGCCTGCCGCACCGGCGCCTTCCAAATCGGTGCAGTCGACTTCAGCCGCCGGAGCGTCGTCGACTTCGACTCCTGCTAACAGGCGCGTGCGCACGATCGCTCCGAAGCCTATCGCTATGCGCCCCATCTTGCCGTCGCCCAGGACCGACATGAGTGCCAAGCTGCAGCCGATACAGCTGCCCGGCAGCAAAATCGCTTCATCATCTGCGGTATCCGCCACCGCCACTTTGTCTGGCGCATCAAAGAAGTCCAAAGTGTCGACGTCGGGCAAAAAGCCTATGCAGACAGTGCCGGCCTCTTCAACAGTGGCAACGTCGGCGTTGCACGGGTCAGTTCCGACTCCGATGCCCGTGGCAATGCAGCTGCCATCTGGCGCCATCGCCGCTGTCAGCCAGTCCAAGTCGTTGCCGCTAGTTGTTGGCGCTCCAATCGGCGTTTGCGGCTCGATGGCGCCGCTTCTGGCCGGGACCGGCATCCCCATGCCTGTCAATCATTCGTCCGCCGCGGCGGTGTGGGCTGCTGCCCCGCCTGGCGCCACTTTTGCCACTACCTGGGCTCCGACAGCGCCTACAGCCGTTGTGTTCTCGTCTGGCCATCCGCTTAGCGCTGGTAGTTTAGAAGGCACCGCCCTACCGAGCCACGACTTGCTAGCCATCGCTTGCCAGGAGGCCGGCCTGTCGCTCGATCTGGACCTGGGCAGTACAGTGATGATCTCTACTAGCCAGGACTCGGCCACATCCTCGGCGCCAATCATTGAAGGCGTCGGCTGCGACCAACAGTCGGAAGTGGTGGCCGATCTTAGCGGCCTGGTTGTTGATTCGCAGAACGAGTCATCTTTCCTGCACGAGCTTGGTCTTATACAGCCGCCGTCGCAGGATGAGGGTACTGCTCAACAAAATACCGATGCCGCTGTGCCGCTCTCTTCCGAGTCAATTGTTCAGTGCCCTCCTCAGCAAGAGCAGAAACAAGAGCAGGCCCAAAATCAGACTGTGCAACAGCAGCAGCATCAGGAGTGCTGGAATACAACAACATTCGATGAGTTCAACGCTGCCCTGAATGATTTCAACAGCGACTTGGTCACGGCTTCGTCGGATCCGCCTTCGAGTTCGAAATCATTGAATTCAAATCGCTCTAGTGCACCGACCGCAGCAACGAAGCCTAATGAAACCGTTGTTACTAATAGTAGTGGGAGAGAATCTTCCAAATCTGCTCCGTTGTCTGTTTCCACTGAGTCTGTTACGCAATTAGCCTCCAGTTTGACTGGCAAAAAGTCGCACGTCAAGTCAAAGGTGACTTCGCCGTTGCCAGCTCCAGCTCCGGCTTCGTCCAATACTTCCAAAGCTACTGAATCCGCGCCGGCCAGCTCGCAGGCTGGCAAGCAGCCGGCGGCTCAATCGACAAAAAATACGCCAAAGAAGAAGGCGCCGCCTGCGTCAACAACGGCAAATAAAAGATCAACGCCAAACAAAGAGCGAGAAGCGAAATCTGGCGCTCGGAAGCTGCAGGCAGATCCCAGCGGCGACGATTTAGAGCTATTTAAAGAGATTATCCCGCCGAAAAAGGTGATCCACAGCCTGTCGGAGAATGACGAAATCGAGGAAGCCGTCAAAGGCATTGTTGGCCCTTCTAGCTTAGAGGACACGATAACGGGTGTGCTGAAAGCTGGCGATGCCTCCAACCAGGAGCGGGCGGTGGCTAAGGATTCTGGCGCCAAGACCTCTGCTACTGGACCAACTTCTCCCCAGCAGCCAGCTTCTGCCTTGCCGCCTTCATCTTCATCGAATGTGCAGTGCCAGCTGGCTGACTTGTCGGCAGTCGGGGACTCCTGTCCGGTGGTGAGCATTCCAGAGAGCGCAGCTGTGCCGTTCGGTGATCCGGTTTGCCTGGCCACAGCAGAGCGGCCCGCTGCAAGCCAGGAGCCAAGATCCGGCAGCACTAAGAAAAAGCATCATCAGGACAGCAGCAGTAAGAAGCCGCCATCGGTAACCGATCAGAAGTCTTCTCAATCGGCTTCGAGTTCGAATAAGCGAAAATCTGTCGAATCTTCGTCGGGCTCTTCGAAGTCAAACAAGTTGGCGCCGGAGGAAAAGTCGCCGCAGCGCAAGGCTTCGTCAGCGGCCGCCTCTTCGCCAAAAAAAGAAGATTCCAAAGGCAAAGCGGCGTCGAATGACGGTTCCAAGGCGTCAAAGGCGTTAACTAGCCCTAAAAATACGGTAAAGGACACGAAATCGAAAGAGAGTCAGAGCCCAAGCAGATTTGAGCAGCAGCAACAGAAGTCTTCAAGTCGCAGCGCCCTTCATCGTCACAAACAGCTGGCCGAAGAAAAGACTGAAGCGCCTGCTTCTTCTTCTTCAAGTCGAAGGGATTCTAGCGAACGCAAGCAGCAGAAACACTCGAAAGATGTTAGGAAGAGTTCCGAACAGACACACGAGAAGCTGCCGAAAGCTTCAAGTAAAAGCGAAGCGACTGTAGAAGAATCCTCAGAGATCACGGCTTCTTCCTCCAAGTCCAAATCTTTGACGAATTCTTCTTTGTCAAAGAAACGCAAGGACAAGAAATCAAAATCGAATGCCAGCAGCGGCAGCAGCAGCAAGCAAGCCGCCCCGGCCAAGCCTGCCAAATCTGTTCCGCCGAGCAGCGAGCCAGTCAGGCGCAGTGAAAGATCTCGATCGACTAGCAAACCTAAATGTGACGACTCCAAGGAGACTCTCGCTACTGAGTCTCGTCGGACTCTGTCCGTTTCTACGTCCGAGTCGGCCTCAGTTGTCGGGCACAGCAGCAGTTGCAGCAGCAAAGCTGTCCGGGCGTCGCGCCGAATCGCCGCCAAGAACGTCAAGCGCCAATCGTCGCGCTCAGCGGCCGACTCGGGCAGGCTGTCCGATGTTGAAAGCTCCAGCTCCTCCTCTTCATCTTCCGACTCTGACACTGAGGAAATCGACAAGCCGGCGGGCAAGTCAAAAACAGTCGCTAAAAAATCATCGGAACCAGCCGCAGCGTCGCCGGCTGTGTCGCCGACAAAAACAGCGGCGGGTGGCAGCAGCAGCAGCAGGCTGTCCCGGCAGGATAGTGACCAGCTGCTCTATGAGCACCACCCGATGCACGGCGAACCGGTCACCAGCCGCGAGAAGCGACTGTCGGCTAGGCGCGCCCGTCAGTCCGAGCTCGAACTGCACGAAGCTGTTGAGGCGTCTAAAGTCACTGCCGGCTTTGCGTCTGCTTCTTCTAGTAGCAAGAGCAAGACAGCTGGTAGCAAGGCGGCAAATTCATCGGAAACGGATAAGCCCGATAGTAAAAGCGACAGTAAAGATAGTGAAGTTAAAGAGCCGAGCGAGGCCGCCCCATCTCACAGTCTGGAGCCGGCGCCGCTGCCAGAGCTGAAACCCGGAGAGGAAATCGCTGCGGCGCTTGAGGACGACAGCAGCGTAGCCGAAGGCTTCGGCCTGTTAGAAGCTTCCGGCAGCGGTCTGCGCGGAATCGGTGACGCGGCGCATTTCCTGTGGAACCGGGCCGTCCTGGGCGGCACCGGCGGCGTCAGCGGTAGCGGCGACGATCCTCTCGCGTCGAATTCGCAGCATCGCCGACAGAGGCCGTTGATCGAAGAGCGCAGCCCCAGTCCGCCCCCGCAGCCGTCGCTGGCGCTGGAAATCATCGCACGCGGCGGCATTGTTAGGCCGAAACCGGCCGCACAGTCGCAGCAGGAGCCGCAGCTGCCGTCGCCGCTGCTGCTGTCCTCGCCGCTGTCCGCTCGAGCTCAGCAGGCTCCGCCGCCGGAGCCGACACCGCCGCCGCCGCCGCCACCGCCTCCGGCCCCGCCAAAGCCGGCGTTCGTCCCGATGAACCTGTCCAAGCTAGAAAAGCGAGATGCTGGACGGTCGAAGGATTCGACGCCGGCGAATGCCGGGTCGACAACACCGAGCTCGTTGTCGGGGGGTTCAGCCGGGCCGGCCAGCAGCGGCGGCAGTCCAATCAAACGGAAATTTTTCTCCTCCGACCGCGAGGATCGCCGTAGGTTTCTATTCAAACAAAATTTCGGCAGCGTCGGCGCCAAAACCAGCAGCGGAGCTGGCGGCGGCGGCAGCGGCGCCGGCGGCTCCGGGTCGGGCGGCGGCAACAGCCGGGGCCAGTTCGACTTCGAGCCGGACGCTGGCGGCAAGCGGGCCAGGCGGAATCAGTCGGAGGCGGCAGCCACAGCGGCGGCAGCGGCGGCCCTGCTGGATCTGTCAGCGCAGAAGGTTGTCCCGCCACTGTCGGTGTCGGTCGCCTCCGGTTCTCAAGCGCTGTCGGACGCGCCGCCAACAGCAGACGACGACGCGGCCGCCCAAGTGCCGAAAGTTCCAAAGATATCGATTAAACCGGTGAAGCCTGACGCCGTGCCGGCTGCTGAACTGCGCCAGCCACAAGAGGCTGTCCGAGCTGCTTCATCTGATCCACAGATTCCCATCAAGCTCAAACTCAAGCTTAGTAATCAGTTGCAGCAGCAGCAGCTACAGCAGCAACAGCAACAGCAGCAGCAGCAGCAGGCTGGCGATGACGGCAAGCAGCTGGGCAAGGTCGAGCAGGCGCAGCAGCGGCCCCAGCCGAAACTCCTGGAGTGCGGCAACCCCCGGCCCATGGGCTACGAAGAGGACTATGCTCAGATTTTAAAGCAGAAAAACAAAAAACGCGAGAAACGTCAGCACCACAAAGACAAGCAGCAGCGCAAGAAAGACCGTAGAGATAAGAAGAAAAAGGCAAAGTCGGAGCAGCAGCAGGTCGAAGGTCAAGCTGACGATGCCGCCGGAGCCAAAAAGCAGGCCGAGGTGCCCGGTCGGGTGCACCCGTTCCTTGCCGAGCCATCTGCCGAACTCGACCAGGCGCCCGAGGAGGCCAGCGCTGTTAGCCAGGAGCCCCTCGATGCCTCCGGTGTCGCCGAGAACTCGGCCGAGACGCTGCACCGGGTGGCGGCATCGAGAAGCGCCGATACCGTACCCATCACCAGCCAGGAGGTTGACGCGGTGCTCGACCGAGCGGCCGATTCCAAATCCGCCACCCCCGCAGCCGCCGCCCCGACCAGCAGCGCCAGCATGATTCTGCCGAAGAAGCGCAAGATTTACCAGCCAGGAGGCGCCGATGTCTCCGCGGACGAGTTCGCCGTCTCGGCTGCCTTCGATCAGCAGCAGCTGCAGCAAATTGGCGCAAGTAGCAAGCGGCGACATCTAAACGAGTCCGGCTCCGAGGCTAACCCGGCGCCGCTGCCGTCTCAGCAGCTGCCTCCGCCGCCGCCGCCTCCTCCGTTGCCACCTCTGCCATCCGCGCACGGGTCGCAATCTCAGCAGCAGCAGCAGCAGCAAAAGAAGAAAAAAGACGATTATCGGCATCACCAGTCTAGTAGCAGCGTTTATCAGCAGCAGCAGCCGCTTCCTCAGCAGCAGCAGCTGCATCATCATCACCATCAGCACCATCCGGCCACTTCCGGCTCCACTGGCGGTGGGGGCGGCGGCAGTCTGAACTCGCCTTGGGGCGGCAGCAGCGGCTACGGCGGCGGCAACCAAGCGGACCCGAGCCCCTACGGCGCCGCCGGCCTTCACATGCCGGCCGTGGTTGAATCGTCGCCGCCGAAATCTTCGGCAAATGCGGCGCCACTTCCGCCTCCGCCGCCGCCTCCGCAGCCGTCGGCCGCCGCGGTCCCCGCCCCGTTCAATCCGTACGAGGCGGCCGCCGCTGCCGCGGCCAACACGGCAGCCTATGGCAACCAGTTCCTGTCGCAGTACGATCCCTACGGCCTGAACTTCGTCTACCAGCGGGCGCAGCAGTACTCCTCCGATTACTTCGGCTGGCAGGCCAATCATCATGCCGCTGTGGCCGCCTACGGTCACCATTTCCCGCCGGTGTTTCCGCCTGCCGCGGCCGCTGCGGCTGCTACTGGGGACGCCTACCACGCCCAGCATCACCAGCATCATCAGTCTGTGGTCTCGTCCGCCTCGGCTGCCGCAGTGGCCGCCGCCGCCGCTGCCTCCAGCGTGTCCGCTATCGGCGACAGTCAGAGCGGCAGCAGCGGCAAGCGGCACCATCATCATCAGCACGGCCAGCAGCAGCAGCACCATCATCAGCATCAGCAGCAGCAGGCGCACTCGCAGCATCTTCAGCATCATCAGCAGCTGCATCAGCAGGCAGCTCCTCAGCATCATCACGCTGCGGCTGCGGCGGCGGCTGCGGCCGCTACAAATCCATACAGGCCGCAGGATTTCTACTCGCAGACCAGTCAGCTGTTCTCCAACTTCTATCCGCCTGCTTTTGATCCCAGGCGGGCGGCTGGGCATCATCTGAACCCGTTCGGCGGCAATCCCTTCCCCTGATGATGCTGGCCCAGCCTCTCCGCCTATCACTGGCCAGCCGAGCAACTCTATGCATATCTCTGAGCTGTTGTGTATACTCTGTACAGCACAGGTGCGTTTCATTTATTTATTTCATCTTTATCTAGCTTTAGGCACCGTCTGCTTGTTTCTGCTTATGTATCTTGCATACATTTTAGTCTATATTATATATACATTGTTTACTCTGCGGTGCGAGCGTGTTTCTTTACTAGCTAACAGATTCAGCCATTCGTTGGAAGTTGACTCTTCAAAGATTTTATTTAATATTAATAATAATACTATTATTATATTAGTAGTAGATCTATGTTTTTATTGAACGCGATGCCGCACAGCCGCTGCGCAGGCAATGGAGACTCTTACAGCAAATGCAGCTATTTTGTACATAAGCCCTCCGCGTTCTGCGTATTACTAGCATACATGCAGAGAGAGAGTTGAGTTCATCGCATCCTTTGCTGCAATATTTTATATTACACGGTTTCACAGTAGTATGTTTAATCGTTTTTATTTGCTTATTCGTTACAAATTGACTTTGCGTCTTTTAAATTATTGTTAACAACAGGACAGTCGATTTTGTAAATCAAGTCAAGATTTAACGAGGAACTTTCGTATTCTGGCTGTGCAAATAGTCTTGGCCATAGACAAAATTCTACGCGTTGGGGAAGTCAAATTAAGAATTAACTTTAAGCTGCCGGATGGTCAGCAGAGCTGCTCCATGGTTGTAGCTGATTTACTTTTCAATAAAATGATGCACGACTCGTATTAAGGAGGTGCAGTGCTTTCTCTTTCAAAAAGGCCTGTTTGCAGATTTTAAAGCTAAGTATAAAATGCTCCCTTCTCGGCTAGAAGGGCTTTGCACAGCGGCGCATTAAGATTCTAGCTATAGTCTATGGTCAGCCCTGCTGACCATGTCGGCAGGAACGGAGCTTTTGTATTTCTAGCTCCGGCGCGAAAAGTTTTCAAGGAAATCTATTTTACGGAACATCGACAGTTCAAGCATTAAACAGATATAGGAGTATATGTTTGGAACTTTAACTTGGGGTGGAATTCAATCAAGGGGTTCGTTTGCGAATGACTCGGTTCTCGTGTTGACAGACTGTTGGCTGAAGTCTGGTGCAACTGTCCTACTTTTAATTACGTAGAACGCATTCAGGCACTTAATTTCTGCATCGTTGTTCCTTGTTTGTCATGCGTGTGTTATTTTTATTAAATTGTGTTTATTGATTCTCCAGTTGCTTAGTGCTTGCTTTAAACAAAATTATTTTATATATAATTTTTTCTTCTATTTGTGAATTGCAAAATTGTGGGTGCAAGTTCTGTAACCCGGACAGGTAGACACTGGCGCGATTGTTTCAAACTTGTGATATTTTCAAAAACGAATTACGTACTTTGATATATTAGAGAGAAGTTTTTCTGTTGTCCAAGTAGTTATTGCAGATTTACTGTTATATCATAATTTATATCCCCAACCTTCTTTTTGTTCACTGTTTTTGTTACTCAAGTTTTTTCTCAGCGGCAGAACAGGGGCGGGTTGCGGAAACTTCCAATTAGCATCTCTCTGGATTTCAAGCTTCTTGCTTTAGTAGTCTTTGATCTATTGTATAGCAAACCATGACATTTGGAATGCTCGCTGAATAACCATTGACTCATCAAAGCCTTCAGGCATATAATCATAACTTTTGATTTATTAAGTTTTTATCTTTTTTAATTAGTTCTGTCAAGACCAATCAAAGCTTAAACGAAAATTTAACTTTAGTTAAGGTATGTAGTCTAGTCTATGGGTCTATTGTCTATGGTCTATTCTCTATGGTTTATGGTCTAGTCTGTAGTCAATGATTAGTATTATATATATAGTCTATGGTCTTTAGTCTGGCTTATGGCCTATAGTATGTGGTCTTCGGTCTATATAGTCTATGGTCCAAATCCTGCTGTTAAATTGGAGACCTGGTTACGGCACCTAACCGTCCCTCCCCTCTGTCGTACCCAATTATTATGAATAAATGCTCGCTTTAATTGTGCAGTACATGGATCTGTAATTGGTAGTAAGCCGCGTATGCACACCATAATTATTGCTTATTATTGCTTGGATCGTGAAATTTATTTAACTTTTTTGTAATACAATAATATATTAATTATTGTTGTTGTGTAAAAAATAGTTGTTTCTCTGTTTGCTCTGCTATGCTCTCTAGTCGACTTCGTGTGTTGGCAGTTCATGAATCCCTCCACCCCACCCACACATGTGCTCTGGTTGGTTGTCACTCCGTTAAACTAATTAGTATCATGAACGATGTGTTAATTAATAATACTGTCTTTGTTATTAATATCTAAACTATTCCCTAGGAAATTAGCGAATCTCTATTTTGTGGAATCTCAAAAATCGTCCTTGTATTGTTTCAGTTGCGTAGTAACTAAAAATTCTGATTCAGCACAAGCTGTGTGGGTCAAATCGATGTTTTGCTTGAACTCGATGTATTGAGAATTTTTAGTGACCTGTTTTTAGTTTTCCAAAACAAATGAGAATAAATGGCTTGCGTCTGTCGCTAAATTTGTTAATTTTTTCTAATATGATTAGCCGATGAGCTTGGGATAAGCAAAGAAATATTCATCGTTTTGTTGCGTAATCATGTAATCCTTTCCCCCAAAGTTCCCATAAAAACTCCGTGTTTTTTTGCTCTGTTTGTCTCTGTTTCCTTTTGTTTTGTTGAATTGTTATAATCGACCTAGTTGATCGATGCTTTTTTTCTAATGAGACGCAACACACACACACCAAGTGCAAATATATGAATATAAATATATATCCTTAACATTTTATAAGCGTGTATGTGAGGGGGGTTTTAAGTAAAAGTCGCTCTCGCATAATCGCATTGTCCCGACCATAAAATTCTTTATTTGAAAAAATTCAATTAATAGTTGGTCTTGCCTTCTTTGCTTGTTGCTATTTTATTTTCAATTAGATCTCTTTCTTTAGCTAGCCGGATAGTTCTAATTGCTCGAACAGGCACCCAATCTAAGGCAAATAAGTACCCGGGATTGCCTACTGAATAGTAGCAATAAAAGGATTTTAATGGAATATACGAGCTCGTACTGTATTGTATGTAGAAATAATGATACTGTAGAGAAGTTTAAGCGAGACTATCTAAATTTGAGTTAAAAATCAACAGTAAAGTAAAACAGTAAATAAAAACGGCAGTGTATTTATAAGACATTGACGGGAGGGGTTTGAGTGCTGATAAGAAAAGGCGGGGTGGAGTGCGCGACTAAAGAAAGGCGAGATTGAAGAGCCAATCAGAAGGCAGCGAGGGAGAGAGATAAGAATAACAAGACTGAACTGGACAGAGGGAGAGAAAACAGACGATCGTGCAGATAAACTAAGAAAATCGCGACATGAACACACCAGACACCCATTTTAAAGATAACCACTCAGAGTCAGAGATAAGACAGCTCCCACAGCAATGCTTAACTATTGATATTTGCCATTTCAATTGTTAAAAAAGATAGAAAAGATAAGTGACGTGTGTCTGGTTAAAATGGTTTCTCATAATCCCAGTGCAGTATGGTGAGTCATTGCTCTACTTATGCTTAAAGTACGTACACATGTACATATGTGCATGCACGTGTCAGCCAATCAGCCGCTTGACAATGGGGTAGGCGATGGCCCACAGCAGGCAAACGGTGGCCACGAGCAGCGTTAGCGGAGCCAGGAACAGGCGGACCCGACGGTCAGCAAACAGTCGGACGGAGACACGATCCAGGCGGTCCAGCACCGTCCGGTCCTCAACCGAGGCTCGTCTGTGCTGATAATTCTCGCTTCGACTCGAGTCGGTGGCGTCCGCGGCTTCATCGCCTTGTGAGGCACCGTTTTCCTCGCATTCATTGAGTGGCCTGCGGGCCAGAGGTGCGCGGCCGAGTTTTTACATGTGTGGAGTGGTGCTTGTCTAGGGCGGGTTCTATGGGGTGGTGCTTAAAGTCTAAGGCAGGTTCTGTGGGTGGTGCCAACCCCCAAGGCACAGTGAAGTGTACATGTCTAACGATAAATAAAACTAGGGCCGCACCTAGGGCCTCAGTGTGTGCCTGTGCGTATGACTATGTACGTATCCGCGCGCTTGTGTGCCTGCTCAGGGGAGCCGGCGGAATGTTAATCGACAATGTCGTTTACAGTGCGCCGAGGTGCATACGGCTCCATTGTCTCTAATAAAAAATATGGGATGGCACTTGTCTAGGGTTGGTACTAAAAGAGGCCGTTAGGGTTAACAGTCAGAATTTGCTCACTCAGCCTCCGCTCCATCCTGCCGGCGTTGCTGCTGCCGACGGCGTCGTTCGCGCTCCCGCGCCAGCCGTTGCAGCAGCGCCGTCACGGAGCTGGTTCGCGCCACGCTGCGGCCCAGCTGCTGGAACTTGGCTCGGCCCTGCGCGTGCGGCGGATATTGGAGATTGGATGTACATGTAGCTGGGTGCAGTTCCAGCTGTTATAGTTTCAATTCATATGCAACAAATTCACAGGCTAACTGACAACCACCATTTCCTGACTGATGGGGTGCTAGCTGGATGTTTATATCGAATGTTCGCATGTTTGTGACACTGCACTAATACAATGCCCTTTTCAGATCCAAAATTTCCCAATGCTATAAAAATGGTGGCCGAAAATGATAGGAAAGCCATGTACCCCTTTCAAAAAACAAAGCAGGATATTCTAAGCGAATTTCGATAAACAATGGCACTTTTTATAGCCAATTGACGCATTGAAATCCCAAATTAATGCCACATATCCATGAAAAAGGGCACGCTTTCCTACAAAATGGCAGATTTTTATACGAAATGGCATATTTCCATACAAAATGGCACATTTTCATACAATGGCACATTTCCATACGAAATGGCACATTTTCATACAAAATGGCACATTGTCATACAAAATGGCACATTTTCATACAAAATGGCACATTTTCATACAAAATGGCACATTTTCATACAAAATGGTACATTTTCATACAAAATGGCACATTTTCATACAAAATGGTACATTTTCATACAAAATGGCACATTTTCATACAAAATGGCACATTTTCATGCCAAATCGGCTGCTAAATTCATTGAAGCGCGGCACAAAAATTACCCAAAAGTGTGGACCCACCTTCACACCGCCGGTCGCGCCGTCGACACCCGCGGCAGCGGACTTGCTGCTGCCGTACCTGCTGCTGAGCGACGAATCTGCATCTGTGTAGAACTGGTCGTCCTCCACCGCTTGACTAAAAGTGCATTCGCGGATTTATTGGGCCGGAATCAACCAGTGCTGATCAATAATGGATTAGAACTTATGCTTTTCTGCTCCCAACCGCTGCACACTCACCGGAGCAGCTCGAGTTCGCCGGACATTTTCTCCTTGTCAGTGCGCAGCTCCTCGCTGTGCCTGAGGATCAGGTGGAATGCAAAGTTCAGCCTGCACTCCTGCGGGCGTGGGAGAGGTTCAACTCGTAAGGGAAGCTGGAGCGACTGCTTGACTCGTTTTAGTCAAGTAGGGGAGAGGCAGATTCAAGAAGCGAGGAGCTGCACCGACCTGCTCCACAGCGCCCAGAGTTTGAGCAGTCCTGCTCAGGCCCGCTCCTATGTCGGCCAGCAGCTGTACTGACCGACTCGCCTCGGCGGCTGCTTCACCAGTGCCGGCCAACGCAGCTGAGTCCAGCAGTTTGAGCAGCTTCCCCAGTTCCTCATCAAAGTTGGCCTCCAGGCTCGCCCTGGCCAGGCCGGCTCGCCTTGCCCGCTCGCTAATCGTAGCCGCATCGTTGGCAAACGAAATGGCGAGGTCGCGGATTCGATCCTCGACTGCCGGATCGTTAGCCGACGAGGTTGGCGTTTCGGGCTCATCGGCGGCCGGGCCCTCCATCCTGTAGCGGCAGTTGGGGTCTACGATGGACACGGACTCGTTGGCCGCTCGCAGCTCGGCGAGAGACGCTGGCAGCAGGCCCAGTCTGGCCAGGCGAGAGTTCGGCAACGGGGGGAACGCGGACTGGCAGCCTTCGAAGCTGAACTGAAGCTCCGAATGGGGCGGCTCGTTGAGCAGGGAGTCGCTGGCCAGCGGTCGCTCTTCGCTGTCTCCGACTGAGGTTGCTTCCGAGCTGCCTGGGGACGAGAGCTCAAGGCTGGTTCCTTGCGAGGCCGGGTCTGAGCTGACTGAGGAAAATAGCTTCAATCTGGAGTGGTGGGAGCCGGCAGGATCAAAGCGAACTGAGGTGGCGGCTGGCTCTGGCGGGCTGTCGGCAGGATCAAAGCGAACTGAGGCGGCGGCAGGCTCTGGCGGGCTGTCGGCAGGATCAAAGCGAACTGAGGCGGCGGTGGTGGCGGCGGCTGGCTCTGGCGGGCAGCTTTTATTGCCACTGTCGGCAGGATCAAAGCGAACTGAGGCGGCGGCGGCGGCTGGCTCTAGCGGGCTGTCGGCAGGATCAAAGCGAACTGAGTCGGTGGCGGCTGGCTCTGGCGGGCTGCTTTTATTGTCAGTGTCGGCAGGATCAAAGCGAACTGAGGCGGCAACGTCAGATAGCTGTGATTTTACTTCATTCTGTAAAATTAATATAGATAAACTTAGGGTAGACGAGAAACAGATTTAAGATAGACTTGAGCTGTATACCTTTTGATCACATTGGTCCCCCCAGCGGCTGATTGTGGTGCGGTTGTGGCAGCTGCATGTATCAATTAGATGATACTCGTAGCTTTGCTCGGCACTTTGAATCAGGTCAGCAAAGAGGGCCAAGCCTGCTAACATTAGCTGGCCGCGGCTAAGAATCTTCTTCGGACGGGGTCAAAATATCGCCACGAAAACCTTAGGGGCCAGCTCAATAAACCTGCCGCTTAAATAGACTCAAGGCCACTTTAAAAGACTGTCTGTATTTAGATGCATGGGGACAGACACAGCTGTTGTGGCAAGCCCGCAGGTGCCCGCAGTAACTCACCGTTCCAACAGATGCCTGAGACGATGATACCCCTGAGCTGGGACTGAAAGAGAATGAGATAGATAGTTGGGTTGCTTGACGTACTGGCTTTGAGAGCTGCCGCCCCCATCTTTTATGATTCGGTCCCGTCTCAAAGTAGTAGCGCAAGTCTGCGGCATTTTTAAATACTATAGTAGCTGGCTTTAACATACTGCTAACAAATTAGCCATTGTGTTTTAGATTGTCTGTTATGATCTACTTCTCCTGGCTACTTTAAGTCTCCTCTCTATCTGTCTCACTACCTTCATAGCTCCGTCTCTTACACTCGTATCTCACTCATCATTTTATTATCAAAATTTGACACTTTTTAAAGGTTAACTCAGACAGCGATACGAAAAGCCCAGCATACCTAATAGATCTGGCAGCGCTTCTCACGGTGGGGTCCGCCATGGCTTTGGGACTGCACTGGCTGCTCTCAGCGTCTGCGGGTTTGTAGCTTATTAGTCTGTCTGTCTGTCTGTCTGTCTGTCTGTCAATCTGTCTGTCTGTCTGTCTGTCTGTCTGTCTGTCTGTCTGTCTGTCTGTCTGTCTGTCTGTCTGTCTGTCTGTCTGTCTGTCTGTCTGTCTGTCTGTCTGTCTGTCTGTCTGTCTATCTATCTATCTATCTATCTATCTATCTATCTATCTATCTATCTATCTATCTATCTATCTATCTATCTATCTATCTATCTATCTATCTATCTATCTATCTATCTATCTATCTATCTATCTATCTATCTATCTATCTATCTAAACTAAAATTGCAAATAAAGCTCTTACCGTGGACCTTGGCAACCGGAGTCAAGGCGCGCTGTTTCCTTGGCTAAAACACAAGTGAACAAAAGGTGCTGTTTCAGTTTTACGCATAATCTATCAGCTGCACGCAGCCAAAATCGCTTTTTTCCAGCCACTTTCTTTTATATTTATAACCCTGTCTGGCATTTTAGCAAGTGCGAAATTCAACTGCCACTCGAGTTCTCAACAGTTCGAAGCTTTGTTGCTGAGCGGAGTGTTCTGCGCATGAGCTGGTCGTCAGGTGTGCAGCCAGCCAGCCTGCCTGTGCTTCTCTGCCCCTAGAAGAGCGCTATCGCTCAGATCGACCAGCGCGCAGTTCTTGACGGGAAGTTCATGCAAATTGACTGGCAGCAGACTGCAGGCGCGGTTTCTGGCGCAAATTGAGAACCGAATTTGAAGCACAGGCAACGCTTGCTTTTGGTCTCGACCGTGTTTCTTGCTGGCAGCATTTGACTGGCATTTTCAATTGCATGCAATTGCCAGCTCGCAATGTGCGATGTGCTGGGCAAGAAAACCGCCTAACGCTCGCTGAGTAAATTAATAAGCGGTCACGATTCCAGACCCCCAATTCCAGACCCCCAATTCCAGACCCCCAATTCCAGACCCCCAATTCCAGACCCCCAATTCCAGACCCCCAATTCCAGACCCCCAATTCCAGACCCCCAATTCCAGACCCCCAATTCCAGACCCCCAATTCCAGACCCCCAATTCCAGACCCCCAATTCCAGACCCCCAATTCCAGACCCCAATTCCAGACCCCAATTCCAGACCCCAATTCCAGACCCAATTCCAGACCCCCAATTCCAGACCCGATTCCAGACCCCCAATTAAAAGACCCCCAAATCCAGACCCCCAATTCCAGACCCCCAATTCCAGATTCCCAATTCCAAGTCCCCGATTCCAGATCCTCGATTCCAGATCTTGAATTCCAGATCCCCGATTCCAGATCATGAATTCCAGATCCCCGATTCCAGATCATGAATTCCAGGTCCCCGATTCCAGACCCCCCAATTCCAGGTACCCAATTCCAGGTCCCCGATCCCCGATTCCCCATTCCAGATCCCCGGTTCCAGATTCCCCATTCCAGATCCCTGGTTCCAGATCCTGTTCCTTGATCCCAGATCCTGGATCTTCTAAAATTCATCAAAATCCCCAACCGTAACTCCTTTATCCTGGTTTCTCATCCAGGATTCATGCTCCGTGGTATCTGATCAGCAGATGCAACGATCCCATCAAGCCAGGAGACATAGCTACCTTGGCGTCCGTCAGAGCCTCCAGGCCAAGCGCTGGATAGCGGATGTCAGCGCAGTTCCGTCTAGCGGCCCGAAATCGTCCAGTCCGACTGCCAGTTGACTTCGAGGACGTTGGAGTTCTGATGGCGCCGCAGTGAATGGGCGGGGAGTGACAGCTGGCTGTTTCACGAAGGCCGGATGATGGGAGAAAATTGACATTTATTAGGAATCAATCACTAGCTACAAAAAAGACATCGACAGTTAAAGTAGGCTTTACAATTGTACCTGTGCAGCAGGTCCCACTGCAGTGGCGGCACTTGCTATGGCATTCGCAGTCCACTTGTTGTACCTGCCGATATAGTGGGGGCGAGTTACGCTGGCTGCAACAGACTGCTTAGTGAACCCGCTGTCTCACCCGTCTCACCCCTGTCTCACCCCTGTCTCACCCCTGTCTCACCCCCATCCTGTCTCACCCAGCCTGTCTCACCCCAACCTGTCTCACCCCAGCTAGTCTCACCCCAGCCTGTCTCACCCCAACCTGTCTCACCCCAACCTGTCTCACCCCAACCTGTCTCACCTCATCCTGTCTCACCCCAACCTTTGTCATCCCAACCTGTCTCACCCCAGCCTGTCTCACCCCAGCCTGTCTCATCCCATTCTGTCTCACCCCATCCTGTCTCACCCCAACCTGTCTCACATCATCCTGTCTCACCCCAACCTTTGTCATCCCAACCTGTCTCACCCCAACCTCTCTCACCCCAACCTGTCTCACCCCAACCTTTGTCACTACCGTCATTTTCCACCACTCTACCTCCCCTCTCTCTGTTGCCATGCAGCCGCCAGACCTGTCGCCACTCGGTGCGAATGCAGCCCTCAAGCGCTTCGAATTTCTTCAACAGGCCGTCCCGCACAATCCCGGCTGAGGCGTCGAGACGCTTCGACAATTCTTGCAGCTCCCGCCGGTACCGGTCCCGCTCCTCTGAAAAGCGATCGGAAATGGGCAGGATGGGTGACCGGAAATGGACAGTATGAGTGACCAGAAATGGGCAGGATGGGTGACCAGAAATGGACAGTATGGGGATGGGTGGCCGAAAATGGGCAAGAAGGGTGGCCGGAAATGGACAGGAAAGGTGGCCGGAAATGGGCAGGAAAGAAAGGTGACAGGAAATAGACAGGAAAGGTGACCGGAAATAGACAAAAAAGGTGGCCGGAAATGGACAGGAAAGGTGACCGGAAATGGACAAGATGCGTGGCCGAAACTGGACAGGATGGGGGGTCGAAAATGGACAGGAAAGGTGGCCGAAAATGGGCAGGAAAGAAAGGTGACCGGAAATAGACAGGAAGGGTGGCGGAAATGGACAGGAAGGATGGCTGGAAATGGAGAGGAATGGTGACCGGAAATGGAGAGGAAGGGTGACCGGAAATGGAGAGGAAGGGTGACCGGAAATGGAGAGTAAGGGTGACCGGAAATGGAGAGGAAGGGTGACCGGAAATGGAGAGGAAGGGTGACCGGAAATGGAGAGGAAGGGTGACCGGAAATGGAGAGTAAGGGTGACCGGAAATGGAGAGGAAGGGTGACCGGAAATGGAGAGGAAGGGTGACCGGAAATGGACAGGAAAGGTGGCCGAAAATGGGCAGGAAAGAAAGGTGACCGGAAATAGACAGGTAGGGTGGCCGGAAATGGACAGGAAGGGTGGCCAAAATGGACAGGAAGGGTGGCCAAAATGGACAGGAAGGACGACCGGAAATAGACAGGAAGGGTGACCGGAAATGGACAGGAAGGGTGGCGGAAATGGACAGGAAGGATGGCTGGAAATGGAGAGGAATGGTGACCGGAAATGGAGAGGAAGGGTGACCGGAAATGGAGAGGAAGGGTGACCGGAAATGGAGAGTAAGGGTGACCGGAAATGGAGAGGAAGGGTGACCGGAAATGGAGAGGAAGGGTGACCGGAAATGGAGAGGAAGGGTGACCGGAAATGGAGAGTAAGGGTGACCGGAAATGGAGAGGAAGGGTGACCGGAAATGGAGAGGAAGGGTGACCGGAAATGGACAGGAAAGGTGGCCGAAAATGGGCAGGAAAGAAAGGTGACCGGAAATAGACAGGTAGGGTGGCCGGAAATGGACAGGAAGGGTGGCCAAAATGGACAGGAAGGGTGGCCAAAATGGACAGGAAGGACGACCGGAAATAGACAGGAAGGGTGACCGGAAATGGACAGGAAGGGTGGCCAAAATGGACAGGAAGGACGACCGGAAATAGACAGGAAGGGTGACCGGAAATGGACAGGAAGGGTGGCCAAAATGGACAAGAAGGATGACCGCAAATGGACAGGACGGGTGACGGAAAATCCCACTGAATGGGGGAATTTTACCTTTCAGCTGCTCGTAGGTCTCCTCAGCTCTCTGGACTCCTGCAGCTTCATCAGTACTGTTGGCCATCAGACAACAGGAGCGTCTTCATTGAAATTCAAACTATAGCCATTTTCTGCAAAATAATTTTGCTACAATTTTAAGCATGATTTCGCATGCGAGAAAAGAGACAAGATGCAGGAGCACACGAGGCTTTGAGTAGCAGACAAGGCAGGTTAAGCAAGTTTTTGTAGCAATCTGTACGTCTGCACCTGAGGTTGGCATGGTTGAGAAGCGACTCACTCACTGGCCTGACACGATGTGAGCAGCGGTAGGAGAGAGACACACACACACAGCTCGTAAGTAGCAGACAGACAATGAAACCATCTGCATATGCAGTTATAATAATTGACTGCCACAGTAAAAATTGTTTATCAATTTACCAAACATTTTTACTTACATAAAAGATCGCGAAAATTAAGAATTGGTGTAGAAAAAATTGGCAAAACAGAATATGAACTGACAGTTGACTTGGTTGCTAGTTTAAGTTGAGATCGAATAATTTTTGCTCATGCCTATCTGCACAGAGTACAAGTCAGATATTGATAAGACAGAAAGGCAGGAGGAGGCCTGTCTACGCATTTTCTGCCTTCGCTGATTGCATAAATTCGTGCAGGTAAAGACAGGCAGATCGAAAGAGTAAGAGTGAGATAAAGGAGAAAGAGAGGGGGTCGTCTCACAAGCTCGAAACTTCACGAGGGAGAGAGAGGGAAGGAGAAGGAGAGAGAGAAAAGGGAGAGTAGAGAGATGGAGGGAGAGAGACTGTGAGGGAGAGAGAGGGAGGGAGAGGGAGAGAGAGAGGGGGAGGGAGAGAGAGGGAGAGAGAGGAGGGAGCGAGAGAGAGGGAGAGAGAGGGAGGGAGAGGGAGAGAGAGGGAGAGAGAGAGGGAGAGAGAGGGGGGAGGGAGAGAGAGGGAGAGAGAGGGAGGGACAGGGGAGAGAGGGAGGGAGAGATAGGGAAGGAGAGAGGAAGGGAGAGAGAGGGAGAGAGAGGGAAAGGGAGGGGGAGCAGGAGAGAGAGGGAGAAAGAGAGAGGGAGAGGGAAGGCTAGAGAGGGAGGGAGAGGTAGGGAGAGGTAGGGATAGAGAGGGAGGGACTGAAAGGTCAGTTTTAATGGTACAGATTTTTCTTTTACTGCAATTAAATGATCAAAAATTAAATCAGGGCCTTCGTGCTTGAATTCCTGGATTTTTACCTAAACTGGGTAAAAGTGCAGACAGTTATTATACTACCGATATGTTTTGTAAACAGTTTAAATGCACTATTAGTTGAAATTTGGACGAAAACTGGCTCTCAAGCCAGATTCAGCTCATGATTTAATTATTTTTTCATGGTCTCGTAAATTACAGTTACACGTTGCTGATTGCACTACTAACTTTAGTAAAATGCCAAAAATATGCTGAAGATCAACTCACCAGTTCGATGGATTATCTTTTAGCCATAATGAGTGACACACCCACTCGTTGCATGGCTTGGGGGTTAGCCCCTATGGGCGAGAACCGTAGGCTCCAAATGAATGCGGAATCGAACCCATGAAACACTTTGGCGCATGAAAGTCAACTGCTTAACGATTTTGCCTGCAACGTAGCAAATGGATTGAATCTGCTGTTTTGTGATTGGCTGACAACTATAGGGGAGACAGGCAGAGAGAGGCCTTGAAAGATTCTGCTGTGTTTAATCCCACTCGGGTTCTCTTGCGGCTTGAATTGCATTAGTAGCGAAGAAGCCCAATCAAAGGTCGATATTTAGCAGCTAGAAGGCCGAGGCCGAGCTCCTCTTACCGGCAGCTAATTGCACCGAATAGTTGAATAGTCAGTCTCAGGACAGCAGCAGTCATGCAGAGCCACTCGCCGGCCCAAAGCCGACCAATTTTGTCGATTTGTCGACTGGCATCTGCCGAGCATCTGTCAGCGGCCTCTTCGATACAGGAGCAGGAGCAGGAGCAGGAGGAGCCGGCGACCCAGTCTCTTGAAAGGTAATTTGTAGGAGTTCTGCTTTCAGGTAGGGTGGATTTCAGGTAGGAAATGAGTAGGGGTAGAAGAGATGAGTAGGAGTAGAGGAGATGAGTAGGGGTAGAAGAGATGAGTAGGAGTAGAGGAGATGAGTAGGGGTAGAGGAGATGAGTAGGGGTAGAAGAGATGAGTAGGGGTAGAGGAGATGAGTAGGGGTAGAGGAGATGAATAGGGGTAGAAGAGATGAGTAGGGGTAGAGAAGATGAGTAGGGGTAGAAGAGATGAGTAGGGGTAGAAGAGATGAGTAGGGGTAGAGGAGATGAGTAGGGGTAGAAGAGATGAGTAGGGGTAGAGGAGATGAGTAGGGGTAGAAGAGATGAGTAGGGGTAGAAGAGATGAGTAGGGGTAGAAGAGATCCGTCACCCACCAGTATTAAACACAGAAAATGAATAAATAGAAACACTTGTTTGTTATAGTTAGCAGCACATTAAAAACTATTTTTGGTGATTCAAACAAGAACAATGAACTTTCCGGTGTAGCAACCAAGCACACTGAGCCCCAAACCCAACCTCCAACCGCAGTTGCCTCCAGCCGTCTCGGCAGACACTCAAAGCCAGCCGCCGCAGCAGCAGTTCCAACGGCGGCCCGACAGTCGAGCAGCGAAGCCGCTCCTCAGGACTGAAGCTGCGCACCGCCGTTGCCATCGGTCCATCGCTTCGTTGGCAGCGTCGGCAGCTGCGCACCAAGCAGGATCTCGGCTTCCTGCGCAGTCTTGCGAGGTTCTTCGACAGCACCTCGCTGCACGGCGTCAACCGCATATTCGACGGCGACGGCATGCGGAGTCCCTGCCAGCTGGTCTGGCTGGCCATCGTCTGCTCCGCCACGCTGGGCCTCTGCCTGCACATCGGCCAGGAGATGTCGCACTACCTCAGCTATCCGCTGTCCAGCTCCCAGCGCCTGGCTTTGAACAGCTTCAGCTACCCGGACCTGACGCTGTGCGATCCCGAATCGCCAATCAGAACTCGCTCGGTCGTCCTCGGCGAGCTCGGCTCCGCCAACGACAAGATTCAGAATGTCACCGGCATCTGGTCGGACCCGGCCTACAGACCCATGTGCCGCTACGAGCACCACTTCAACTTCAGCCAGGTGGGCATCCGGCCGCTGGACACCGTGGTCCACTGCCAGTACAACGGCAACCCCTGCAGCTGGCGCAACTTCACCGTGTTCTTCGACAGGGCCTACGGGAACTGCCTGACGTTCAAGCCGGCCGACAGGCGGCTGCGGCGGGCCGACATGGCATCTGGACTCACCCTGCTGCTGTACCACCCGGCTGCCGATACGGCGCTGGAACGGAGCGGCCGGGTTGGCAAAATGGGCTACAAAATGCGAGTGCGAGAGATGGCCTTCCAGGTGCGGCTTGTCAATACAGTATTGATGGCTTGCTAGTCTAGCCTACAAGTGGATTGCTAGTCTAGCCTACAAGTGGATTGCTAGTCCAGCCTACAGGTGGATTGCTAGTCTAGCCTACAAGTGGATTGCTAGTCTAGCCTACAAGTGGATTGCTAGTCTAGCCTACAAGTGGATTGCTAGTCTAGCCTACAAGTGGATTGCTAGTCTAGCCTACAAGTGGATTGCTAGTCTAGCCTACAAGTGGATTGCTAGTCCAGCCTACAGGTGGATTGCTAGTCTAGCCTACAAGTGGATTGCTAGTCTAGCCTACAAGTGGATTGCTAGTCTAGCCTACAAGTGGATTGCTAGTCTAGCCTACAAGTGGATTGCTAGTCCAGCCTACAAGTGGATTGCTAGTCTAGCCTACAAGTGGATTGCTAGTCTAGCCTACAAGTGGATTGCTAGTCTAGCCTACAAGCACTACAGTCATGATGGCTTTCTAATCTAGCTTATTACGAGCGTAATTCGCAAGCTTGTTTATAACAAGCTAATAAGCCAGCAAAAGATGTATAACATTGATTGTCCTTCTGCTCCTTCTTAACTCAGAATGCCAGACTATTGGATTTCCAGATCGTAATTGTGCTATTCATAGATAATATATAAAATGTATGAATTTATATGTGAATAAAGAAGCATAAAAATGGCTCTGTAAGGTCGGTTTTTAACGATCTTTATAACCGAAGAACTTCGCTACGAGCATATTAAATATCTGGGGAGGCTGTTAATCAATACAGAAGTTCAATGAAATGAAAGGCGGTTTCACGAGAATAAGGGCGCTAATGGGATGCACTTTGGCCTGCCTGCGTTCCAGGGTTTTGCAGCTGCTAAAAGATTCCTAATTTATATCTATCTATCTATCCATCTATCTATCTATCTATCTATCTATCTATCTATCTATCTATCTATCTATCTATCTATCTATCTATCTATCTATCTATCTATCTATCTATCTATCTATCTATCTATCTATCTATCTATCTATCTATCTATCTATCTATCTATCTATCTATCTATCTATCTATCTATCTATCTATCTATCTATCTATCTATCTATCTATCTATCTATCTATCTATCTATCTATCTATCTATCTATCTATCTATCTATCTATCTATCTATCTATCTATCTATCTATCTATCTATCTATCTATCTATCTATCTATCTATCTATCTATCTATCTATCTATCTATCTATCTATCTATCTATCTATCTATCTATCTATCTATCTATCTATCTATCTATCTATCTATCTATCTATCTATCTATCTATCTATCTATCTATCTATCTATCTATCTATCTATCTATCTATCTATCTATCTATCTATCTATCTATCTATCTATCTATCTATCTATCTATCTATCTATCTATCTATCTATCTATCTATCTATCTATCTATCTATCTATCTATCTATCTATCTATCTATCTATCTATCTATCTATCTATCTATCTATCTATCTATCTATCTATCTATCTATCTATCTATCTATCTATCTATCTATCTATCTATCTATCTATCTATCTATCTATCTATCTATCTATCTATCTATCTATCTATCTATCTATCTATCTATCTATCTATCTATCTATCTATCTATCTATCTATCTATCTATCTATCTATCTATCTATTTAATCTAACTATCTAATCTGTCTACCTATCTATCTATCTACCTATCTATCTATCTATCTATCTATCTATCTATCTATCTAATCTATCTATCTATCTATCTATCTATCTACCTATCTATCTACCTATCTATCTATCTATCTATCTATCTATCTATCTATCTATCTATCTATCTAATCTATCTATCTAATCTATCTATCTATCTATCTATCTATCTATCTATCTATCTATCTATCTATCTATCTATCTATCTATCTATCTATCTAATCTATCTCTCTATCTATCTATCTATCTATCTATCTATCTATCTATCTATCTATCTATCTATCTATCTATCTACCTATCTATCTATCTACCTATCTATCTATCTATCTATCTATCTATCTATCTATCTATCTATCTATCTATCTATCTATCTATCTATCTATCTATCTATCTATCTATCTATCTATCTATCTATCTATCTATCTATCTATCTATCTATCTACCTATCTATCTATCTATCTAATCTATCTATCTATCTATCTAATCTATCTATCTATCTATCTATCTTACTCCAGTATAGCTGTCCATTCTGCTCAGGCGCATCAGTTTATAAGCAGCACTGCAACTCACTGGCCCTGCCTGCCTGTCCCAGGGCATCAATTCTCCCATCTGATTGCCACAAGAAAAAGGCGGGCCGAACGCCAGTCAGCCAACTTCACTCGGCACAAAAACAGTTTCTCTCTCTTCTCCGCTGTATTTTAGCTTTATTCTTTTGTCGCTCAATCAGAGCTCAGCTTCTCACTGAGTAAGGTATATTCTGGCGTGACCGAGTCGGGCCTCAGAAAGGTAGAAGGAAACTGGGGATATCTGTCCACGCTTAGATGGAGCTTAGAAGAGAGCAGTGCTTGATGCATTACCAGTATTATATACTTACAAAACGGCCGACAAATGCCGTTGCAGAAAAGAGAATTTTGTGTTTGTGTTTGATCTGACTCTGCTTCCGGAAAGTTTCTTTTAACTTTCAAATATCTTCTTTTAACCAACTTTATTCAAAGTCCAGCTGGCAATTTCTCTTCTACCTGAATTTGAATTCGCGCCAAAACAGGCCGAGAGCGTCCTGCTGACTATCCACCCGGAGAACACGATCCCGCACCCGCTCGAGAACGCGCACATGGCCCCGCTGGGCCGAGTCACCCTCATCGCCCTGCAGCAGGACAGCACTGTCATCCAGTCGACGCCTACGCACCCCTGTCAGCCCGCCCGCAACATCCGCATGTACGACTCGCTGCTCCGGCGTCACGTGACCTACACCAACACCCTGTACGACTGCGCCAACTGGCTGGACAAGCTCGACATTCTCCGGCGCTGCGGCTGCATCCCGGAGGGCCTCGTCGATGCCGCGGACTTCCCCGTGCCGGCCGACATTCCATTCTGCCACAATGTTGTCCGCGGCGGCATCGACAATCTGACAGAGTTTCTGGCCAGTGTCCGGCCGAACAGCGAGTCCACGGCCGGCCTGGAGGAGTACCTGCGCCTGCGGCACCCGCGCGTCCACCGCCAGCTGCGGCAGTTCCTCTGCTTCTACGGCACCGCTTTTGACTTCAACGCCACCTGCCACGAGACGTGCGACAGCTCTGCCTACTCGGCCAAGATCTCCACGGCCGACTGGCCGCACAGAGCCGACGAGGCTGGCGACGACCATCTGAAGCAGATGCTGGAGATCTCCGACATCATCCAGGCCTACATGGACTCGGACGCTGGGCCGGACAACCTGCTGGGCGAGTCGCTGACGCGGCACAACATCAGCCTGGTCGACTGCCACCGCCGGCTGAACCACCGCAGCCTGGACGAGCCGGACAAGCGGGAGACGCCGGCCACGAAAGCCGCCATCGAGAGCTGCCTCAGGGTGCACGAGTTCGTCAGGCAGCGCTTCCTGCTGGTGCGAGTTTACCCGCAGACCCTGACCGTCAAGCAGCTGCGCATCGAGCCCAGCTTCCAGCTGCCGCAGCTGCTGTCCTCTGTTGGCGGCTGCCTCGGCCTGTGGATCGGCGTCAGTCTGGTCACCGTGTTCGAATTCCTGGAGGTGCTGGTGCTGGTCGGCAGCTACGCCGTCACCCGCTGCTTCGGCCCGGGGACCGCCGGAGCCGCTGCGGCTGCTGAACTCGCCGAAGGAGGCGGCCGCGGCCGCGGCTTCGGCGTTGAAGTGTCCGCGTCTACCCCGCTGGCAACATCGGCGGCGTCAGGAACCGTCGGGACAGCCGGAGAGGCGGACGAGAGCGCCGGCGGTGCGGAGCTGTTCAGCCTGCTGTGACGGATTTGCTCGCTTTGAGCTGAACTTCTAAGCTGATTGAGCTCGGGTCTTGGATCTTGAGTACAGTCAGGGGCGTAGCCGAGATGAGGGTCAAGGGGGCCGCGCCCAAACCTAAATGGTGCTGGCGCCCCTTGTGCTGGCGCCCCTTGTGCTGGCGCCCCTTGTGCTGGCGCCCCTTGTGCTGGCGCCCCTTGTGCTGGCGCCCCTTGTGCTGGCGCCCCTTGTGCTGGCGCCCCTTGTGCTGGCGCCCCTTGTGCTGGCGCCCCTTGGTGCTGGCGCCCCTTGTGCTGGCGCTGGCGCCCCTGGCCCAAATCAAATGTGATGGCTCCCCTACGAAAAATGTTCATGGCTATTCTCTTTATTCTATTGACTGTTAGCAGCAGTTTTCGCTAGAATAAAAGCGTACAGTTACAGTCTGAGAGACGAGAGGGAGGAGAAACAGAGAGAGATAGATAAAGAATAATTTTAGATGAGAGAGAAGTGTGATTAGATGAAGAGATGGGTGAGACAGGATTAAGTGAGGAAGGCGATTAGATGAAGAGATGGGTGAGACGATAAAGTGAGGAGGGAGACTGGACGGAGAGATGGGAGAGACAGAGTAGAGAGAGGAGGGAGAGTAGATGAAGAGATTGGAGAGACGGGATGGAGAAGTGCGAGAGGGGAGGAGAAGAGAGGAAGAAAAGGGCGATAGACAAACTAAGAGGAAAGGGAGCAGAGATACTAAAGAGCAAGGCAAGCGATTGGGATTATATATTCCATAAATCTGCTATCCGTCTGGCGTGGTCCCCCGAGCACAGAAATTTACGTCGTATTAATTAATTCCTACCGATGCCGCCCAAGAAAGACTTCTTTTATATAATATATTGACGTATAATGCGCTAAATCTCGGATCGCACTTCAACAAGAGTTTGGAGCAGTCGCTTTGCTGCCAATATTAATCTTCACAGGCCAATATAAGCCTTCTTATAGCTAGGGCAGGGGTGACTCTCAGATGGCAGGCTAGGGGGGGTGACGTCATATTTTACAACTCAGGGGGGGGGCAACTCCGACCCGGGGACCATATGCGGCCCGCCAAGCCTCTTTATCCAGCCCCCCGGGTCCTTTGAAACTTCATAGCAATCCGTCCCACTCAAGGTTTGTGGCTCCCTCACGAGCGTATCTCCTCTCCTCTCCCTTCTCCCCTTTCTCTTCTCCCTTCTCTCCTCTCCTCTCCCTTCTCTCCTCTCCTCTCCCTTCTACCCTTTCCCTTCTCTCCTCTCCTCTCTTCTCCCTTCTCCCCTTTCCCTTCTCTCCTCTCTTCTCCCTTCTCCCCTTTCCCTTCTCTCCTCTCTTCTCCCTTCTCTCCTCTCCCTTTTCTTCTCTCTCCTCTCCCTTCTATCCTCTACCTTGTCTCCCCTCCCTTCTCTCCTCTCTCGTCTTCTCTCTCTCTCTTTTCCTTTCTCTCCTCTCACTTTTCTTCCCCTCTATTCTAATCTTCTCTCTCCCCTCCTCTGGCCGGCAGTCATGCACTAGATTCTCCATCAGGCCCTTGAGGTAAAAAGTTTGCCAAACCTTATTTTACATGAATAGAAAGTTGAGCACCTCCCGTGTGTGTGTGTGTGTGTGTGTGTGTGCGTGTGTGTGTGTGTGTGTGTGTGTGTAGTGCTTAGTTGCTGACAACTACTAGCATCTAGTATTACTCGCATTACTCGCAGTAGTAGATTATTATACGAGTAACTTAAGCTGGGCGGCTGATGCGCAGCGGGCTGGGGGGGGGGGCTGCATGGCTGGCAAATCCAATTCATTTGGACTGACATCTGCCAGAGATCACATGCAGAGCAGCCATTACCGCAGCTTGTGAGGCTTGGTGTCCAGTTTCAATACGAAATGATGCTCATAAGACAAGCATCTCGAGTCAATGATGCGTTTAGGAACTGGCTCCAGGCTATGAAACTCCCAGAGCTCATTTTACTCAGTGAGACTTGATTGGGCTTGATTTTGATGAAATTGATCAGTGAGTAGTCTACATAATGTTAGATTAGACTAGGTTAGACTAGATGACAGAAGATGAGATTAGATTCGACAAGATTAAGACTTAGTTTAGTTTTGACAAGATTAGAATTCGAGGTAGATGAGAATGGATAAGAATAGGGTGAGAATAGATTAGCATATCTGAAAATAAATGGGAGTAGATGAGAATAGACGAGAATAGATGAGAATACGTGAGAATAGACAAGAATGGATAATATTAAACAAGAATAGACGAGAATAGATGAGAATGGATGACAATATATGAAAATAAATGGAAATAGATGAGAATACGTGAGAATAAAATGAGAATAAAATGAGAATTAGATGAGAATAAGATGTGAATAGATCAGAATAGATCAGAATTAGAGGAAATACATGAGAATAGATGAGAATAAATCAGAATAAACGAGAATAGATAAGAAAAGAAGAGAATAGATGAGAATAGATGATGCGACTACTATTTCATACTAGCCTAGGTTTCGTTCTACTAGCATATGCTATTATGATAGCTATTCAACACAAATACTTTTATACAGCAACAATAAGAAATACTGCCCCTTCAATTCAGTGCATTTCATTAAGCATGGCTTGACCCAAATTCAGGCATTCCAAATCTGCAGCTCTCAGTTTCCTTCTGACGAACTGCCGAGCACCGCCTCGAGTTGCTCATCAATCTCACACAGTTCGTCAATCCATCAATTCTTTTCAGAAAACGAATGCGCTAGCTTCTGTACCTCATAGGGGCTTTGGCTAAGAATATTAATCTATAACTAAGCCTAAGGCCTTGGAATGTAGATCTGGGACTGGGACTTGGAAAAGCAGATTTCATGAATATTTTATTACATGGCACATGTATATCATGTACTCGTATAGTATTCTAGTAAGAGCCAAGATGCTGTGTTAGAGTCAGTGTGAGGTCTTCAGTCAGTGGTGTGTCGGAGTCAGTCTGAGGTATTCAGTCAGTGCTGTGTCAGAGTCAGTCTGAGGTCTTCAGTCAGTGGTGTGATTCAGTCAGTGGTGTGTCAGAGTCAGCCTGAGGTCTTCAGTCAGTGGTGCGTCAGAGTCAGTCTGAGGTCTTCAGTCAGTGGTGTGTCAGAGTCAGCCTGAGGTCTTCAGTCAGTGGTGTGATTCAGTCAGTGGTGTGTCGGAGTCAGTCTGAGGTCTTCAGTCAGTGGTGTGTCAGAGTCCGTCTGAGGTCTTCAGTCAGTGGTGTGTCAGAGTCAGTCTGAGGTCTTCAGTCAGTGGTGTGTCAGAGTCAGTCTGAGGTATTCAGTCAGTGGTGTGTCAGAGTCAGTCTGAGGTATTCAGTCAGTGGTGCGTCAGAGTCAGTCTGAGGTCTTCAGTCAGTGGTGTGTCAGAGTCAGTCTGAGGTCTTCAGTCAGTGGTGTGTCAGAGTCAGTCTGAGGTCTTCAGTCAGTGGTGCGTCAGAGTCAGTCTGAGGTCTTCAGTCAGTGGTGCGTCAGAGTCAGTCTGAGGTCTTCAGTCAGTGGTGCGTCAGAGTCAGTCTGAGGTCTTCAGTCAGTGGTGCGTCAGAGTCAGTCTGAGGTCTTCAGTCAGTGGTGCGTCAGAGTCAGTCTGAGGTCTTCAGTCAGTGGTGCGTCAGAGTCAGTCTGAGGTCTTCAGTCAGTGGTGCGTCAGAGTCAGTCTGAGGTCTTCAGTCAGTGGTGCGTCAGAGTCAGTCTGAGGTCTTCAGTCAGTCGTGCGTCAGAGTCATAAGTCAGGTTTTATTATGGGCCCTGGGTCTTATACAACCTTGTTAGCAAGCGCCTCGACCATGCCGCTGAGACCGAGCATTTTAGTGACAACTCTGAGATGCTGTGGCCGCGAGGCAGCTTGGAGGCAGAGAGGAAGGCCGTAAGGGAGCCAGAGGTTCAGAGAGATGCGCTATTACTGTATTTACTGATTTTTCATGACAAATAAATCCAAATACATCTAACTGCGTGAGCTGCTATTGATTATTATTCAACTACTGATAGTAGATGTGTTGCGTATTTTTATGTTTTACTTGCCAAGTAGCACGGGTTTCTATCTACAACTTTGGCAAAAAGTCATTAGAGTGAGTAGCAATAGGACAGGTTTGTCCCAGGTTTGTCCCCCAGGTTTGTCCTCCAGGTTTGTCCCCCAGGTTTGTCCCCCAGGTTTGTCCCAGGTTTGTCCCAGGTTTGTCCCCCAGCTTTGTCCCCCAGGTTTGTCCCCCAGGTTTGTCCCAGGTTTGTCCCCCAGCTTTGTCCCCCAGGTTTGTCTTCCAGGTTTGTCACCCAGGTTTGTCCCCCAGGTTTGTCCCCCAGGTTTGTCCCCCAGGTTTGTCCCAGGTTTGTCCCCCAGGTTTGTCTTCCAGGTTTGTCCCCCAGGTTTGTCCCCCAGGTTTGTCCTCCAGGTTTGTCCCCCAGGTTTGTCCCAGGTTTGTCCCCCAGGTTTGTCCCAGGTTTGTCCCCCAGGTTTGTCTTCCAGGTTTGTCCCCCAGGTTTGTCCCCCAGGTTTGTCCCCCAGGTTTGTCCCCCAGCTTTGTCCCCCAGCTTTGTCCCCCAGCTTTGTCCCCCAGCTTTGTCCCCCAGGTTTGTCCCCCAGGTTTGTCCCCCAGCTTTGTCTTCCAGGTTTGTCCCCCAGGTTTGTCCCAGGTTTGTCCCCCAGGTTTGTCCCCCAGCTTTGTCCCCCAGGTTTGTCCCAGGTTTGTCCCCCAGGTTTGTCCCAGGTTTGTCCCCCAGGTTTGTCTTCCAGGTTTGTCCCCCAGGTTTGTCCCCCAGCTTTGTCTTCCAGGTTTGTCCCCCAGGTTTGTCTTCCAGGTTTGTCCCCCAGCTTTGTCCCCCAGGTTTGTCCCAGGTTTGTCCCCCAGGTTTGTCTTCCAGGTTTGTCCCCCAGGTTTGTCCCAGGTTTGTCCCCCAGGTTTGTCTTCCAGGTTTGTCCCCCAGGTTTGTCCCCCAGGTTTGTCCCCCAGGTTTGTCCCCCAGGTTTGTCCCAGGGAGTCTAATTTAGGCGGCACAAGAATAGCAGTGCAAATCTGTAAACCCCTTTAAAACAAGGTCATAACAAACAAGGCAGATGTATAAAAACGCAGCTTTTTATGCTGTACTTTAGTCTGTAAATATTGTACAGGTCAGCTATGCCGTTTGTATTGCGCTATGATAAGCGACAAAAAATTCTGGTTGAAAAGTTTGCAAACAGTTGATTGGGAGAAGCGCGCCTGTTGAAGTCTGAAGTCTGATCGCCGCGACTTGCTGGCTTGTTGAGTTTGCTTAATCTTTTGAGAAGGTTCATACCGTGTCTAGAGGGTTTTGAAAGACTCTAAGTGAATTTTTAGCTCAAATATCATTTTTAGAGACACTATACTGCATCTATGGAGTGTCTGGACACTGCATCTAGAATATTATTGCATCTAGAGTCTACACACTGCATCTAGAATGGAATGTCTGGACACTGCATCTAGAATGTCTGGACACTGCATCTAGAATGTCTGGACACTGCATCTAGAATGTCTGGACACTGCATCTAGAATGTCTGGACACTGCATCTAGAATGTCTGGACACTGCATCTAGAATGTCTGGACACTGCATCTAGAATGTCTGGACACTGCATCTAGAATGTCTGGACACTGCATCTAGAATGTCTGGACACTGCATCTAGAATGTCTGGACACTGCATCTAGAATGTCTGGACACTGCATCTAGAATGTCTGGACACTGCATCTAGAATGTCTGGACACTGCATCTAGAATGTCTGGACACTGCATCTAGAATGTCTGGACACTGCATCTAGAATGTCTGGACACTGCATCTAGAATGGAATGTCTGGACACTGTATCTAGAATGTCTGGACACTGCATCTAGAATGGAATGTCTGGACACTGCATCTAGAATGGAATGTCTGGACACTGCATCTAGAATGGAATGTCTGGACACTGCATCTAGAATGGAATGTCTGGACACTGCATCTAGAATGGAATGTCTGGACACTGCATCTAGAATGGAATGTCTGGACACTGCATCTAGAATGTCTGGACACTGCATCTAGAGTGTCTGGACACTGCATATAGAATGTCTGGACACTGCATCTAGAATTTCTGGACACTGTATCTAGAATGTCTGGACACTGCATCTAGAATGTCTGGACACTGTATCTAGAATGTCTGGACACTGCATCTAGAATGTCTGGACAATGCATCTAGAATGTCTGGACACTGCGTCTAGATAGTGTCTGGGCACCATATCTAGATACAATATATAGATGCATCTTGAGAATCAAGAGACAGATTACGTGTAGAGATTAAATGTTCAGATTTAAATGTTGAAGACATTTGTTAAGATAATCTTTTAAAATACCTTGACAGTTGGGGAAGAACGCCTCAGCAGCATGGCCCAAACTTCTGAGTCAGTTTTCGTCGAAGAGTGATCAGGGATCAATGGATTTTTCCCAGACCATTTCTATTCCGGCGGCGATAAAACCCTACCATAATCCAAATTTTCGTTGCTATGCTCCAGAGACTTTTCAGGCGGCTTGGATGGGGAATCTCGGAATACGGGCAGGTATTTTTGTGTACAAACAATTCAATAAATTCAATAGTCCGCCAGTCAGTCGAGTTGCTAGGCGGGCCAGTGCGGCAGATGCGCGCGCTCTCGACAGCTGGGGCAGTTTAGCCTCCTCAAATAGCCACTCAGAGAATCTGAGTCAGCTCCTTCCGACACCTCCAGGGCCAGGCGGCGTCGGCTGCCCGACCTTCGCCCTCGACTGCTGCCTCGATGTCGGTCTCGCCGACTTCTCCGCCAGCGGCTTGGCCTTCGTTCATCATTGTTGCAGTTGTTCAGGCTGGCGCTGTCCGTCGCCTCCGTGGTGGTCATGCGCAGTCGCAGGACGCAGTCGCTGACAAGGCTGTTGGTGTCGTCTCCGTTGTCACCGTCGGAGCTGTCGCATGACGAAGTCGTCGCTTTCAACGAGAGACTCTCCATCTTGGACACCGAGACTGACGACAGCTCGGCGGTCTCCGTGTCGGTGGCGTCGTCTACCAGCGGGTTGCAGTCGGTGCGCACTGGCGTCAGGAGGCGGCGCTGGCGCACGCGATGCACCGTCGGGGCAGCCGTCCGAAGCTGATGCGGCCGCAATGGCGACGGCGGACGGAGCAGCATCGCCGACTCAGATGGCACGGGACAGGCCTCGGCTAGGGGTAGCGGAGCCACGACGCTGAGCTGCTGCTTCTGCTGCTTCGGCTGCTGCGGCTGCCGCGGCGCAGCCCGATTCGTCCGACGACGCGCCGTGGACGACGCCAGACGGCCGGTCAGCCGCCTCAGAAGGCCGGCTCCGCCTTGGTACCGCTTTTCTGACCCGCTGCCACCGCTGTTCACGGAGCAGTTGTCGCCTTCAAACTGAACAGCTGCTGACGCCTGTTGGCGCTGAAAGTTCAATGATCGGTTCAAGAATTTTGGTGCTCTTTGAAACTTTGGCTTTGTACCTTAGCGAAGTGCTACATGCATCAACTGATACTGACGCTTGCATCAATTTTTTTAATCATCTTGAAGACAGTGCCGTACGCGAATGGGGGGGCAGGAGGGATGCCCACCAAGAGACATGGGCGCCCACCAAGAGACAGGGGCGCCCACCAAGAGACAGGGGCACCAACCTAGGAGACAGGGGCACCAACCTAGGAGACACTGCTTCAGGAGACCTACCGTCGTATCGCCCGTCTTCCCCTGCAAGCTGTTGCCATTGTCAACTCTGCGACCTTTTCGCAGCAGCAGGCGCGAAATTTTTCCTGGCATGCCAATCGGAAATCCGGCTGACCTCGATCAAAGCCGTTGCTTCGATGCAATTTTTATTACGCCACCGCTGATGCCAGGACAGCTCAGCTGCTGTAAGCTGCAGTACTTTGCGCTTGACGCTAAGCGTTAGGCAAATTATATAAGGATTGCTGCATGTTGGTCTCAAAGGATGCAGACCCTCAGAATTCAATCGAATGTCTGTGGCTCTGTGTAGCGAACGTCTAATTTTAATTCTTCCCACAACTACGCTCGCATATGAAAGTGAATACAATCACTGCCTTAGCCAATAAGAAGCATTAGCATACAAGGGAAATATTCCTATAACAACAACAAAAACAACAACAATAAGGTACACCTCGCGTCGTCCAAACAAGTGAGAGGTGTCAAAATGCACGTCTTTGGGCCGCACTTCTTTAGAAGTCAGCTCCCAGTCAGAGTCAGAACGGAGGTTTGCGCATCCCTCAGAAGTAGCTTGGGGTAGCGCGTCGTTCGCCCTTGGCCTCGTCTCCGCGGACCCAGCTCCGCCGTCCACAACTGCAGGTCATGTAACGGGTATGGCCCGCAGGGTGCACACCGATCGCAGAGCGCAGCATCGCAGACTGTGCAACGTCCAGCTGCTTCTCCAGGGCATCCTTCAAGGTCTCAGCGTTGCAGAGCAGAACGGTCTCAACAGCTCCCCGAAACAGCTGAGTCCTGCTCACGTCATCCCGACCCTCAGATTGTTGCACTGAGTGCACGGAGTGTAAGGCGGCCCAGGCCAGCCTGAGTCTCCTATGCAATGGCTTCGGGGAAACCACTGTAAAAATCCTTGTAAAAAACAAGTAAGAAACTTCGGTCTTGTCTTTCCTTTGTTCGCCTTCGTTTTGCTGTCGTTTCTTACGTATAGCCCCGAAATTGTGATTGTAGACAAGAGCCACAGAATTCAGACTGCACTCACAAAATAATTTGTGATAAATATGAACTACATTTATATAAATTACTTGATTTAATGAACCTATAGCAATAGCCCATGCTCAATGGCTCCATCAACGTGAGAGCAGACGCTCTTTCAAATTGGGCGGGTCCCAGACTTGCCAAGTTCGTCGACCTTTCGTGAGCCTTGTGCACGTGTGCAAGCATGCTTATCTGTTGTTGAAGAGTTTGAGTTGCTGGGATTTTTCATTTCATCACTTCTACAATTTTTCTTAAAGCTATTATATGTTTTGACCCCTCTTATAACAGGGTTTATGAGTTGCTGCTGTTGGAACAGACATACTGAGCCAAAAATACGAGCTCACTGTGAAGAGTTATATAATTAAAGCCGCACGTGAAGTCTTAACGTTGTAAATGGCACGTAAGAAGAATCATATCCTCAAGCCTCTAAAAATAAGAAGCACGGGTAGTGCAACCTCACTTCGAGCAATAGCTGAAAATCTACGCTTGGAAGCTTTCAAACTCGACCGTGGACGCCAGATACAATGAAGTCTCAACTGCTGCTTCTTAATTTGGCGCCCTGGCACTCCTAGTTGTGCCAACCTGCCGAACGGCTCAAATTGATGAAGCTGAAGCTACAGCGATGAATCCCCGCTGGACCAGATGTTGGAAGATGAAGAGCTGCCGCTTGAGGCCAACACGGATGACACTTCTGACGATGTAGTGAACATGGTCACCAAGTCCAGGCGAGCCCTGCGGATGAAGTAGACCGAAATGTAGCAGCAACTTTATTTAAACGATGACGAATGAGAATGAGAATTCAACCTTAATATTTTTCATGGTTTAACAACTTACAGAAAAAGGCAAAAATAAATTATTAGTAAAGGCAGACAAGGCATTAATGCGAGCTGCTTTGTGTAAATTTACATATCGGTGAGCTACAAGGCACTTGTTCACTACACATATAAGCTTTGTGTAGGTGCTTTTACATTGTATTGTACTTGTATTGTATTACATTTTTATTGCATAGAATGGACAACATACGAACGTACATGTACATCCACACGTATGCATGGAATTGAAAAGCCATTAAATCATGGCACATTCCCTGGCATAATGCAAAGCTGGAACTGTATAGTAGAAATTAATTTATGCTAGGGCCCTGCTGCTTTCAGAAGGTACATAAGTGCATATATTGTGTATTTTATTCCTGAATAAGCGTACATTAAAGATTAGTCAATTAAATACTCATAATAAACTGGAGCTTATAGTTATATAAATGTTAATACGAATATATTTCTACATTTATTGACTATATACAAGAACAAATAAAAACGCACAACGGGACACAAAAATTTGCACACCAATTTTGGAAACCAATTTTGGTCTATAGTAGACTTTTGATATTGGTCTAGTTTCAGCTCGATATGTCACTGTAGCTCTGATCGCAGGAGCGATTTTCGGTGTGTTCAAATTTAAAATGCAAAGTGATTCCTTCGAAAATTCATTTTGATGTTTGAGAACAGACGATAACAGTAAAGGATCTTACTCGCATAGATCACCCGCATAGAAAATGAAAGCCATATTCCTAGTTTAAAATCACTCTATTCTTCCATGTTAGCCAGCCAATCAGGTAAGTCGGAAGACATTCCTAGTTGAAGTAGGAAGACGGAAGAATTGTTTAATTTAATGAGCGTCGCGGAAATTTAGGAGTTATGTCCGAGTTTATCTACTGCGGTTAGTAGTGCGCAAAGTTTTTTGCAGTAGTAGTAAATTCATATTTCAATTCGAATTTCATATTTAGAAGCCCTGACGCCAAATCTCAGCCGTTTTTGCCCGCCGTAGCAACGCTAGCTCTCACACTATTAAATTTAACAAAAGTACATAACTCTTATCACGGATACGAGTCTGTTTAATGACAAAAACGTAGAATTTTTCTTAATTTTTACACGGTCTCCAATCTCGATTATTTCTTTATTTAATTTTAACCATAATGCAAGAAAATGAACAGTGAGCAGTTGGAGATGCGCGTGGGAAAGAGCGAATGCGTGAATGTATTCACAATATGTCTATAAGTAGAAACTGAAGAAAATAAGAAACAGAAAAGCAGTGTGTTTTTGGGAATCGCATTTATATCCAAATTTTTTTATGTTATAAGATTTTTTTGCAAATGAATGCTGTTAGCTGACACACTTAGCTTCTAGGGGGCGAGCAGCTCGTCGAGTAAGTCGCCGCGGACAGCTAGCGTCTTCGCCATTTCAAGCTGGGCCTCAGTACTGGCGGAGGATTGTCGATCAATAGCGTACACAGGAGATACATTGAAAAATCGGCCTCCAATGAAATTTTCACCAATTCTGAGTCTTGCGTCCTTCTACTTAAGTAGTCCTTGCATATAGGAGCCGGAGTCGCATGTACTCACGACCTGAAATATGATAATAAACAGCAAATATAAATGTGCCGTTGGACTTTAACTTTTATAAATGGCGAACCTTTAGTGCGCCTTTATTATTATAAAATTGCAAAACCTAAAACTTCAAATTATGATAATCATTTCTTTATATTTGCAAGGAAGTGACAGACATTGTTAATTAAGTTTGAAAAGCCTCCATACCTATTAGTTCGATTAGCAGCTCCTTAGTAACAAAGCTTGGTGGCTGCCGTAGCATCGAGCGCAGCATTAGCCTGAATGGCGATGTCGAGTCGCTGTTTGTTTATTGTTACGGCCGGGAGCTCATCATCCAGATTACATGTACATGCCGCCTCATCGCCTTCCTGTCCAGTCGCGATGCCATTTTGCTCCTCCATCAACCTGTCCTGTGGTTCAGCCTCAGGCGTGTTTTCTTGTGTAGCCTGTCCAACCGTCCTACCACCGTGACTCTGGGCGCTGCACAATTCGATCAACTTATCGAGCTTTTTGTTCATCTGCTCCAGTCGCACGGTTGCCGATTGTCGGCGCCCCTAAAAGGTTAGGGAAATTCATAAAACAAAACATAACACAATTACTGTACAGCTAATACCACATTTTCTAATCTATAGTTTTGCAAGCTAGCCGCTTACTGTAACAAATAAGTGCCAGGCGCTGTCCAGCCATTCTTACCGTCTCTATTCCCATGATTGGAGGCAGTTCCTGATCAGCGCAAAGGTAGGCAAAGCAGGGCCCATCAGAGTCCCGGGTTGTAAACTGCTCGAGGAGCGTCCGTCTACATGTACTTTCCTCCCGTAGCATAGACGTAGAGGAGCCTCTTCTTTGCTCGCTGCAGTAATGGCGCACGTCCTGTTCATTGACGGCTTGCATCGCATTCTGAGCAAAGCGAACTACAAACCATTTGTTTAATTGATGCTCCATGTGCAACCTGAAATAACTGTAAGGACAGTGAAAATAAAATTAGTCATATTTTTCGATGGTACTGCACTATTTTTGTGAAGCACATTTTTTATTAACTTTTGTGTTTCTTCTACCAACTTTGGCAGTTTTACAACTTTACAGTTAGTACTTTTTAAACTTTCTACTTATTCCAGACAAATATACCTATATTATTCAAGAAAATTATGCTCGCTTTTGACGGCTTCTATATGCCCAACAGCTTATACATTGCTTTTTATCTGACATGATAAAGCTAGAAGTCACTAATCACAATTAAAAAAATTATGAAAAATAACAAGGACAAAATACTACTGATGATAAAAATCAAATGATGGAAGCTCAAAGTGCAAATGCAAGTGCATGCAAACAGGTTATTTTTGTGATTTAATGATTTAAAGTTATTTATTGATTTATAATGATTTAATACTGAATTCTAGATGTCTTAAAAGGAATTTTCATTGATAAGCAGGATTTTGAGTGACTATAAAACTGTAAACCATTTTAGTTGTTTATTTCAAATATGTACAAAAAATATCTCTTTAAAATGAAGCTACCTAAAAGCTGAGATAGTTCTTACATTTAAAAACTACATGTTTTGGCTGCTAAAATTGAGGATAGAGGAACAAAAAGTAATGCTTCTTTACAGATTTTTCTAACTATTATTTTTTATTAGAACAATGCAATTAAAATTTTGCTAATATATATATTATTATACCTATCAAACATAATTCGTGTTCAATGTGTCTTTTACTGTGAAAGTTTCAAGACAGATTTTAAAAGATATATTATATAAAAATATCTATTCTTTAAAATAGCAAGACACAAGCCAAGGACTAAACAGTAATTAGTAGTATAGTTGCACACCTATCGCTTTGATCTTTAATTATTTTGGTTATTAATACCCTTTAAATAGTAGAAATGAACAAAAGAAAGCTAATTTCGAGATTGAGGCAAAACTGAGAATGCGCACTTCCATGTTGCTAGCCGCGTCTCAGCCGCATCAAAATTTTAAACTCATGCCCCAGATGCGGCTGTAGTAAAATCTTACAGATTATAGTCTGAAAGTTATGTCCCAAAAGATTTCGCGCGATAATTCGATAGTTCATTTATCAAGTGAATGCGCGCGCTTGTAAAATAAATGTATCTCTGAGCAGCGCGCGATAACATTCAAATCTATTACTTTTTTATGCTGCGTTTCATTTATGTGTGTACAGAAGTTCAGCCTAATATTTTAACTTCAAACTTTAAAATTAATTTACAGTTAGCTAAGTTTAACAGTCATTTTTTCAACTTTTTTGATCGTGCTTTGTTAAAGTGCAATGAATTCAAACGCCAGTTTAACTTGGAAGCGATCTTAACTCTCATTCCTAGATAAACCTTGAATATTCACAGTTTAACTTGGAATTTAACCAGGAATCGGCTTCAATTTTTTAAGCGGGCAATGATTCAATATTACTTTTGGGATAATTTGAAAACCAAAAAGATAATTATCAAACCTGCGATTTACTTTTTCCTCCTTGGGTAAAACAGAAAATGAGATCTCTACTTTTATAAACTTTCTTAACCCAAAAAGATAATTATTTCACCTTTAAAAAGACAGCGCTTTAAAATATTATTTGTTGTATCTACAAGCACCAATTTAAGCGCGCAATTCGCTGCGAAGCGTGGTGCGAAGGGGTTCGATCGTCCTTGATGCGAATTTGACCGTACGAGCAGCAGCTGCTGCAGTATGCAGAGATGATTGCAATTGGAATTTTTTAGTGCAGCTTCGAGTGACATTCGAGTATTCAGTATTTTGAGTATTCGAGTGATATACTCACAGTAGTGCAACCAAATATTTATTAAAAAACAAAAAGGGCAGATTCTAAAAGGTAAAGAGTAAAGACCCAAGGCAAAATAGAGAGAATGGCTTTATATTTTTTCTAGTAGGTCTGCCCCCCTCCTTTGGTTTTTTTTCTAGTCTTTACAGAAAGGGGAGAGGGTAACTGCCTTCTTCCTGGTTGTGCCACTATAAGTTTATTTATAGGCCTAGCCACTTAGGGACAGATCTAAGGGAAGAAGCAAAGGCAAAGAAACCCTATAGTTTGGAAGACAATATATATGCTAGGATTTCTTAGCATATAAAAAGGGTCTTACTATTTTTAAGTGTACATGATCGATGATCGATGATCAGGGTATATCCCAGCATATATGACAGCAGATCTATATAGTATTATAGATATAGGGCCTAACCCAATAATAAATGCACCTTTGGTATTACCACTAGGCCTTTTACTAATTATTGCTAGTGCTACAGTATAAAAGCTATTATCAAAGTTGTAACTAAGAATATATGTTTTTAAGAAGCTAATTTTAATTTTATAAAATTTTAGGCCTATATAGGGGCCTATTGCTCCTAGACTCATCTTGTTGATTAGATTAGCATAATAGCCAAGCCAAGGCAATAGTATGATTGAAATGCAAATTTGCGCCATGCACAAAAAAGGCACAAACTAATATATGATTTCTAAAGGTAGACACAAATTTTTGTCAAGCAAAGATGCAATTTTTCAATTTTCAAATTTTCTTTTTTTACTTGATGAACTGACTAGGTTTTTTTGTGTGAATGGGTGCAAATAGCATCCTGGTCTTAAAAATTGCACCCTGAAATTTGACTCAGGGTGCGAAAAGTGCACCCAAATTTTTGCAAGGATATGATGCGGGTTTTACAATTTAATGTTTTAGGCCCCCTACTGTTATGGACTGTTATGGATATGCATTTGGAATTTGGAATTTGGATCATCATTGGATGGTTTGGATGGACAAAAACTTTGAAACACTATTAGTATTAGACCAGTTTTTGTCTGCAGCAGTGCAGCGCATCCTGGTCTTGAAAATTGCACCCTGAAATCTAGCACAGGGTGCGAAATCGCACCCAAGTTATGGACGAAAAAAAAACCCAGTAAGAACTGACCATGTTTATAGTTTATTTATGTACACTTCATTCAAATTTAAACTTAATGTCATAGTTTAATCTGGATCTGAAATAGTAGCTGAAAATGAAAGAAGATGAGATCCAATCAAAATGGAAGCAGATTGAAGAGAGCCAAGGACTGCTGCTAGAACTAACTTATAATAAGGAGAAGAAGGATCAAGAGTTGGAACAGCTTCAACAAGAGCAATGCAAGCTCCAGCAGAAGAAACTGAAGGAATGAAGAATTTGAATGAATGGTAATCAGTCATCCAAAAACTCCCACTTCTAGACCCTAAGCCTAGGAACAAAATTTAATAATCACTTCTATTGCAGGCTCCTCTGCACTTAAGTTGCGCATGTCTGTAGAGCTTGTCTCTATAGAGCTATTCCTCAGGTAGTCTTCTTGAAGTCTAAAATTGGCCAAAGGTGAGAGCATAACAATTTAATCCATTAATGTTGCAGTATTCCTCAAATGTGGAAATCAATATAGGCTTTGGATTCAGAAATCAATATAAAAAATATACCTTAATAACAAAGTCAACTTTCTATAACAATAACAAGGTCCTCCAAAAAGGGCATCTTCTTCTAGAAAAAACAGAATTGGAGTGGTGTGCTCCTATTGGTTACTCTAGGATAATCCAAATCAATAAATTGATAATCCTCTAAGGGTATCAGAATTGGTCCACAGATCCTATCCAATCCCTTAGGAAAATGGGAGGCCTCAAATTCAGTGAACTCAGTTAAATCAACTGATCAATAATGGCCAGCAATAAAACTGCTCTCAGTAATCCAAATAACAAAGGCTTAAACAAAGACTTACCAATTGGTTTATTTTTCCCTTAGAGATATAGCCTCGATTAGCACTTCTATAGTAAGCTCAAGGTGTTTCGAGGCTGCTCCAAGTCTGAGATTTTTAGCTTGGATTTGGGCTTATATTTATAGTAAAATTTTGCAAGAATCAGGCTATTTTTAGTAAGTGACAATTTGCATTTTGGAAATTTGACCTCTCAAAAATTGAATAGAATGCAATAGATTTGAACATCAAGTACCATATTCAGGATTCTAAATTTAGATATTGCAAAAGATGATCACTCATTGTTTTCATGGTCTTTTAAAAATAGAGTATGACAGCTTGGCATTTTAGATTTGCATTTTCACATTTTTAAATTGCTAAGCAAGTGCTGAAATGGAAGGCTATTGAACAGGAAGTTAGGAATAGCCTGTGCCTGTCTCAGAGTGTTTCCAAACCTTCAAAAAAGTTTAGAAATCAATGACCATGAAGTCTCAATTCTCATTTTGTCCAAGGACATTTGCTATTTGCTTTTTAGTTTGTGCAGGCCAAACTTTTATAAGTGATAAAGTATTGCCACAACAAGGATTGGACCTTGGTGCTAGGTTTTCTATATACATATACATATATATAGTTAGCATATTATTTAAACTAGTAAATAATACTATTGTCAATTTGGCAATTTTTTTGTAAGGTGCGAAAAAATGGCCCTTTGCCAATCATATCACTGTTAGCAACAAAGCTATATATTAAAGTAAACAATTGTATCTTCTTTTTGGGCTAATAAGGCTTTTAAAAAGTTTTTGTAAAATGACAGCATTACTAACTTTTGCTTGGAGCTCTAAAAATAGAAACTTGGAACTATATTTTATATATGTATAACAGAACTCTTCAAAAGTGTAATAAAAAACAGTAACTATAATCAGTGATGATATAGCTTATACTTTTAATATAACTTTGTCATTGATAAAAGACCATATTTATGAAGTTAGATATCTTAGCCTATAAGAACAGCATGTGTCAAGTAAAAATTAGATCCTTATCTAAAAAACTAGATCCCAATCAACCTCAAAATCTTAACTATCTGGGGTGCTAAGCCAATTTTGTTTTAAATATCAATTATTTAAACAAATACTATTAATCGTTTTATTATTATTAATATTAATTTGGTTTTTAAACTTAGTTATATATACTATACAATAGTTATTATTTAATTTGTGATCAAAGTCCTAGTTAGCACAAGTGGCTGCTAAGTTATATAAATGCAATGTACTTTATATAAATCTATCAATCTATAACAAGCCAAATAGTATGAATTAATATACTGATAATGGACTCCAATCTATATAACTAAATCAGTTTCACTGTCAGAATCAAACCAGCATATTTGTGAATTGCATTTTCAGTAATCCCAATCAACAACATCGACATCATGCGATGACGAGTCAGACGATTGCGTAATTCTCCTCTGATGGCGCGGCTGGCCCATCCCAGGCTGTGCAGCGAGCGCGCCGTTTCTTAGAATCGGCGCCAGTTGCCAACAGCGCCGCTGCAAACACACCTCCGTTGCTTCAACCTTCGCCGCCAAAGCCGAAGTGCTCTACTTTGTCAACTCAAACTGAACCAGAGTATGTGGTTCTGCTGACTGACAGTCATAGCGACTACTTGCCGAACGCTGTCTCGATGCTCGCAGTCGCCGGCGCCTCAAATGGTGGACCAGCTGGCTATGGATTGCGTCCGTCAGCTGACTGACAGCGGGCGCTACCCTGAAAGCCGCCTAGTGCTGGAGCTGATGTCGCAGAGGCTGGGCCCCGGCCGCCTGTGGCAGTGGGGCATCAACAACACAGACCGGGTGCCGCTTCTGCGCAGGCTGGATAGGGCCGGCGCTCAGGCCGCTCTGCACGTGCAGGTTGATCCATAGGGTATCCATAGCACTCTCCCATAGCAACCAGCCTATCTGAGGATGCGGACTATTGTTTATTAGGACACAGTTGCCCATAGCAACCAGCTGAGGTGTTTGTTGTTTATTAGGACACAGTTGCCCATAGCAACCAGCTGAGATGTTTGTTGTTTACTAGGGCATAGTTGACCATAGCAACCAGGTGATGTGTTTGCTGTTTATTAGGACACAGTTGCCCATAGCAACCAGCTGAGGTGTTGGTTGCTTATTAGGACACAGTTGCCCATAGCAACCAGGTGATGTGTCTGTTGTTTATAAGGATACAGTTTCCCATAGCAACCAGGTGATGTGTCTGTTGTTTATAAGGATACAGTTTCCCATAGCAACCAGGTGATGTGTCTGTTTTTTTACAAGGATACAGTTTCCCATAGCAACCAGCTAAGAATGAGTTTGTCTTTAACTATGATACCGTCGTTCATAGCAAGTAAAATTTATAGTTACTCGTAAACATGTTTTTATTGAAATATGGTATATTGGTATTCCATTATATACGAGTATCGTACAACTATGCTATGCAGTTTGACAGTAGTTTGTGCAATGCAATCCAGCTAAGCTGTTCGCCCCACGATTCTCAGGCCCTGATCCGCCAGCGCAACCTCATCACTCTGGCCGAGGTGGCCGCCTCCCTTAGCGGTTCGCGCGGCCTCACCCGAGACGTGGCTCTGCTGGGCAGCCCGCTGCGCTTTCCTTTTGTTAGGGAATATTTCTGGCCAGATCCCAGTCTAACTGCCGTGCCGCAGGTGCGTTTGTATTTGCTTGCAATTGTGCTTTTGCTCAGCTTTGCTTGTGTTGCATTTTCTAAATCCTTATATAGGTCCTTCCAAATCCTCATGTACTAGATTTTGGCTGCCAGCCTCCCATATCCCTAGTTGCTGGGCCAGCCTCCCAGATCCCCAGTTGCTGGGCCAGCCTCCCAGATCCCCAGTTGCTGGGCCAGCCTCCCAGATCATCAGTTGCTGGGCCAGCCTCCCAGATCCTCAGTTGCTGGGCCAGCCTCCCATATCCCTAGTTGCTGGGCCAGCCTCCCAGATCCTCAGTTGCTGGGCCAGCCTCCCAGAGTGTCAGTTGCTGGGCCAGCCTCCCAGATACTCAGTTGCTGGGCCAGCCTCCCAGAGTGTCAGTTGCTGGGCCAGCCTCCTAGATCCTCAGTTGCTGGGCCACTGCAACCCCAGATCCCCAGTTGCTGGGCCAGCCTCCCAGAGTGTCAGTTGCTGGGCCAGCCTCCTAGATCCTCAGTTGCTGGGCCACTGCAACCCCAGATCCCCAGTTGCTGGGCCAGCCTCCCAGATCCTCAGTTGCTGGGCCAGCCTCCCAGATCCTCAGTTGCTGGGCCACTGCAACCCCAGATCCCCAGTTGCTGGGCCAGCCTCCTAGATCCTCAGTTGCTGGGCCACTGCAACCCCAGATCCCCAGTTGCTGGGCCAGCCTCCCAGAGTGTCAGTTGCTGGGCCAGCCTCCTAGATCCTCAGTTGCTGGGCCACTGCAACCCCAGATCCCCAGTTGCTGGGCCAGCCTCCCAGATCCTCAGTTGCTGGGCCAGCCTCCCAGATCCTCAGTTGCTGGGCCACTGCAACCCCAGATCCCCAGTTGCTGGGCCAGCCTCCCAGAGTGTCAGTTGCTGGGCCAGCCTCCTAGATCCTCAGTTGCTGGGCCACTGCAACCCCAGATCCCCAGTTGCTGGGCCAGCCTCCCAGATCCTCAGTTGCTGGGCCAGCCTCCCAGATCCTCAGTTGCTGGGCCACTGCAACCCCAGATCCCCAGTTGCTGGGCCAGCCTCCTAGATCCTCAGTTGCTGGGCCACTGCAACCCCAGATCCCCAGTTGCTGGGCCAGCCTCCCAGAGTGTCAGTTGCTGGGCCAGCCTCCTAGATCCTCAGTTGCTGGGCCACTGCAACCCCAGATCCCCAGTTGCTGGGCCAGCCTCCCAGATCCTCAGTTGCTGGGCCAGCCTCCCAGATCCTCAGTTGCTGGGCCACTGCAACCCCAGATCCCCAGTTGCTGGGCCAGCCTCCCAGAGTGTCAGTTGCTGGGCCACCCCAGATCAGTTCATATATTAACTTCCCACCGCTCCGATCCGAGCAGATCAGCTCCCTAGACGTGCTTAACTATCTGGAGGTGTTCAGCTCCAGTCGGTGTCGCCGTGTCGAAGCCACCGACAGCGATGAATTTTTGGAGTACCTGTGCACTCAGCGCTGCGTGGCGTCTCCGCAGCACCTGTGCGTTCGGATTTCGAATTTCGGCGCTCTGCTCGGAGCGCTGTTTGGTACGAAAAAAACGGCGCAGAACTCGCCAGTGGTGTCCAGGTAAGACTGCTTTTACTGTAACGAAATTAGTTAACACATGTAGATTATTGTAAATAGAGGGGCAGATTCTATTTGCGGTGGGGCAGACTATCAGCAGAGGGGCGGATTCTATCAGCAAAGGAGCGGATTCTATCAGCGGAGGGGCGGATTCTATCAGCGGAGGGCAGATTCTATCAACGGAGGGGCGGATTCTATCAACGGAGGGGCGGATTCTATCAACGGAGGGGCGGATTTTATCAATGGAAGGGCAGCAGATTCTAGCAACGTAGGGGCAGCAGATTCTATCAGCGGAGGCGGATTCTTTCAACGGATTCTATTAACGGAGGGGTGGATTCTATCAACAGAGGGGCGGATTCTATCAGCAGAGTGGCGGATTCCATCAGCAGAGGGGCGGATTCTATCAACATAGATGGAGACCGGGTTGAACAGCAGGGCCAAATTCTTCCAGTAGAGACAGGTTATATTATGCACGTGCACCAACGGAATAGTGGATTTCAACAGGCAGTCACGCAGAGTTGAATGTTGAAACTCCCGCATCTGCGCACCTCGCAGACACTTGGAAGCCGTTCGCCAGACAACCATCAACCGTATCCGATCCGCTTTCGAAACTTTGCTGTCCTCCTCGTTGCGGCGTTGCGGCTCCACCTGGAAGCTGCGCCGGCCCCTGTCCCGGATGCAGCCGCTGCAGTGCCTGCGCGAAGTGGCCGCCAACTACGCCTGCCTGGTCGACACCCTTCGCGAGGCCACCGACGGCCTCACCGGTTTGGCTATGCAGGCCTCCGTCGCCGCATTCTTGCGCGCAGTTGAGTCCGAGGGACCGCTGGCCGCTCAGCTGCTGCACTTGGCCCTGTGCGCCACGGCCGATAGCGACTCTAAGAAGCTGCGACGCGAAGCCGAAGCTCTGCGCAGGCGGATATTCGGCTTGGACGATGGAAGATCGGCTGCTGCGGCTGGACAGAATAGTCAGAAGCATCCGGCCACTGCCGCACGATGCTCCAAGTGTCAGGGAGATCTAAGTAAGTCACTTGTGAGCAGTGGCTTAGACTTTTAATATGATGGCTGTCAGATTGGTGTGATGGCTGTCAGATTGGTGTGATGGCTGTCAGATTGGTGTGATGGCTGTCAGATTGTTGTGATGGCTGTCATATTGGTGTGATGGCTGTCATATTGGTGTGATGGCTGTCATATTGGTGTGATGGCTGTCAGATTGTTGTGATGGCTGTCATATTGGTGTGATGGCTGTCAGATTGGTGTGATGGCTGTCAGATTGGTGTGATGGCTGTCAGATTGGTGTGATGGCTGTCAGATTGGTGTGATGGCTGTCAGATTGGTGTGATGGCTGTCAGATTGGTGTGATGGCTGTCAGATTGGTGTGATGGCTGTCAGATTGGTGTGATGGCTGTCAGATTGTTGTGATGGCTGTCAGATTGCTGTAAGCCGTCAGATGCTGTAAGCCGTCAGATGCTGTAAGCCGTCAGATGCTGTAAGCCGTCAGATGCTGTAAGCTGTCAGATGCTGTAAGCTGTCAGATGCTGTAAGCTGTCAGATGGCTGTAAGCTGTGCAACAAATCGATCCCAACTATCGCAGACAAATCCAGCTCAGTTGTCATCATAGATGACGATAGCAGCAGCGATGACAGCAGCGACAATGGGGACATCGCTGACAGCCGCAAAGCGTCAATATCAGTCGGCGCTGAACAGAGCCATCAGAAGCGGCTGCAAGCAACTGCTGAAGCTGCCAGATTTCTGTTGAATCGACTCGATAGTGCCAAGATCCAATCTAGTTCTGATCAGCGGCCTTTGCCTACTAACTTACTGACTGCCACTCTTGAAGAGCTGCAATCCGAGCTGCTTGAACAGTTCTGCCCAGACAGTGCTGAGGCTGCCGCTGCGCTGCTGCTAAACAGCCTGACTGCTGATGCGAGATTGGCCGCGGTGAGCTTTCCCCCTCTATCTCCCCCATTGCCTACTAACAAGTAGTAGGAGTAGCATATGACACGAATTTCTTTATTGTACATCTGTAACATGGGGTAAATTAAAAAATGTACAGAATCCCACTCTATGGTATATAAAAGTACTGTCTCTATTTCCATTCCCAGGCGCTGGACGCCACGTTCGTTCATTCGGCGTCTTTGACAGCGAGGCCGGGCGGTGGCTCCGCTTTGATGCAACAACAGCCGCATTGCGCAGCAGTGATTGACGAAGCTGCCATGCTGCCCTCCAGTCTGCTGGCTAAAGCTAAGACTGCCGGCGATGTGTCGGCTGCTGAGGAGGCCCTGGCTGCTCTGGCTGACCTGCCACTCCTGACCGATGCCGAACGGAAGCTGGCCTGGGATTTGCGATTCCGTCCACGTCTGGGCTGCCTGGCCGAGTTTCTAAATGCCAATGCGGCTGCTGGTAGGTAGCTTTGCAGGCGTAGGGCGAGTGGTGTCCTGGAATCCCCGATCCCATGTCCTTGGATCCCTGATCCTAACCCACTGTGTGTCCTTGGATCCCTGATCCTAACCCACTGTGTGTCCTTGGATCCCTGATCCTAACCCACTGTGTGTCCTTGGATCCCTGATCCTAACCCACTGTGTGTCCTTGGATCCCTGATCCTAACCCACTGTGTGTCCTTGGATCCCTGATCCTAACCCACTGTGTGTCCTTGGATCCCTGATCCTAACCCACTGTGTGTCCTTGGATCCCTGATCCTAACCCACTGTGTGTCCTTGGATCCCTGATCCTAACCCACTGTGTCCTTGGATCCCTGATCTCAACACTGTGTGTCCTTGAATCCC